>CM022952.1:55133761-55314357 GCA_012931725.1 Litsea cubeba | reverse complement strand
AAAGGGGTTGTCACGACCCTAAAACTCAAATCCGGGATCGTGACGCGTGCAAGGAATAATGACTTTGTTAATTAAAATTTCCTGCACGTGTTCCCACAAGATTCCGCTATGTGAGGATTTACCGGGTCCCTCAAATCCACGAGGGATTCATGGCGGAAGCTTGTGTGGGCCAGTTAAGATATAACAAGTGTATAAATAGACTCATGAAATGACAATATAGGCTGGACAACAGAAAAGAACGCATTTCCATTGCATTCATATTAAAGTTCAACATTTACAACAAAAGATAGTGTAATTACAACCCCAAAATAGCAAGGCCTGCAAAAACATCGGCCGTAATTACAAAAGCTACAAAAAAAAAAAAAAAAAAAAGAACCTAAAATGGTGTGACGATTTCCCATGCATCCAATGCCTCAGACTACATTGTTAACGCTCCACTCTCGAAAACCTTACAGTTCCTCTTGGACCACCGAAGCCTCCTGCTCAAAGGCAAAGGATTTGTCACCTATAGCACCATGTGTAGTATCAGACAATTTGTCTGGCAAGATAGTTAATAAAGATAACATAGCATGTAAATCAAGTATGAATAAAGGACATGCATGATTAGTAGAATTCCAACAACAAATACCGGTAATGATGATAGTTCAGTAATGAGTAAACATGCTGAGAATTATAAATAACAAGCTAACAAGCTACTTCTAGCAATATGAAATCCATGTAGCAATAATACTCGAATACTCGGTATAGGTGTGTCCACGTTTCCCATAGCGAGCAAGAGCAAGGCAATGCCACTTAACTACCCTGGGCTATATAGCCATCAAGCAAGATTGGCCCTGCTGTGGGTGCATCAGCGTTTCCCTGGTAGGGGTGAGTTATCAATATACAAGATAATAAATATAATAATAAAAGTTGGGTGGTGCCGACTCAGAATCTAAGACTGTACCAAGACTAGAGTCTGAAAACTGGGAAATGACACAAGCCATAGGGCTGATGCAGACCCTATGGTTAGGGCTTGCTAGAAAGTGCCGAAGCACGTGTCTGCAGACACTTCAAGAAGGCTCCAAAGAGACGATAACGAGGACGCACCTCAATGGAAAACCCAATTTCTATTAATCAATTCTGAAAAATCAATATCTACAATGCCATATAAATAGGAAAAAGAAAACTTATGCCCTAAGAAACTTAATTAAACTAGGAAACTAAGCAAACTAGAATCCTATCCTAATTACAATTCTTAAAATAAAATTAGAAACTAATGACATAATTATTGAAGAAACATCCTAAATTTACTTGGGCCCTACACATGTGGCTTGAGGTCTATCTGCATCATTCTTCCCGGCTTGGAAAGAACTCAACCTCGAGTTCGGTACATGTCCTCTTGGGTCGAAGATCAATCAGATGAACTTTCGATCCGTTGGCTGAGCTTCAGCTTGTGCACTCTTCTTGAAAACTCTGAGCATGACACATCTTTTGATTTGAGAGCCGAATAGTGTGTGGAAGTGCGATCGATCCGTTGGATACATCATGTGTGGAATTCGTACCATCAGATCACAATCTCTGACTATCCGCCATTCATCCCCAAAGATGAAGTCACTAGGAGAGACTTCCATGGATAGATATTCTTGGGAAAACACCGGAACAAGTGATTTGTTCTCCAACTTAATGGTTGGACCTCTATTTGACTTTTCTTCCAAATTGAGATTTGTAGTCAAGTTTTCAACAGATCGATCTTCTAGATCTTCATGTGCAATTTGATTGACGTTGGAATGCAGTTCAAACTTTTCTTTAAATTCCGATACATCTGCCTTGATGTTCGTTTTTATCGTTTGACACCGCTTGAGAAGACACGATAGCCATTCGTTGAGATCATCTTGAGCCAAATTTTCTTGGCTTTGAGATTTTAGCAAGTAAGAATCTTTTTCAATTTCTTGACCAGCACAACAATCATTTTCTAAATTGTTAAGTCTAATTTCCACCCTTGCAATAGTTGGCTGGATTTGATTGACAGATGTGGATAATTGAGAAATGGTTCTAGTAAATTTCTCCATGGAAGAAGATGAAGACTCCACTTCTATATGCTTCTTGGAGGCATATTTTTATAATGCAAATTTAGAAATTCAGACTTACATGATTTGTAAATATGCTCTCTACGAATATGCTGGTGAAAAACAAATTCAAAATCCAAGTTTGGATGGCTCCACAATTATGAAAAGAAGTTTCTACCGTTGATCTGGTCAAAGCCCCTTTTGATCTGGTCAGCAGGGGATGTCAACACTGTTACTGTTACTGGATCTGCTATGGCGTCGAGTTGGGTCGAACTGTGACCCGAAACAAACCTGGAACAAAACTCTGCACTAAGTCACTAACCCAGGCACTCAGCATGCACATGTCACAGGAGGGACATGTGTGTTTCTTTTTTTTTTTCCTGGCCGAGGTGCTGAAGAAGAAAAGGGGATGAGACCCTTCCCTTTTCGCCTTTGTGTGTAGAAGAATGATGGAGAGCGGTCGATGGAGACGGTGGCTGGCTGCGGTCAGGCGGTGATGCAGGTGAGACTCATTTGCTCCAGTGCCAGGTACGCCAAAGCTTCTTTTCTCTCTCTTCTCTCGCTTCTGCCTTTTACTTACCTATTTTTTCAAACTCGACAGGAGAAAGGGTGTGGGGGCCGAGGGGTTGTAATTGATGGGATTGTGCGGGGGTTGGGTTTCGATGGATGAAATTTTGTGTAGGGTTGGAAGCGAAACGCGATTTTGGGTTTTAGAATTTGGTAGAAGGGCTATTTGGAGATGGGGAAAATTTGGGATTTGGGCGACATGGACTAGGACTGAAAGGGGAGTTCTAGGTTCTGGATGTCCAATTAGGATTGGTGATGATGATGGGTTTAGTAGGGAAGGTTGAGGCAGGGAAGGGGAGTCAGGGGTCGGCTATAATTCGATATGGGGGTTTTGGGACAGCATTTTTTATTTTTATTTTTTTATAGGTTCTGAGTTGTGGAAGTTGACAGGGGATTGACTTGATTGGGGATGTGGGATTGAGGCTGATGGGTTTGGAGGGGAAGGTGATGGGGTTTTGTAGAGAATTGGTTCGGGTTTTTGGGAGAAGTTTAGGCTCGGCTTGGGATTCGGGAAGGAAGGTTTGGTTTTGAGATGGATGAGTATGGGGATGGTTTGGGGTTCGGGGAAGAGGTTTTGGATGGATGAGGTGGTATGACACATGACTTCAGTGGGACGGATTTGGGTGACGGAACAAGAGTGGATGAGGATGGATTTATGGAATGGAGATGGGATGGATAAGGGTAATCACGCCGATCGAGCGAGGGATTGTTCGGCCTCTAATACCAAACTGATGCTGGCCCTAGGGTTAGGGCTTGCTTGAAAGTGCCGAAAGCACGTGTTACATGTCTCCAAAGGGACGATAATGAGGACCACCTCAATGGGAAAACCCAATTTCTATTAATCAACTTTGAAAATCAATATCTGCAATACCATATAAATAGGAAAAAGGAGAACTTATTCCCTAAGAGACCTAATTAAACTAGGAAGCTTAGCAAACTAGAATCCTATTCTAATTACAATTTCTTAAAATAAAATTAGAAACTAATGACATATAATTATTGAATAAAAACCCTAAATCTACTTGGGCCCTACACTTGTTGTGTGAGGTCTATCTGCATCACAGGCATGCACGACTATAATTATGACCTTCATGAGTAGCCTATGTTTTATTGGTTTCATTAAATACACCCATGTAACTCGAGTTGCTTCATCAATGAATGTAACAAAATAATGATGACCGTAAACAGAAACCAGAAGAGCATACTACACATCAGAATCGATTACATCAAATGAACTAGTACTTTTATTAATATTCACTGAATACATAGTTCTACTTTTTTTAGCAAACTGACATGCGTCACATCTCAAAACATTATTATTGTTATTCTGAATATTAAAAAAAAGAGGAATTTCTAAGATACTATAAGGGTGCATGACCGAGACGATGATGCCACAATTGCACTTTATTCTCATCAACTGTTTCTGTTTGCAACACTTGAGGCTCTGTCTTCTTCAGATCTAGAGTATACAGACCATTGTTCTCACTACCACTACCAATCCTCTGTCTGGTCTTCATATCCTGAAAAACACAATAAGATGGATAGAAGGTGACACAACATTGCGGGTTTTAGTTAGAACACCGACAGACAAGATTAAATGAGAAACAAGGAACATGAAGAACAGATGACAATGAAAGGTCAGGTGAGACTTGAAAAGGAACTACCAACTACAAGAGCATATGGACCATCAGCAATTCTCACCCTCCCTCTAGGGTTAGAAGTATATGATAAAAACTCTGAACATACACTTTTTTCATGAGCTGTAGCACTTGAATCAATGACCCATGTGGATGAAGAGGTAGAAGAGGCAAATGCTACGTGATTATGAGAAGAAGTCACACCAATCAATGAATCTGGAGTAGCACCATCCAATGCAGCTAAATCTCTGTCGAAGAACTGAAAGTTCATCCTTCCAATGTTGGTTACATGTCTTTTGCTCTGTATTATCATTGGGATGCTCTATTTCAGCTGGTGTGTTAGACACATTGCGAGGCATACCATTCAAATCCCAACAAGTCTCTCTAGCATCTCAATACCTCCCACAATGAGTGCAGTAAAGCTTGTCACGATCAGTGCCACGATTACCACCACGACGGCCACCGCCGCGGTTAGCTCCACGACCACCACGGCCTCTACCACCATTATACACTGTATTAGTTACTATGTTACCCTCATTACTGTTTGCAAGAGCTGACCAATTTATCATGCACTACATCTTGCTTGGCATTCATAACCATTCCGCGACTTTCCTCCCCTTGTAACAAGGCAAACACTATGCCTATAGGAGGTAAAGGATCTTGACTTGTTACTTGTGCACATATAGCCTGAAACTCTAGATTAACATCCCAAGCAATTCAAAGATATGTTGATCTTCTATTAATTTTGCTTCCTTCTGGGTACAACACTGCTTGTTAGCACAACACAGTTCGAGAGTCATTTACAACTCCAATTGTTTCCATAAAGCTCTGAACTTGGAATAATAATCACCAACAGATGGACTCCCCTGTTTGAATCAGCAATCTCCTCCTTTAATTCGAAATCTCTAATATTATTCCTTTTTTGAGCATTGTCACTCTCGATTGGATCCCAAAGTTACTTTGCAGTATCCAAATATTTGAAGCTCTTTGCAATTCCTCCCTCCATAGAATTTAGGATCCAATTCATAACTAACATGTTTTCGGAGACCCAATCTGAATATTTGGGATCATTTTTACCCGGTTCCTTTATACTCCCGTCAATGTCAAAGTTACTTTGCAGTATCCAAATATTTGAAGCTCTTTGCAATTCCTCCCTCCATAGAATTTAGGATCCAATTCATAACTAACATGTTTTCAGAGACCCAATCTGAATATTTGGGATCATTTTTACCCGGTTCCTTTATACTCCCGTCAATGTAACCAAGCCTCCATGTTCCTCCAATTACCATTCCAGCTGAGTAAGCCCAATCTTTATAGTTGGTGCCATTGAAGAGCTCAGGTGTTATTTTAACATTCAAACTTGCAATGGTAGGGATTTGTGATACAGCGGCGGTTTGAATTATCACTTTTGGACTCCATCATACTTAGGAATCAAACACAATTCAATTCAGACAATAAATTGATTTCACATACCAGTGATCACACAGAAGCCTGCTGAAGACCACACACCTAAACCACCTAAACCAAAAAAAAAAACACAACTCTCACATGAACATCAACACTCCAAATATGGAAATCACAGTTTTCACAACCCAGGTCACTAGATACGCCTCTTAAGCATCACAAATGCTCATTCATTTGTTACAAAGCACTGTCGGGTCTTACACACTGCGGTCGACTCACAACAGATCATCAAACACACCTAGAAATATCACAACTTCTTAGTTAAACATCACAGAATACTGCCAAGTCTTACAGAGGACTGTCTGACCAAGAAATAATGCCATTCATTATGTCTCGATGAATACCAGAATCCACACTCGTTCCAGCTGAACCTACACAGGTTCGGCTAGGCCTTGTGTCATCCAAGCTGAGTTTTTCTCCTAGATCTGTACCCTTGAAGACCTCAATACACAAGTTTTCTAATGCCCAATGGGCTCTGATACCAAGTTATAAATTTAGATCTTCCTAAATCTAGGATTTTATGCCAATATATCAAGGAAATGAAAAATAAGAAGAAATTAGAAAAGAAATGGAAAGAGATGAGGAAAAGGGTAACACCAGAAGAGTCGAGCAATTAGTCGACCCTTGTTATAAGATTATTTCACTATTTCTGAAATTTACAAAAAGAGTCCCCAAAGTTTCTGGTATTAACATGAAGGTCCCTACTTCACTAAAATTTACAAATAAGTCCTACTCCTTGACTTAAAAGACTTACCACTCTTCCTGAAGAAAAAAGAACAGTTGGATGCAAATGAGTTTATACTATTAAGTATAATCCAGATGGCATAATTAATAGATATAAAGGCTAGACTTGTTGCTCAGGGATTTACTCGGTCATATGGTGTTGACTATTTTGAAACCTTTTCACTAGTGGCAAAGTTAAATTCATCCGGGTAATATTATCGCTTGCAACGAACTTCACTTGCCTTTATACCAATTGGATGTAAAACATGCTTTTCTCCATGGGGACTTGAAGGAAGAAATATATATGGACCATCCACCAGGATTTGTTGTCAAAGGAAGGGAGAATAATGTGTGTCGTCTTAAAAAGTCATTATATGGACTAAAGCAGTCTCCCGAGCCTACTAGTTTGAAAGATTCAGTAAAGTTGTGATTAGACATGGGTTTACGAGGTGCTATGCAGATCATACTTTATTTGTTAAAAGGAGAGTCAGGAAGTTGGGTTTACTTGTGGTTTACATCACAGGAGATGATGATCGTGAAATCTCAAAATTAAAGAGTTTCATTCGAATGGAGTTTGAGATAAAGTACCTAGGACTGCTTAAGGATTTCCTAGGAATTGAAGAGGCAAGATCAAGAAGTGGAATTGTCATATCACAAAGAAAATATATTCTTGATCTCCTCAAAGAAACTGAAAAGTTAGGTGCAAAACCAGTGGACACTCCAATTGAACAGAACCATGGTTTACACATAGGAAGTGGTGAACTACTTGAAGATAAAAGACTGTATCAAAGGTTGGTGGGAAAGTTGGTTTATCTCACCATTACAAGACCTGACATTTCTTACGCTGTTAGCCTGGCAAGTCAGTTCATGCATGCACCCAGATTAGATCATCTTACAGCTCTATATAGGATCCTCCGATATTTAAAAGGATCTCTGACAGATCAGAAATC
Source organism: Litsea cubeba (assembly GCA_012931725.1). NCBI lineage: Eukaryota > Viridiplantae > Streptophyta > Magnoliopsida > Laurales > Lauraceae > Litsea > Litsea cubeba. Next base: position 55,306,971 of record CM022952.1, on the reverse strand, counting down.
TACTACGGATTACTGTATGTTCGTTGCAGGAAATCTGGTCTCGTGGAAATGTAAGAAACAAGTTGTGACTACTGAATCCAATATAGAATCTGAATATAGGGCAGTAGCTCATGGATACTGTGAACTATTGTGGTTAAGAATCTTGCTAGATGAATTAGGGTTCAAGCAAGATGGTCCAATGCATATCTATTCTGATAGCACATCTACAATTAAACTAGCTAACGACCCTGTCTATCATGACAAGACAAAGCATGTAGAAGTAGATTGTCATTTTATCAGGGAAAAGATTGAAAAAGAAGATGTGTTACTAATATGAAAGATTAGTTAGCAGATTTTCTTACTAAAGTAGTTAATAAAGCTAAGTTGCACTTTATTTCGTCCAAGCTGGGCATAGTAAATATCTGTGCACCAGCTTGAGGGGGTGTTGTAAGTCAAGGAGCAAGACTTGTTTGTAATTTGTAGTGAAGCAGGGACCTCCATGTAAATACCAGAAGCTTTGGGGATTTTTTTTGTAATTTTCAGAAATAGTGAATTAATCTTATAACAAGGTTCGACTAACCATTTAGGTTTCGACTGTTCTCGTGTTCCCCCTTTCCTCATCTCTTTCTATTTCTTTTCTAATTTCTTCTTTTTTTTTTTTCATTTCCTTGATATCTTGGGATAAAACCCTACGTCTAGGAAGATCTAGGTTTACAACTGCCTGAACCATCTCAAATGACTAGTAAGGAGAGACTAGGTAGGTCACTAGGCAAGTCACCGAAACAAGAAGCAAAAACTGGGTGATCCGGGCAAAACTAAACAAGACTAGGCAATACGAGGTGAAAGGCAAGTTAATGGGTCAAAATGGACTAGATTAGCATTTACTTTGGTTAAATGGGCAAGATTAGCCTAGAATTTCTAGGTACAAATGGGCAGCATTTTAGCTAGAAATGAAGTGCCTGAAATGGGTGGAAAAAGTGTCAAGCGGATTCGGGCAACTAGGAACGTAGCGTGAGTAAGTCTCTTGCTCCCTGACCCAAGTATGCCACAACCATGGATCCTGTCATCTAAAAGGGAAAAATAACAATCAGGCGCACACTGTGCACACTGCACGCTAATGCATGCCTTCCACAAGCCAAACAATGGTCAGGCTAAGGTTGGGTGGTCCCGGGTACGAGAACAGTGAGAATACTAGTACTATATAGGCGCAAGCACTGTGCTTGCGAATAAACATGTACATAAGGTTAGACAATCCTACCGAGCTATCTGACATTCAAAGAACCATTACAAAAGTCCATCCTAGGGTTCGGGACCGGGTTGCCTTTGACATTCTAAAATGCCTAATATCTGATTTTCAAGTACATTGGTGCTCTTATGGTGTTTGACATTCAAAACACTAGGTTCATACACACTTGACTTGGTATCGCATCTCAACTATCTCCGGACAATCTCGGAGGTGATGGTCAGCTTAAACATTACCCCCTTGTAGGTCCAAGTTCAGGTTTTATGTGAATCCAGATTACAGGTTACTAATTATGCTCTGAGGTTCATGATTCTAACTTAGATACAAGGAATTTTGGTCCACCAATTGGTCAATTGGGGAGGGCAACAATGGCCCATAATACCTTCCACAATTCCCCAAAGCATCAGTTGAAAAGGTGGAAGGGAAGGAGAGCCAGCTGCCTAGCAATCAGGCCCCAAATGGGATTGTCCCAGAGGCTGGTCAAAGGCCCATGTCTGACAGCACCCTTCACTCTGCACTCAGCAACTCATGTCCGATTGCACGCGAACTTGGGCCAGTTTTTGCTGATTTTTAGCACTTCTTTAGCCAATCTTTTGGGGGATTTTTGGAACGTGTTTAAGGGTCTTTTTAACACAAATAACCATACTAATCTAAGCTCCAATTCAGTTACAAAAATGAACAAAAATCCACATGAACTACAATGGGTTTCTTGCACAAAAATGTAGAATAGAAAGTGAAATTATAAAAAACGCTTGCATGCATGATATGTAATCTAAATTAACTACTTGGCTTGGCTTCTACAAGTCACAAATCAACTCTAGTACACCTCCAAGCCACCTGGAGAGCTCCCAAACAGAAATCCCGAAATCTACACCTAAAAAATCCCCAAATCTAAACCTAAAAATTCCCCAAATCTACACCTAAAAACCCCAAAATCACAGAACTAGCGAAAGAAAGATAATGAGACTTGCATGGCTGAAAAACAATGGGGACGGTCCTAATGCACAAGTTAACACTTAAGGAAGGTTTCCTAACCTCTAAGAAACCGTTCCAAGCTTGGGAGGGTCGTGCAAGGGGTTGCCTTGGCCGTTTCTCACAAAGAAAGAGATGGGGAGGAAGAGAAGATGGGGGAGGTGAGATTGGCCTTGGCTTCGCGAATCTTGCTCCAAATCTCCACTAGCAGCAAGGGGGAATGAGGGGAAAGAGGGAGGAAGGAGTTGCTGGAAATGAGACAATGAAGTGGGAAGTGGTCTTTCAGCTTATTAAGAGGGCTCATTCAGCTTTATCAAAAATGACATTTGTTTCCTTTTAAGTGACAGCTTTGATTCGAACGAAATTACTAGCTTTGGGACCTCGGATTGATTTGAGCCAATAACAAAAGTTGTTAGATATTAAATTATCTTTCCAACAAAACCGAAATCATAATTTCTCAAGGCTCCTAGAGAAAACTCAACTTTTGGAAAAATGACGACTATGTCCCTGCTCAAGAGAGATTCAATGAAATGAAGGGTTTCCGGACATTGAATGGACACGAGTTGAATACGAAAGAACTTAGGCTAACTATTGAACCCAACTCGGTATTTTTATGAAATTCCCAAGATACTCATGATCAATGTTGTAAAAATCGCTAGGCGGACGCTAGGCGGTGGGCATGAACTAGGGATTAATCCCCGCCTAATCAATTAATCCCCGATTAATCACCGCCTAGGCCGATTTTTACAACACTGCTCATGATATTCCCCAAAACTAATTACCCTTCCAAGTACTGAACTCAGTCTGAAACCTTTTGAAATTTCCTAAAACTACCCAAACACTATTCTAACCCATGAAACTAATTAATTAACATCTAAAAATGCATACTTAAATATTAAGCAGAATTAATTAATGCTAATCACTGTAATTAGGGATCTGGGCCTTACAGGGATAACAAAAAGGAAAGTGGGTCCACTGGATCATAAGAAACACTGTATTGTAATCAATTTGAACTGCTTAGTTCTTGATGTTTTTATGCTTTTGCTGTTCAGTTGACAGAGGTTTGATAGAGCTGAGGAAGCTGGGGATAGAACAGCAACTCTGGGAAGCATCTCGTAAAGAGATTGATCAAGCCTCTGCAGCAGCTTTTAATCACAAACCAGCCTCAGAATTGGATTCCTCTTAATAGTTCTGCAGCCTCCCATTGCTTTGCCCTCCATTTCTATTTTCATTTGGTTTATGAGAGTGCCTGCCATTTTTCATTCTTCCGGCCCTTTGCTACGTCCGATCATCTGGTGATCATCTTCAAGCCATGAAGGTTGACGTGTTACTACCGAGGAAGGATGTTGTGGTACTCTCAGGTGTGTGATTTTCTTCTACCTTTACTGGTCAGTTCATTGTCAGGTTTGTATAATCATTTGGATTGAAAAGGAAAAGAAAAAAAATTTAAGATTTTATTTAAATTGAGTTGAAGTTTTCTATCATGCTTTGTAATTATTTCATTTTGTTTATAAGAGTGCACTGAATGGAATGATATGAATCTCTGTCACGCACTAAACTGCTCAAGGGATGTCAATGGTCTGCCATAAATGTGGGTTATCCTATGATCAATTCCATATCCAGGCCGTACACGTATTTTTTTACAGCCGTACAAGTAGACTTCCTCTTTGTGAACTGTTCCATCTACAAGAATAATTTCCAGCAACCCATCAACATGGCGCATGTATGAGTCGCCCTTTCCTGAGCACCCTCTTGTGGGCCACATATAGGGCTAGGCCAATCATGGGGGTTGGGGGATCAAAAGATCCAAATGAGACCCATGGAGCGGTTTGTCAATCCAATTAGATGAGGGGGCCCGGTCCAGCTGACCCGACCCTCAAACGGCCCTTAAAATGAGGGCTTTTTTTGTTCTTATGAAAAAAGAAAATCAAAGGCTTTTGTTTCATCCCCTTGAAAGTGTTTCTATCATAACATTCAAGGGAAAAAGTTGTCTTTTTTTCTATGTTGATTTTCTTCGTTTCTAGTCTTCACATTTGTTTTGTGATGAGTTTAATTACACGATAAAGTCAATATGCTATTTAAAGTGGTTTGGACTGGAATGAGAATTTGTAGGTTAGAGTCGCTCCATGGTTACTCGGCCTGGACCTAAAATGATTCAAAAAGTCTACTAGAACATACTTTTTGGCATGAATTTTGGACAAAACCCTATGTTACCCGGTAACATTGCTCAAAATGATTATACATACCCTATTTTCATACCTCTACAATGTGCCTATAGAGCTAAATTCATATACGAATTCACATGGAATAATCAAAACCTATATCTGTTTTTTATTTGGGTTTGAATCCATCCTTTATTAATTTATTAATTTATTTATTGTGGTCTTAGAGCTTGTCCTAATCCTAGCAATAGACTTCTCGGCATTTTGTTGGATTAGATAAAGTAGGAATTGCAAATATGATTTAATCATAATTAGTAGAAACATAGGTTTTGTAATCATGATTAAAATTCATCCAAAACGGTTTTATGACTTTTTTTTTATCTCCCTTATTCTCCTTAAATTCCTTATTTTGGGTAAGGGTAAGGGTAAGGGTAAGTTAACGGCCTAGATAGTGCGTGCCTTCCTAGGGCTTTGACCTGTATGGGCATAAGTGCATTACCTTGCATATAATAATAGTAGAAGTAGTAGTAACGGTAGATAAGGGCTTAGGTAGTGCGAGCCCTCCGTGGGCTTTGACTTATAAGGGAACGGCCTTGTATATATTATGGTCAAGGAAAGGCCAGGGGCCCAATCCTTTGACCAAAAACTAAAAGTTGATTACTGGATTGTAGGACACTGTAGGTGCAGAAAAATTATGACCCACAATAATTGGGGTGCCTTACAGGACTTATCCAAATGAAGAAGATGACCTGCTGCCTGAAAGCCTGAAAGGGAAGAGCAAACGGTCAGAGGACCCTGGCCTGAGCGGCGCAAGGCTCTTCGATGCCTAAGTCAGTGAGTGAACTGGAACAAAGGAAGGAGAGGAGGAGAGGCAGAGTAACGACTCTCAGGTTTTGATTGTGCGTACCTTGCATGTGAAATGAGGCTCTATTTATAGACGACTGGACGATATCTTTGGATGATATTTTGGTGTGGGTCCCATGATTTGATAGGAAAGTCATCATCAGCCCACAAAGTAATAAATGCGGTCAATTCCAGCCCACTTTGCATTTAATGCCAGTCGGATCAGCCCATATCGCATTAAATGCGCGTCATGTTAGGCCAGATCGTGTTGGACGCCTTTGGCGGTAGAGGTACCATCGGATCCACCCTCGGGCCTTGCCCTGATTTGGCTTCAGCCGCTGGATGCCGCCCTGTCAGTGATCTGGCGAAGATTGTGGACGGCTGGATGTCGCATCTGTCTCACTGGCTCGTGCCCCTATTCCTCCACGTGTCCGATGATGTGGGGGGCGAAGGGCGCGAGTGGAGATTCTCTCTTGCTTCGGCTTTCGTCCCAGCTACTTTGGCCGAGGTCAAGCTTTTAGCGGAGGTGGGCGCCTGGGTAGCCGGGCTCGGCGCTAGCGGCCAGGACCTGTCTGACTTCGGCTAAGGCCTCTGCCCTGGTAGCCGAGGTGAGTCTGATGCCACGTGGATGGCACGCAGATGGCATGTGAGAATGCTTAGTCCCATTTAAAGGCTGTGATTAGCATAATCCTGGAGCTTTGAAAATCTCCCCACACAGACACAATGATTCATGGGGGATATACTATACAGAGAAATTGCAAATGCATTGTAAGAAGGCCATTGCCATCATATAATGTCTTCGTGATTAATGATCAAGTTGACATATTGATTTTATTCTTAATAAAATAAATAATATTTAATAAACTTTCATCTCAAATTATAGGTTCATTGTGTTGTAAGAATACATAAAAACTACCAAACGACGAAAGTAGCGAAGCCTTTTAATATATTAATATTGCTCTGAATGGATTGGACCGTTGGATCGAATGTGTGTTTTTTTTATGGACAACTATTAAATTTGTGTGCCACAAATCGAGGGATTAAAATCTTTGGATTAACTTGAAATGTCATATCTGTGTTGGTCCCTTCTGTATTTTTCAACCCCACCTCTCCAAGATCTGTGAAGCAATATGTGAGCTCCATCAGTAGGGTTGCAAACGAGTATCTGATTTTTTGGAAGTTCTGACCCGCAAAAAACTGGGTCTGGAATCTATTTTAGGTTTCGATTCATAAACGGGTCTGGGTCCGGTACCCAATTTAGGTTCCGATTGATAAACGGCTTCGGTTCCGGGTCCACATAGGTTCCGACCCGTGGACCTGGGACCCTGCATATGAGCCTTTGATATTGCAATTTGTACCTCAAAATTAACCTTTTTTTTTTCATTTTATGTATATTATTGGAGGTTGTAGACTTGATGCATTGTTATAAGTTGAATTATATGCTTATTTTAAGAAAAATGAAAAATGAAGAGAAATTAGAATCGATTTTGGAACTAGACTCCAGTCCTTTAGGTAGACCGGATTCCAGAACCAGATCTGAATTTTCCTATCAGAATCGGGTTTGGAACCAACAAAACAGGTTCCAAGTCAAACCCGGATCCAGAACCAGAACCATTATTTAGAAACGGGTTTGGGTCCGAGTCCACTATGGTTCCGATCCGGAACCGTCCTGTTTGCAACCCTTCCCAGCATCTGTCTCGCACAATGCTCTCTCTCACAAGAACACAACCCATATGAATATCATAACATATGTACGAAGAATTTGTCAATATTATTTATTCTGTTTGAATCAAAATATGCCCTTAGATCCTCATGGATGTGAGAGAGAAAAAATAGGGGCATTCGGCGACGGGTTCCTGAACATTTCACTTTATGGCCTTAGATTCATAAAAAAAAAGTTATAAAGCCAAAGGTCCCTCCCACACTTTCTCATACCTGAAATGTCTAGTTTACCCTTTCTTTAAATCATAACCCATGATTGGTGGGATATCCTATTAATAATGGCCAACTAACATTTAATTGCCCACGATTAATGAAATCTTCAAATTTTCAAATAAATTCTAAAAACACACAAATAAATTTTAAAATAACAAAATTAAATTTTAAAAAATGAAATAATTTCAAAAAATGTAATAAGTTAAAAAAAGAAATATATAATCAAATAACGCAAATAAATTTAAAAACATGCAAATAAGTTTCAAAATATCCAAATAAATTTCAGAAAATATAAATAAATTTCAAAAGACTCAAATAAATCTCAAAAGATTGAAAGAAAATTTAAAAAATGCAAATAAAATTCAAAAAATGCGAATAAATTTTAAAAGACGTAAAAAAAATTAAAAAATGGAGATAAATTTGCCAAAAACTCAAGTATTTTTGTCAAAACTCAGTTAAATTTATTTCAAAAAATACAAATAAATCTCAAAGGACCAAATAAAATTAAAAAACACAAATAAATCTAAGAAAATACAAATAAATTTTCCAAAATTACAGAAATATTCGTTCAAAAACTCAATTAAAATTTTCAAAATGGAGATAAATTTGTTAGAAACGAGGCTATATTTTTCAAAAATTGAAATAATTTTTTCAAATTCAGATAAATTTTGTTCCATAACTCAGATAAATTTGTTCGGAACTCAGATAATTTGTTACAAAACTCAGATACATAGTGAAAAACTCATATAAATTTGTTTAGAACTCAGATAAATTTGTTACAAGACTCAGATATATAGTCAAAAACTCAAATAGAATTGTTCAGAACTCAGATGAATTTGACAAGAACTCTGCTAAACTTGTTACAGAACTCATATGAATAGTCAAAAACTCAGATAAATTCGTCTAGAACTCAGATAAATTTAATTCAAAAAACGCAAATAAATTTGAAAAGACACAAATAAATCTCAAAGGACGCAAATAAAATTAAAAAACGCAAATAGATTTCAAAAAACGTAAATAAATTTGCTAAAAAAACTCAAATAAAGTTTAAAAAAAAAACTAAGATAATTTTGCCAAAAAATAGTTAACTTTGATAAAAATTCAGATAAATTTGCCACAAACTCATATAGATTTGTCCAAAACTCAGATAAATTTGTTCCATAACTCAGATAAATTTATTTCATAACTCAGATAAATTTACGCAAAACTCAGATAAATTTCATACAAACTCATATATACATTCCGTTCTACCTTGTAGATCTCGTTGATACGAACCCAACAAAAAAAAAATGGAGAGCGATTCTGAGTCCGGATGGTTCTGAAAATCCAGAATCAATTCTGGCCGTTCAAACGGTCAAAATTATTTCTGACCATACTGCGCTGTCGTCATCATCTGTTTGCTTCTGGGCTTCTGCAAAAAAGGTCAGGTCGAACTGACCTGAATCTGACTTGCAACTGTGCTGGGCTTCTGGAACGGGCGGACTGGACTTGACCTGGAACTGACCTGGGAGAGGCCCAACGAGTCTTCTTCTTCGTTATCTCTGTTCCTGGAACAAAACAGAGACTGGGGTGCAGTCTCCTTCTTGCGGTTGTCTTCTCTGACGACGCTGGTCGGGCGGCCGGATTGGCGAGACGTCGGTGGCGGAGACGGAGGTCTCCGGCGAAGGTTGCGGCGGCGACGATGGGCTAATGGCTGCATCGGTTTCAACTGCTACAGGGATTGGCAGATGCGGCAGGTGACGAAAGGCGGAAGGCGGGATCAGCAGAACTCTCCCCTTCTCCGACGCAGGCGATGAATCCGGTTGTCCCTGTCGGCTTCGATGAGATCATATCCTTTGAATTTGATTGCGATTCAAACTAGACCAGGATTCGAAAATCCTGTTTATCTTCAAGCGTGGCCCACCTGCAATGAATCTGTTTCAGTGTGCGACTTCTTCCGGCCCCGATCAGAACTCCGATCTACTTTGTAGCAAAATCAATAGAACGCAATGGTCAATGATCTCCTTCTCTGCAAACTTAGAAAAAGAGCTGCTGCTCGATCACATATTTCCTGCAGAAGGTGGGACGCGCAGAACGGAAGAGGACCTGATCCTAACCGTGCCAACTGAGATCCAGAAGAAGAGGGATAATATAAGATTTGAAATTTAAAATTTCAAAAATTTATGCCTAAAATGATTGAAAGGGCAAATTAGTCATGAAATATGTGATCATGTGGATGTAGGGACCTATGGCTGCAAATAGTCTAGCTGCGTGGACTAGAGGCCTTAATAAGTTTTTCCTTGGACTGGAGGCTGGATACATTCACTTATAGGGACCTTTCGCTAATTTTGCTGAAAAAATAAATTAACCTTAGTTACTAATTTTTCGCACTCTATGGGCCTTCAATTCATGATCTCAATCATTTATTTGTTTGAGCACCGTTACCTCCTTTGTAGAGAAGTTTGAGGCTCAAGAGGCCACAAAGTTGTATAAAAGTATTATACAGGCTTTCTTCCCCTTGCAACGTTATCAATTTTGGGAAAGATTCTTTACTCGTCATGTGTTTTATCCTTATTAGAAAGCATCAGCAGGAGTTGCAATTGAATTTTTTCTTTAATAAGATAATCTAAAATATCATAATATTAGCCTTGTTCATATTTGACTGGCAAAGAGTGTCTATGCTAAGCACTTAAAAGGAATACAAAGAAATGTGTGCCACGCTTATGTGAGGGAAGATGTGGTGAAATTTAGACTGTTCCCTTTCTCTCTTAAAAAAAAAGGGCAAATGCATGGCTCCACTCCCTAAGACCAAATTCAATTGCTTTGTGGACCGATATGGTTAGAGAATTTTTGACAAAAAAATTCCGGCCTCACAACGCCAACGCCTTTTTTTTTAAAGATAAGTGTGCCTTCTTTTCAATAAAACCCAAATAAATTACAAAAGAGAGATTAAAAACTTCTCGAATAGAGAATACCCCATATACAAAAAACTCACAGCCCGGGTACCAAGCAAAATTTGCTAGCCTTCTAAAAAGAAAGGCAGCAAATCAAAATCACATCTGAGCTTCAGTTTCTAAATCCAACAATGTCAACATAGATGGCACAAGGCTAAATCTCTTTTATCCTCCTACTAAGCTCTTGATTATGAAGGATAAAGTCAAAAAGTTAACTGAATTAAACCGACCAATTTCATTTACCATTGGAATAGTCTCAAACCGATGTCTCCAATTAGAATCAACCGGATTTTTAAGGATAGAGGTGATCCCTACATCAGCTGCAAAGGAGATCTTCAAAAGCCAACACCTTAAGGAGGGATATGATGAAGTTCAGACAAAAGGAAAGACAGTCCTATTACGGGTGTTTGGAACGTTTTAATGAACTACTCCTTGCTTGTCCACATCATGATTTTGAATTGTGGCGCGTAATAGGACTCTTCTATGATGGACTTAGTTCCAAGACACACCAATTTGTAGAGATGATGTCCAATGGCGTTTTCCTTAGAAAAGCTCTCAACGAGGCATGAGAATACCTTCAGTTTCTAGCTCACAGTACCCGGAACTAGGACATATCTAAAGGTATTGAACAACCAAAACAATCAAACTAGTCTTGAGGGAGGGGAATTGTACTTATTAAAAGAAGAGGGTGACATTCATGCTAAGGTAGCTTCCCTCTCAAAGAAATTGAGGCACTGAAATTCGGGAAGAAAAAGGAACTCGTTACCATTTGTGGCATCTACTCTTGTGACACTCGTACATTAGAGGATTGTCCAAGAATCCATGCTTTCCAAGAGGTGTTGCAAGAACAAGCTCATGCCACCAACACGTACCAATGGCAATTCAACAACAATCTAATAGGTAACACTAACAATTATAGCTGGCGGAACGACCCCAACTTCAGTTGGAGAAACGAGCCCAATGCCACACATGGCATTTTGCCCCAAAGACCTAATCAGTTTAATGGCACTTCGGCACCTTTCAATCAAGATTCGCACTAAGTGCCACTACCTCAACAAGGCCTTGCCAACTTCATGCTGACCCTAAACAATATAAACCAAACCAACTTGTAGTCTTTTCATGAATTCCAAAAAGAGATGAGGACCTCCATTAATAACATCTATGATGCCCTCAGGACGCAAAACAAAAGTGTCTTCCCAACCCAACCACAACCTAGTCCAAAAGAGAAGTATGAAGTTACTAATGCAGAGCCCTCCAATTCAAAGGAGTAGGTTCAAGCTGTGACTACTCTCTGTAGTGGTAAGAAGATACAAAAATCTAATATGGAAAAGGATAAATGATAAGTCCTTAAAAATGCATATTCTCATGTACATTTTGCACCATTTTAAGAACTTATTATTCCAAAAGAGTCCCATTTAAGGGAAAATCATGTTTTTTATGCATTTTGGGTTCATTGTAGTGCATTCATGTATAATTTGCTAAAAAATCATAATCTTTGCAAAAAAAAAATAAAACCTGCCATTGAAATTCTATTTTTGGAAGATTCTTCCAAATGCATTTTTCTCATGAAATAAATCATTTTTTTCATCATTAGTGAATTCAAGTAAATTTTATTGTCATTTATGTGAGATGGGCCCACTATCATGCACTTGTGATTTTTTGTTCAAAATTATTTTAAAAAGATTTTTTTCTCTTTGATGGTAGATCATTGGAGATATGGGTCCTAAGAGACATTTTTGGAAGGAAGAAAGAGAGAAAGAAAGAAAAGAAGAGAGGGAGAATTTTCAAGAAATTGTGAAAAACAACTTTGTGGGTTCCACACACATGTACATGTGTGGGGCACACATGTGGGGCATCCAGGAGGGTCCACCTTCTTTGCACAAAATCCCAAGTTCATTTTGAAGATAATTCAAGATAATCAAAGAAAATCCATGAAGGGCCAAATCAAGAAAGAAGATTTCCAAAGAGACAAAAGTAAAAAGAATCTACACATTGGAACTTGGAGTTTGAAACCTCATGTAAAGATTCTTCCCTTATTTAATTGTCTCTCATAAATGTCAAGTCAAAGGAAGATTTGTTAAAGAAGGAAATATGACAAGTGCATGCACATAGAATGGAGAGAAGAAAGGAGAAGACTTACTAAGTGAAGAAGTAGGGACTAGAGAGAAAGAATAGGGAGCCCATGCCCTATTTAAATAATGCCTTAGAAGTCCATTATCTTTCATGAAGGAAAAAGCCCCCTCACTAGTGTAATTTTTCCACCATTCTACTTATCTCCTTTCTCTACCATGGCTCATCTCTCTTTAAGAAGGCTTGTCCCAACTTGATACCTTGATACTTTAACTAGGGAGGTTCCTTTCATCCTAGTATGTAGTATTTTTTTTTTTTTGGAATTTTAATTCTCCTTCTTTTATGTAAAAACATTGCATATTAGTAAAAGTGTGATTTTTTTAATTATTCTTTTTCTTATGTGATTAATGCTTGAATTGTGTTTTCTTTGTTGTTGTTCTTGGATTGACAACCCAAAATCTTAAGGGCATGAAATAAGTAATTACGAACCCGGTTTTAGAATAAAAAGAAAAGAGCACACTTATCACACATTTATTTTTATTGCAATTCCCACATATTTACATCTATTGAAAAATCCACACATTTAATTTCTTGTTAATGCCACACATTTAATTTTATGCAATCCACACATTTAATTCTTTTGGCATTGCACACATTTAAATTCAAGCACTTGTTGTTTTCTTTTCTTCTTATGCTTCTTATGCGTTTATGTGAATTTTTATGTATAGTTAATGGTTGGGATTAGAGCTCATTGCATGTATTTTCATATCATAAGGTCGGTGCATGTTTAAGTGGCTGGAAATTGAAGCTTTCAGATCTTTAAGAAAAAAATTAAAAATCAGTTTTGATGAACCTATGGTGGACATCCAAACAGTCCACATATGACATAGTTTTGAAGCATGAAATCAATGGATAAAAGTCCAATCAATTGTGATTAATTGAAAATAAAGTTTGGTACAAATTTAAAGATAAAATATCATGGTTTGGATGGCAAATTTCGGACAAGAACAAGGCTGGAATAACAGTCCCTGATACCAAACAGCCCACTTTCTGCACAGTTTCAGGAAAACTGCAGAAACATTTTTTGAAAAAAAGTTCGAAGTGGGTAGACTGGACAAATCATAGTATTTTTCTGTGAAATTTGGGAAAATTGAAGTTCAGCATGTCGTCTATCACGTCCCAAAATTTCAGATCAAAACGATTTTGGGAGGTTCGTGAACCTGTGGCTTGAACATGGCATGTTAGGCTAGTTGTGTGCAGGATTTCTGCACAGTTTCAGTTTTTTAGGCCATGTTTATGCATTTATATTTCATTCATTTTAAATCCTTTTTCACTTCCATTTTTTTATTTGATTGATGCATCATTGTTGTTCAAAACCCAGCCATTGAACTCAGTTTTAGGTTGCACTAGATAAGGAAGAACCATGCATAAAAACAGCCATGCATACTAGTTTTTCAGACTTAGAATTTTATAACATCTCATGGCATACATTGCATTACTAACTTTCTAACTTTAGGATTAGTTTCTAATTTTATTTTTTTGATTATTTAGATAATTTCCAGAAATAATGGATCTTTCTAATTTTTGTTAAATGAAGATTTTAACTTTGGAAGTTTCTTAAGATTTGGAAATTCTAACATAAGGTATGATTGACTTAATGCTTTCTAAATTTGTTATCATTTGAAAATCTTTATTTATTTGGAAAGCCCATAACTTTAGGGAGTTGATTAACTCAGTGAACTAACTTAGGAAATATACTAACTCGAATTGCCTAACCTAGTTTCTAATTTAGGAAATTAATTTAGTAAGGTTTTCATGCTAATTTTAGAAAGTAGGTTGTTTTCTTTTTGATTGATTTCATTTTTTACTAATCTTAGTTGAACATGTTTTGAATAATTTGGTTTCTAACTTAGGTTTATTTTGTTTCTAATTTAACTTCTTAGTTTTATTTTTGGTAAGTTTTATTTTTGGATTGTTTCTAATTTGTGTGTTCATTTGTAGCAACTTGTGATTCATTTTAGATTAGGTTTTTAGATTTAGAAATTTTTATTTTTGGAAATGTACTTAATTTTAATTTAAAGTAGGAATGATGAATGTACTTGTTTAGATTTTCGGCTAAAATTAGATTTTATTTACGGCAGGTGATAAAGTTGGAAAGCCATATTTCTAAAGCTCCCTGTGGATCGACCTGGTCTCACCAGTTTTATTACTGCAATCGAAGCTCTGCACTTGGAGCCGCTGAAGGAAACCGCGATTTAGATCTGAAACTTCTCCTAAAGAGACTACTATGGCTGATGCAAAGTATGACAGATTTTAAAAAATCTGATTTCTGCACTATGCAGCGGAAATCAGCCATAAAGAATCGCATAGAAACTCCATTAAATCATGATCAACATGTGTTTAATTAATAGAGATGATAGAAGACTATTACCTCGAAGATTTGTAGACTTCAAATCTCTGAAAAAATAGATCCAAAGGCCCGAACTCAGACTTGCAATTTGCAAACAAGTTGCTGGAATTTTCTGCACTAGTGTTGCCTTTGATCTTCTCCTCTATCTCACTTCCAAATCTGATTGGCTAAGATGGTGGGATCTTAATCTAGGAAACAAGAACTATTTCTCCAAGGGAAAAACTCAGACCTTAAGCTCTCATCCATCAAGAAGAGAACCTCTCCAAGGCTGGACGTGTGGCACTCTTGCACTCTCTTTTTTAGTGTAGGACGTCCAAGGGGGAAGTGGTTTCTTTTATAGAAACTTTTGTGGAAACCTTTCCCATAAAGTTATCTCTCCTCATTCTAAAAGATGTCCAAAAAGGAAAGACTTATTTCCTTTAAGAAACACTCTAATTAGAAAAGGAAACCAAAAGGAACTTTCCATACAATTAGTAATCCTAGTTGTAGAACACTTACTAATTTTAAGTAGGGGTGAGCAATCGGTTAATCGGTCGGTTATTTTAAGAATTTTTGACCACACCGATTTTTTGACCACTTTAATGTATTAACCGAACCGAACCGATTTTTTGTTTTGTAAAACTTTTAACCGAACCGAGCCGAACCGAATTATTTAGGTTCGGTTTTCGGTCGGTTCGGTTAATATGATGCATTTTGTTGGACTTAATAATTGCCCAAGTTTTTGAAAATTTAGAACTACATTGCTATATTATATACATTTCATTTGTGAAATTGGGCTTAATAATTGGCCCATAAATCCATTATCCATAAATGATATATCATAGAAGTGCTTGAAAATACATTAAACACCATTACACAAATAGACAATAACCATAAACAACACTCCAACTAACAAATCTAAAAATATTTAGTGGGCTGGGTAATGGGTAATAAAAATATTCAAAACAAAATTGCATATACTTCGGTTAATCGGTTAAATAAGATCATTAACCGAACCGAAATTATATAACCGAATTTGCCAGGAAATTTACCCGAACCGAACCGAATTACCCGAAATAACCGAACCGAAATTAAATTTCGGCTATGGTTCGGTTTGGTAAATCGGTCGGTTCGGTTTTTGCTCACCCCTAATTTTAAGTTCCTAATCCAAAAAGGAAACTAACTCATAGGAATACTAATCCAAAGAGGAGTCCAACTTTCCAAGTAGAGAGTCTTACTCAAAGTTGGAAACCTTACCCATGGAAATCCTATTATGGACGTCCCACATATCAATGCACACCATGGCCCACATACAATTTATCTAGAGTTAAATTCATGTATGCCATCAAAGGCCTATTTGAATTTAAATTCAAAATTATTTTTCCACTAAAACAATTCATCCTTATGTTATCTAAACATCTTAGGAAACCATGCCAATCTTGGTAAGTGACTAGAGATGGGACCAAAAGACATATTTGCCATTGGCTCCCAAAATGACCAAAATGTCCATGCTAAACCCATAGCAACGTTAAGACCATTTTAACATTAACTCATTCCACTAGAGAGTTATGGTTGAACTCCAAGGATAAATATATATTATAATAAGCTTGTCATAAAATGACAGTTGTCTTCGACCTACTAAGTGTAATGACCTGAATGCCCCTCTATGTAACATCCATAATCGAGTCAGGTTATCATATGTACTATCAACCTTCCCGATTACATCTAAACCTTAGAACTTCATATCCTTAACATAATCATCATTTGAATATCATTCTCTTGATCCAGGGAGCGACCCACAAGTTCAATATCCATATGGAACATCCATATACTAAGATCTTAGATTTTGATGATTAATCGGATAATTCTAAGGGGACGATTATTCCATCATCAGATGGCATAGATTCTATATTGCATCTGCACATCCCAACTGATCAAGTCCGAGTACCCAAAACACAGAGCTGTTGACCCATGAAAAGAATCTCACCCATAGTGAATTAAAGCACAAGAACTTGACTTCGTCAGTTCATCCACAAATGCTCAAGATTAAGAGCACCAGTTACTCAGTAGCATGAGATGACTTGATCTCTTTTCTGTGATAGTACTATTTTAGAGATCACACCTACCATGGTCCTGTTCAATGCATTGCATATGCACTAATGAGATAAATCCGGGAAAGCCCTCCCATGACTTAGGTAAGTCACCCTGAATACAGGAGAGTCTCTCATTATAACTTATACCAAGATGAAGTGCCCAGCTCCATCTCTCAGTTATGAACAAATATGATGTTTCCAGTTGTCCATGAATTAGACCTATCTGTGCGTAGACACTACACACCTAATTCATTTACTAGAAACAATGGGCCTTACACAACCATACATATATACATGTTTAAGCATAAAAGAATCTTTCAATTAAATGACCAGTAAATATCCAGTAACAAAAGATGAGAGTGCAGCTAGTGGGCTTTAGGGCATACACCAATCCCAACAAACTCCCACTTGCATTAAAGATCACTACTTCCTAACCTAACACCCATAGACTCAACATGAGAAGTGAAGACTTTCTCTATAAGAGTCTTAGTGAATGGATCCGCTAAGTTATTTGCTGAAGCAATATGCTCCACCACTATCTCTCCATCCTGAATGAATTCCCGGATCAAGTGGTACTTTCTTTGAATGTGCTTTCCTTTCTTGTGATTCCTGGGCTCTTTGCACTGTGCTACAGCACCAGTGTTATCGCAGTACATGATAATCGGTTTTTGTACTGCAGGAACAACTCCCAATTCCATCAGGAATTTTCTGAGCCATACTGCTTCCTTCGCAGCTTCCGATGCCGCCACATACTCTGCTTCAATGGTAGAATCAGCTATACAGGATTGCTTGACACTTCTCCATGATATAGCTCCTCCTGACAAAGTAAAGACGTAGCCTGAGGTAGACTTTCTGGCATCACTATCAGATTGGAAATCAGAGTCTGTATACGCTAATGGCGTTAGATCATCTGCTCGAAAGGTTAGCATATAATCTTTCGTTCTCCGAAGATACTTGAATATATGCTTAACAGCTGTCCAATGCATAGGTCCAGGGTTTGACTGATATCTGCTAACCATGCCAACGGCAAAGCAAATATCTGGTCTAGTAGATAACATAGCATACATGAGGCTTCCAACAGCGGATGCATATGGAACTCTCCTCATGTTCTCTATCTCTTCAGATGTCTTTGGACATTGATCTCGGGACAGTGGTACTCCATGTCTAGAAGGTAGGAGGCCCTTCTTGGAGTCATGCATGTTAAACTTGACCAATATCTTCTCAATATATGAAGATTGAGATAAGGCTAACATCTTATTCTTGCGATCACTCAAAAGCTTGATCCCTAAGATATAGCTGGCCTCACCCAAATCCTTCATCTGAAATTGAGAGGATAACTAAACCTTTGTGGATGACAATAAACCTACATCATTTCCTATGAGTAATATGTCATCTACATACAGAACCAAAAATGCAACTGCTTTCCCATTTCGTTTCTTATACACACATGGTTCATCAATGTTTTGATCAAAGCCAAAGGATTTGACTGCCTGATTAAACTTGATGTTCCATGCTCTAGATGCTTGCTAAGTCCATAGATGGACTTCTTAAGTTTACAAACCATGTTATCTTGGCCACTAGCAATGAAGCCCTCTGGTTGCATCATATAGATGCATTCGTCAAGACTTCCATTAAGAAAAGCTGTCTTGACATCCATCTGCCATATCTCGTAGTCATAATGACATGCGATGGCCAAGAGAATCCTTATGGACTTAAGCATAGCCACTGGTTAAGAAAGGTTTCCTCATAATCGATACCCTCTTTCTGAGTATATCCTTTCGCCACCAGTCTTGCTTTGAAGGTTTCCACCTTCCCATCCACTCCTCTCTTTCTCTTGTAGATCCACTTGCACCCTATGGGTTTGATCCCTTCAGGTGCATCTACAAGTTCCCAGACTTGATTGGAATACAAAGAATCCATTTCAGATTTCATCGCTTGCTGCCACATGTCAGCATCTATATCCATTACTGCTTCATCATAACTAGTAGGATCCTCAACCAGATCTTCAGAGTCTGTCTTAAAAGACACTCCTAGATATCTTTCTGGTTGTCTAGAAATCCTCCCACTACGATGAGGCTCCGGAGTGTTCAAAGGAATATCTTGTTCATCTACTGCCTCAGGATCTGGTACAGATGTTATAGGAGATCCCAGAAGAATCTCCTCAAGGGTTTCTTTACAACTAAGCTCTTGGTGCATCATACAATCATCCTCCAAGTACCTAGCATGAGTACTGAGGAGCACCTTTTGCTCCTTTGGATGATAAAAGATGCCACCTCTCGTTCCTTTAGGATACCCAATGAAGTAACACATTTCCGATCTGGGTTCTAACTTGGTAGCTTTATCATTCAGTACATAGGCTGGACAACCCCAAATGTGAATATGTCTTAAACTAGGTTTTCGACTTGTCCACATTTCTTGAGGTGCCCTAGGTACTGATTTAGAAGGTACCAGATTTAAAATGTATGCTGCTGCTTCTAGGGCATATCCCCAAAAAGATATAGGTAGGGTTGCATGACTCATCATGGACCTTACCATATCAAGAAGGGTACGGTTTCTTCTCTCTGCTACACCATTTTGCTTGGGTGTACCCGGTGCAGATAACTGAGACACAATCCCATGTTGTGTGAGGTACTCCTTGAACTCACCCAGGAGGTACTCGCCACTTCGATCAAATCGAAGGGCTTTGATATGTTTCCCTAATTGTAGCTCCGCCTCAGCCTTGAATTGCTTGAACTTATCAAACGCCTCAGACTTGCGTCGCATTAAGTATACATATCCATACCTAGAGTAATCATCGGTGAAGGTCATGTAATACTCATACCCTCCTTGAGCCGGTTTGTTCATAGGACCACACACATCAGTGTGAATCAATTCTAACAACTCCTTTGACCTTAGTCCCTTTCCAGAGAATGACTGTTTGGTCATCTTTCCCTTGAGACAAGATTCGCACTGAGGAAAAGGTTCGAAATCTAATGAGCTCAAGGGCCCATCTTCTACCAACCTCTGAATCCGTTTTGGGTTAATGTGACCCAAACGTAAGTGCCAAAGATATGTGTCATTGATTGAAGATACCTTTCTCTTAAGGGAAGTTGAGCTTTCTTGTTGTACATTATGCAGTGTGGGAGCAATAGGATATATATAAAATAAGTTGTCATGTATTCTACCGGAACATATAATATTTCCATCTCTACTGATATCAATACCAGAATGGAAAGAAACTGAATAATTAAATTCAATTAATCTGGAAACTGAAATTAAATTCTTCCTCATGTCCGGAACATAGAAAACATTATTTAAAACTAATATCCTATTACATGGAAAATGTAAGGTAACTACTCCTACTGCAACTGCCCAAACTTTAGCTCCAGTTCCGACTCTAAAGGCAAACTCTCCTTTCTCAATTCTCTGCATTATCTGAAACCCCTGCAATGAATTGCAGATATGATTAGTGGCTCCTGAGTCTACTATCCATGAGTCAGTAGAATCAACCACTAGACAAGTTTCAATGTAGTATGAAAAAGATGTACCTTTCTTAACTGAGGCCAGGAACTTGGGACAATCTTTCTTCCAATGACCTTTGAGGCCACACTTGAAGCATTTCCCTTTGGGCTTTCCATCTGTACCCCTGTCCTTCTTATTACCAGCATTGTTCTTTTTCTGCCCTTTTCCCTTATTCTGCTTCTTCTTGGACTTCTTCCCTTTCGGGTTCAGTTTAGAGGAAGACTGGAAAAAATGAGCTTGGGCTTTGGGCTTCATGATAGCCTCTGCCGCCTGGAGTTCTTTAATTAACTCAGGTAGAGTCATGTCCATCTTGCTCATATTGAAATTGAGCTTGAACTGATTGAAAGATTCCGGCAGAGTTTCGAGAATCATGTCAGTCTGACTCCTTGCATCAATCTCAGCCCCTAGAATCTCAGCTTCATTGAAACAATCTATCAGCTTGAGCATATGCTCTCTGACAGGTGTTCCCTCAGCCATCCTAGCATTCATGATGGTCCTTATAGCAGCTTGCCTAGCTGGCCTGCTCTTGTCTGCGAACATCTCAGACAAGGACATCATGATTTCATAGGCTGTGTCCATTTGCTCGTGCTGTGTTTGCAACACGTTGGACATGGAAGCGAGCATGTAGCATTTAGCCATGCTATTCGCTTTCTTCCATTTCCTTTCAGCCTCCCGCTGGTCATCATTAGAATTAGCATCAATATTGGGACAGTTTTCCAGCAAGACATACTTGTACTCCCTAGCAGTGAGTACTATGTCAAGATTTCTCTTCCAATCTATGTAGTTAGGGCCAGTTAGTTTATTCTCACGAAGAATGCACATCAACGGACTAAAAGAGTCTTTTCCCATCTCTTTCTGGATATAAAACGGTTTATAATTAGACATGCAGTATATATGTACTATGCATATGATGCTTGTTACAAAAGGAAAAACAAAGCACAAATAACTTTTTACATTATTCAACCCCAATCATAATGTATCAGTGTTTCAACCTCCTCATAGACCCTCCATAGAAGGGATGGCCGAGCCTACAGTCACGTTGAATTAAGGCAGGCTTATTTGGATTATCACTATCTGGATACACATCCAGTGGTAGTCCAATCACTGATTGGTTTGGCCTCATATGACAAATAACCCTTTAACTCCTAAGGAGAGGTCATCACCGTCTTATGTCAAGGGTATAACCATCTCTTATGAAATTTCCCAGAATGTCCATGATTAAGTCCTCCGAAGGGAAGAGACTTTTATCCTTTCTAGAAGTGACCTTTAGTAAAGAGCTCCACCGAAGGGATGGCCGCTCCCACCAACACTTCATTGACATTCTATAGAAATGATCTTTAGTAAAGAACTCCACCGAAGAGATGGCCGCTCCTACTAACACCTCATTACAAATATTCACATTAGTTCACCCATTAACCCATCAAAGCGGTCTTTAGTAAAGAACTCCACCGAAGGGGTGGCCGCTCCTACTAACACCTTAATGAGATAACATGAACTGAAAATGGAAGGCCGTGGGGTCTTTCCTAAAACCCCTCTCCCAATTGATTATTTATCGCTAGGGTTTATACTTTTTGACCTTTACATTGTTTTACTCAAAAACTCTTTTTAAATCTAGCAAACTTGGTTAATTAAATTTATAACTTAAGTCATCTTAAAATTAAATAACCTTTGCTTTAAAACATTTGAGCAAATCCCTTCAAAGAGTCAAAAACCTATCTTGGGTTATGAAAACCCATAGGTAGCATCTAATTAGATTTTAGTTTAGCCTCCTTTGGAAACCAAGGGTACCAAGATAAACTAAACCCTATCCAATTTTAAACCTTAGACAAATAGAAAGTGCTGGTCTAAGTTCCGCTTAAAACAATTTGCCAAACTAAAAACAATCTAATACAATAAAGATGCCAATTTTAGAGCCTAATGGTGGCCATGTTTCTAGGTGACAATTATAGCAATTATATAAAGCATTCATCCATGCATTCCATATATAAAAGCAAATAAAAGTATGCAATCCTTGATGGCTCCTTGCTCTTAGGATTTCAAATCCTAATCGAATTAGGACTCCTCATGCATCTAGAAGTCTTGACTCCTTGATCTCCAAGGACTCCAATTTCTTGCAACCTTCTTGTCTTGAAACTTTCCTTTTCTTGCTTGTTTCCATAACTAGATTTATACAAGCAAACCCATGAAAAACAAAACCAAAATTACATTGGAGATTCCTATGCTTTTCAAGAAAGCTTACATCAAGACTAGTTGGAATAAAATTAAGGAAACTTTACAACTTCCTATGATTGCTAACCGCGCAATCGTACACTTTCCAACTAATTAAAAAGCATCCAAATCCACACAACATACATGCGAACCATCAAGGATGCTAATTATGGCTGCAACCAAATAGGTTAGTGCATAATGTACAACATGATTCAGATCTGGAAAAATTAATTCCAGCAATCCGAACGTAACCATCATAGAAGATTACAGCACTAATACAAATCTGAAATAAATTTCAGCAGGGTGCCACCATGCCCCATCTAATCTAGGATTAATTAATCACATCATGGGATCATGATTTCGCATGGAGTGGCTCTGATACCACTGAAGGAAACCGCGATTCAGATCTGAAACTTCTCCTAAAGAGACTACTATGGCTGATGCAAAGTATGACAGATTTTAAAAAATCTGATTTCTGCACTATACAGCGGAAATCAGCCATAAAGAATCGCATAGAAACTCCATTAAATCATGATCAAGATGTGTCTAATTAATAGAGATGATAGAAGACTATTACCTCGAAGATTTGTAGACTTCAAATCTCTGAAAAAATAGATCCAAAGGCCCGAACTCAGACTTGCAATTTGCAAACAAGTTGCTGGAATTTTCTGCACTAGTGTTGCCTTTGATCTTCTCCTCTATCTCACTTCCAAATCTGATTGGCTAAGATGGTGGGATCTTAATCTAGGAAACAAGAACTATTTCTCCAAGGGAAAAACTCAGACCTTAAGCTCTCATCTATCAAGAAGAGAACCTCTCCAAGGCTGGACGTGTGGCACTCTTGCACTCTCTTTTTTAGTGTAGGACGTCCAAGGGGGAAGTGGTTTCTTTTATAGAAACTTTTGTGGAAACCTTTCCCATAAAGTTATCTCTCCTCATTCTAAAAGATGTCCAAAAAGGAAAGACTTATTTCCTTTAAGAAACACTCTAATTAGAAAAGGAAACCAAAAGAAACTTTCCATACAATTAGTAATCCTAGTTGTAGAACACTTACTAATTTTAAGTTCCTAATCCAAAAAGGAAACTAACTCATAGGAATACTAATCCAAAGAGGAGTCCAACTTTCCAAGTAGAGAGTCCTACTCAAAGTTGGAAACCTTACCCATGGAAATCCTATTATGGACGTCCCACATATCAATGCACACCATGGCCCACATACAATTTATATAGAGTTAAATTCATGTATGCCATCAAAGGCCTATTTGAATTTAAACTCAAAATTATTTTTCCACTAAAACAATCCATCCTTATGTTATTTAAACATCTTAGGAAACCATGCCAATCTTGGTAAGTGACTAGAGAAGGGACCAAAAGACATATTTGCCATTGGCTCCCAAAATGACCAAAATGTCCATGCTAAACCCATAGCAACATTAAGACCATTTTAACCTTAACTCATTCCACTAGAGAGTTATGGTTGAACTCCAAGGATAAATATATATTATAATAAGCTTGTCATAAAATGACAGTTGTCTTCGACCTACTAAGTGTAATGACCTGAATGCCCCTCTATGTAACATCCATAATCGAGTCAGGTTATCACATGTACTATCAACCTTCCCGATTACATCTAAACCTTAGAACTTCATATCCTTAAGATAATCATCATTTGAATATCATTCTCTTGATCCAGGGAGCGACCCACAAGTTCAATATCCATATGGAACATCCATATACTAAGATCTTAGATTTTGATGATTAATCGGATAATTCTAAGGGGACGATTATTCCATCATCAGATGACATAGATTTTATATTGCATCTGCACGTCCCAACTGATCAAGTCCGAGTACCCAAAACACAGAGCTGTTGACCCATGAAAAGAATCTCACCCATAGTGAATTAAAGCACAAGAACTTGACTTCGTCAGTTCATCCACAAATGCTCAAGATTAAGAGCACCGGTTACTCAGTAGCATGAGGTGACTTGATCTCTTTTCTGTGATAGTACTATTTTAGAGATCACACCTACCATGGTCCTGTTCAATGCATTGCATATGCACTAATGAGATAAATCCGGGAAAGCCCTCCCATGACTTAGGTAAGTCACCTTGAATACAGGAGAGTCTCTCATTATAACTTATACCAAGGTGAAGTGCCCAGCTCCATCTCTCAGTTATGAACAAATATGCTGTTTCCAGTTGTCCATGAATTAGACATATCTGTGCGTAGACACTACACACCTAATTCATTTACTAGAAACAATGGGCCTTACGCAACCATACATATATACATGTTTAAGCATAAAAGAGTCTTTCAATTAAATAACCAGTAAATATCCAATAACAAAAGATGAGAGTGCAGCTAGTGGGCTTTAGGGCATACACCAATCCCAACAGCCGCGACCAATAAACAACCTCCATCCTCAAATCAGGAAGAGCCTCAAGTTAAATCTAAGGAAAAGACCGTAG
This sequence comes from Litsea cubeba, assembly GCA_012931725.1. Classification (NCBI taxonomy): domain Eukaryota; kingdom Viridiplantae; phylum Streptophyta; class Magnoliopsida; order Laurales; family Lauraceae; genus Litsea; species Litsea cubeba. The sequence continues at coordinate 55,282,173 of CM022952.1, read as the reverse complement.
CTAAGGAGAAAGAGAAGAGTTCTGGGCCTCCAGAATTCAAACTTGTGGGCCCTTTCCCCCAAAGACTAACTCCGCACAAGCAATCCAATCAAGTCAAGGAGACCTTGGATGTTCTGAAGGGAACTAAAATTAACATCCCTCTTTAGGATGCAATCAAATAGGGTCCCATCTTACGCCAAGTTCCTTAAGGAACTATGCACAATCAAACTTAAGATGAATGTACCAAAGAAAGCCGTTTAACCGAGCAAGTGAGCGCAATTCTAAAACACAACACTCCTCCCATATATAAAGATCCCAGTTGCCCCACGATATCATGCATTATTGGAAATCACCGGATTGAGCAAGCACCTTATTTGCCAGGTGCCTTAATGATGAGGGCCTAAATACACCATTTAGGCCCTCAACGAGGACTTTGTTATTCCTTCAATTGATATTAATTAGCGTTAATTGTGTTATTTTAATATTTGCAGATGTTTTAGGTGAAGATGAAGAATTCAGAGTTAAATAGGAAGAAAATGGCAAAAATCTAGACAAGCCGGAGATATTGCCTCTTGGCATCCGGCTGGCGTCCGGACGCCAGAACCATCCAAGCACACCGAGGCTACTGCCTCTTGGCGTCCGGATGCCCGACCCGGGTGAACTTCGTCCCCCTCAGCGTTTTGAAGTACGTACAAATTTTGGAGTAAAAATCTATATAAAACGAGGCAAACTCGTTTTTAGGTCATTCACATCTTGGGAGACGATTTGGAGGCTGATTTTGGAGCTTTGGAAGGAGCGCCAATGGGGATTTCATCGAGGATTCTTCGTCAATCTCTCTCCATGAATAACTAACTCTCCACCTTAGGGTTGCGATGAAGCCCTAATCATATATTTTGGTGATGTATAGGTTCTAGGGTTTTACTTTGAACGCTTTTGGTTATATGATATGAATGTTATCCATTGATTGGACTTTATTTATTAATGCAATATCTCTTTTTGGTATTTCATTCTTGTAGAATTGAATATCAGTCATATAATGATGATTGAATTAATGTGTTGTTAGATTTAGCATAATCTATGCTTTAGAGATAGGTTATGCCCACATTTGAACCCATATATCTTATTTATTGACTCTATGAAGGTTTGTAACCAGAACGAGTCTTTAAAGCATTAATAGTGAAACCCTACGTCTATACTCGCCAATCTACGAGGTTAGAGTGGATTCGTATCCTAAGACCTTTCTTCGATTTCATCAAACCTTGTCTTTACTTTCTAATTTAGGAATCAAACCCATCAAATCAACATTTCATTTTCTTTATTATGATTAGTTTAGGAATTTGGGAACCAACACAACTTAGCCTTTTTGTCCCAGTGGATACGACACTTGGTTAACATCTTTACTCTCACGAGTAGAGATATATCTAGGTATAAATTATATTTGCAAACCCTGTTTTAGGACGATCAAATTTTGGCGCTGTTGCTGGGGATAATTAGCATGGTTCTTTGTCTCTTTTAATTCTAACATTAGTTTAGCTTTTTCAATTTTTTGTTTAACTTTATCATTTTTACTCACATCTTTTGCTATCCTTATTACAGGTTATTGATTCTAACATAAAAAAATAAATAAAAATTCCTAGAGTTTGTACAGGGATCCAAGAGAGTTCACAAAGGACAGAGTTTTACTCAAGAAAATCTCCCTTTTCTACCCAAAGCACTGTAAGTCCTAGACTTTCTGATTATATATATATAATTACAGTAAGAGTTGTGTTAGACCCCGACCCAGATTTGCTGTGTTTTTAACGCCGTTTAAGCCGATTATTAGTCCTTAAGTGGGATTAGAGGTCGTTTAGCTTAGATTTTAGTTTGGCTAGATTTTTTATAGCTTTGGAGAATTTCGAGAGCCGTTGAATTTGGTTTGACCAGGACTGGGGTGGCCGTGTGATGAGCATTCATGTGGGAATTTATCTTTTATTTCAAAAAGATTCTGATTTTTATTCCTCTCGATTTGTTTTATTTACCTTAACAATTTTTATGTTTCTTCCGTCCAAATCCGAAACCTAAATATCACGTTTTTCGAGAAAAAAGGGGCAAAAATGACCTTTCACACCAAATCTGTGCATGGATTTTGAAATTTGCAAATCATGAGAAAAATATACTTTTTGGAAATTAGATTTTTCGACGATCAACTTACTCTTCTTCATCGATTTCGTCCGGGTTCCACAAGATGGTGTTTTAGCCACTTGAAGTTTTGGGGCCCTTGGGGCCCACAACCCACTCAACTCTACACTAAACCCACGTTTCCTCTTTTTCCTCTTCATTTTTCTGCTGTAGCTGAACCAAGGGAGAACTCTTCCTCTCTTCTTCTCACCTTCTCTCCTCTTGCATGCCTATGCAATCTAGCCCAAAGGAAAGATTTCACCATCGTTTTCCTCATCTTCATAGCTTTCCAAGGATATTGTTTTTGAAGATTTTCTGCTGAAACCACCTTCTTCTTCAAGTGTTTCTTCTTGGTTAGAGCTTCTCAAGGTTAGCTATGGCTTCCCTCTTTTAACCTTGGGTTTGTTTGGTCCCTTAGAGTTTCTTCATCGTGCATGCAAGGAGGTTCTTGGAGAACTCCTTTTATTTTCAAAATGTTGGGTTTCTTTTGAAATGTTTTCATGGGTTTTTGCAGCTTGAAGGTTGTGCTGTGGGAGGAGAATTCTTGGAGTGTTTTAAGACCCATTTGGATTAGAGGCAAGTGAATAAACTGATATTGGAATGCATGCAATTAAATTTGTGTTTCTTCTTCAAAGCTGGATGTAAAATTGGTATTCATTTGATTCTTTTCTTAGGTTATGTAGGCTGATTTCATAAAGGTTACGTTTTAGTGTTAAGCTATGTGCAGAATTTCTGCAGGTTTTGTGTTCAATTTATGTTCACAATTTCTGCAGGTTTTGTGCTCAATTTGCTTGCAGAATCTCTACAATGTTTTCGTGTTCAGATTATGTGCAGATTTCTGCAATGTTTTAATGATCAGCTACATTCAAATTTCTGCAAGGTTTAGTGCTCAGTTAACATTTATATTTCTGCAAGGTTTGGTGTTCAGTTATGTTCAGATTTTCTGCAGGGTTTCTTTTGTCCATGATAACATGGAAAAGTTTGTCTTTGGGTTGTTTTACAAGGTTAGAAACCTAAATTTGTTTGAAATTCTGTGCTCATTGACTTTAAAAATCTGATTCTATTATGGTTCAAATTGTTTATGAAATGAGGTACTTTGTGGAGTGTTAGATGGAGTTGGTTTGAGGGTAGTGGAAACTCAGTGTAGTGTTGGAAAATACTGTTTGAGAATGGTGGGAGTGGAGGTTCAAAATGTGGAAGAAACAAGCACACACTCGTGCGCAGGAGCCCATTCCAGAAGGCATCCTCGCTAGAGCGAGACTGGGCTCGCTCTAACGAGCCAGCTGTCTGGAGTGGCCCGCTCGTGCTATTCCTCTTCACTTCCTGTGCTTATTTTCTACTTCTGTTGTATGGGATGCATGTTGGAACCTAAACTTGCTTGCAGGGGCGGCCCTGAGTTTTCGGGGGCCATAGGCGAGTTCATAAAGTGTGGCCCTATTCGTATACCTACTAATAAATGATAAAAAAATAAACGATATTTTTTTAAATTATTTGATCGAAAATTAAATCTAAACTCCTTACATACTCTTACCGAATCAGAATTGTGTTTCACATTAACCAATTAACACCAAAATTCAATTACAAAAATTAAGCACTACTGAAAAACTACTAGTCTTCGTGCATTTCTAGCTGCGAAATCACTAATTAAGTCTTCATAATCAAGCTTTTCTACCAAAGACTTTTCAATAGATAACATAACTAAAGTGATTTAAAGCCTTTGAGTATGGAAGTGGCTGATTCACAACCACCCACAAGCAAGTTCTAGAAACCCAGGAGCAGAGATGACTCTCTGTTTTTCTATTTCATCTTTTATTCAAAAGATCATCACACCCAATCATTTACATCATCATCTCTTGAATAAAAGAAGACTCTTATCCTTATCCTATTCCTATCATCTTCAGAATAGAGAAAACAGAGATGGGAGTAGGAAAGAACAGAAAGAAAGTACCTTTGACAATGGGTTCGCTGTAAGATATGTTGTAGATGAAGGAGATGATGCGAATATGGGTGATGAAGCCACACGAGCCGGAGAAAAGAAGATGATGCTAATTTGTTGATCTTTATAGCAAGGCTGGGAGAGAAGAAGGCGTCCGGTGAAGAAAACGTCCTTTCACTGGAGACTAGAGAGTGTAGCAGTTTGAGTAAAAGGAAAGAAAGTAACCCTGCTAATAGGTTTTATATCACCAGTCCGCCTAGTCCCATCTACTATCTGCATCGGTGAAAAAAACTGGCGGTTGATCATTTATTTCTTTCAAATACAAACAAGCCATAAAATCTGAATTTGGGCCATGCTTGGATCAAATTATTAGCTTGAAGATTTGTTCAAAGAAAATTGGTCCAAGACCAAGCTCGGCTCGGCTCAACCTGATTAACTAAATGGGCAAGCTCATGATTGACATGTTTTAGACTTAGGGGCCCCCATTTTGGGCCAAATTTTGGGGCCCCAGCCGGCCGCCTGTGTGGGCTGTCCCCAAGGCCACCCCTACTTGCTTGGAAGGAAGGTTTGAAACTTGAATACATATTCAATGATGGAAATCGAGGGAGAACTCAGAAGAAACTTATATTTTTGAATTACCCGGGAAATGTTTTGAATTTTATCAAAGCCTCACTGTGCACTCGGGTTTCCCAACTGCCGAATAACTTCAGAGGCATCAAGCTCATTATTATTACATGACATTTGGACTTTGAGTGCCCATTGAGACGGACCTGGGTAAACCATTCCAACACAACTAACTATCTCATTCCAGATTTGGAAATTTTATATATTTTTGTATAAATTAATTTTCGGATAGCTTTTTGTGGTTCATTTGTTATAAACCTTCGGTAAGACTACTCGTCTGTTTCAATTTCGTGTGTTCGTTTATGTTTTTCTCAGAGTAGTCCTTTATCGATTTGAATTATGTTTATTTGATTCGATTTATATTTTGTTCGGATTTTCATTTCGTCGGAACCACTAAGCTTCGGTCACTTTGTCGGGCTGATCACCCGGCTTGGAATCCTCAAATATTTCGCCAACTGCAGCTTGGATACTTTGTTCATGCGTTATCCATCCAGCGGATATTTCGCCAACTGCGGCGGAGCGAGCGGAGGAGGCGGTAGAGCTACCGATTGGACGAGAGTGGCAGCCCGATGATGTCATCTAGACATCGGGTTGGGTTTTGAGACTCGTATCATATTTTGGGGGTTGACCATCACCATCTTTTGGAAAACTTGATACTCTAGCCTTTGTTGGCTTTATTTTGGGAATAGTATAACTTTAATTTATTTTTGGTATTTGTAAACTTAAACCTTAACTTTGGTGTTTGCTTATGAATATTTCTCCTTTGACATGAGTTTTGTACATATTTATCATGCTTTGGACTTCGATTATGCGATTGATTGATCGAGGATCTTATGAATCCTCACCGCGGAAACCTGTGGGAAAACAAAAGCGCAGACAAAATTTTCTGGCTCACCGCACTGCGGCCCCGGATTAGGGACTTGGTTGGCTCGGTCTCGGTTCGTCGGCGTTATAGGACTGGTATCAAAGCGAGAAATGTATTAGGCTATTAAAAGAAACTAGAAACGTAGGGACGTGGCGAGGATTCATTAGGACTCTCGCTAGGTAGTATTGAGTGGCCTTTGGGATATGCTTTCTTTTATATATTTTATTGTACTAACAAGTGGTTTTGCAGCACAATGCCTCCACGCAGAGACCCAGCCAATGCAAATCCTTCTGGCGGCAATAGTTATATAGTACAGGCCTATCAGAGGATAACCAATTTCAACAACTCATGCAAATGATGGTTAAGCAACAGCATAGGGCCAATGAAAATCAGGCTAGATTCCAAGAACAACAATAGAGAGCCAATGAAAATCAAGCTAGACTGCAAGAACAAATGACGAAGAAAGATGAAGAGTTGACTAAGGTGAAGAGGCAGTTGTTAGAGGTATTAGAAAGAAGACCAGAACCAGTGCATGCTCCAAATATGGGACCCCAGTTTGTCATTCGGAACAGGATCATGACCCTAACGTGTTATTTGAGAAGTTTCAAAAGAGAGGCCCAAAAGAATTTACAGGGCAAGAAGACCCTCTAGCAATGGATGGTTGGCTATCTCATACAGAGAATATCTTTGACCTTTTCAGATGCACAGGCAGACAACAGGTCCATTTAGCAGCTTCCATGTTTACAGGATTGGTAGACATTTGGTGGAAGACACTAAAAGATGGGTATCAAAATATTGCAAATGATGATGTTTGGACTACCTTCAAGGAACAGTTCAGTGAGAAGTACGTGCCTTCTCATATTAAGAGGCAAAAGGCCGTTGAATTTCAACTACTTAAGCAGGAAGACATGACAGTCCTTGAATATGTCACAAAATTTGAGAGACTGTCCCGGTATGCCCCCGAACTCATCAACACCGAGTAGAAGAAGATTATCAAGTTTCTGGAGGGACTCAATCCTATCATTATGAGAGATGCAACCGGTGTAGTACTACCTACTACCTTCCAGGAAGTGGTTAAGAGAGCCTACAAGTTTGAAGATATCAATAACCAGTAGCAGCAAGGTTAGAGATCCCGTCAGGGCAAAAAACCAAGACAAGGTGCATGTGACCACTGTGGCAAGAATCATCCTTCCAACCAATGCTACAAGGTCACCGGTTGGTGCTTCAAATGTGGTCTTACTGACCACTATGTGAAGGATTGCCTAGCCATCAGAAATCAAGGCAACATGCCTCCTCAGCAACCACCCAGACAAGCACCCCAATAGAATCAGCAAGTAGTCCAAAACCAACCAAGGCAGCCACAGCAACAGAATCAGCAACAGCAGCCACGCCAACCACCTAGAAATCAGAATGTCGGTCCACCTCAGCAAAATCATAATGCATAACAAGGGAGACTGAACCAGAATCGGAATAGACCTTAATAGCAAGGACTTGCATACCATCTGAATCAAGTGGACGCAGATGCAGCGGGCAACATAGTGGAAGTTACACTCTTTGTTTGTGGAGTAGAAGCAAAAATATTGTTTGATCCTAGATCCACTCACTCTTTCTTATCTCCTATGTTTGCTAAATTGATTAATATACCTGCTAGCAAGCTTGAGTTTATTTTGACTGTCACAACTCCAGTAGGGAAACAAGTTGTCTATAGCACAAATCACCCTGGTTGCACAATTAAGATAACGGATGTCACTTTTCCAGCAAACCTTATTCTTTTGGATATGCATGACTTTGATGTCATATTAGGGATAGATTGGTTAGTAGGTCACCATGCCACTATGGATTGCTTTAACAAAACCATTTCTTTTAAATTGGATGGAACACCCTCCGGAGTGGAATTTCAGGGAGAGAAAAGGATCTCACCAGCTAGCCTCATTTCAAAGTTGTCAGCAGCTAAATTATTGAAAAGTGGATGTGAGGGATATATAGCGTTTATCATAGAGGATAAACAATCCCAAGGGGTAGAGGAAATCCCCGTGGTGTGTGAATTTCAGATGTTTTTCCAGAAGAAATTTCAGGTTTTCCACCGATAAGGGAGAATGAATTCACGATAGAGCTCATGCCAGGGACTACTCTGATCTCCATTGCTCCGTACAAAATGGCTCCGGCAGAGTTAGGTGAATTAAAGTTACAGTTGCAAGAATTGTTTAAGAAGGGTTTCGTTAGACCAAGTATCTCACCTTAGGGAGCTCCAGTGTTGTTTGTCAAGAAGAAGGATGGAAGCTTGAGAATGTATATAGATTACAGAAGATTGAATCAAGTGACAATAAAAAACAAGTATTCATTGCAAGGATAGATGAGTTGTTCGATTAATTACAGGGAACATAGTACTTTTCGAAGATAGACTTGAGGTCTAGATACCACCAGTTGAGAGTTAGGGAATCAGACGTACCGAAGATAGCCTTTCAGACTAGATATGGGCACTATAAACTTTTGGTGATGCCCTTTGAATTGACAAATGTACCGGCGGTGTTCATGGCCTTAATGAATAAGATCTTCCCCCCTACTTAAATAAGTTCACAGTCATCTTTATTGATGACATATTGGTGTATTCCAAGTCCGCGGAAGATCATGAGCAACATCTGAGGACTTCAAAACTCAAACAAAAGCACATGGTTAGTCTTATTTATTGTTTAGGAGGCTTCACCTTAAATTTCAGGTCATTCTGACATCGTTTGACCCAGTTTTGGACATCGGTTGACCGCACATCAAAGCGCGACATCTTCCTAGCGAGAGAAATAAGTCAACCGGCGATAGAACCCCACACAGCTTCAAAACTCAAATAAAAGCCTATAGTTGGTCTTATTTATTGCTCAGGAGGCTTCACCTTGAATTTCAGGTCATTTCGACATCGTTTGACCCAGTTTTGGCTTCTGACGGCAAATCGGCAACTTTGCGCGACAAAGTCTTCAGCTTTCCCGGAAAATCAGAAGCTTTGCACTCTGATATGCAAGGCTTCTCATCAAGTTTTCTATAGGGAAACCATGCAAAAATAGGTACAAAAATTTTAGGAAAAATACCGAAGAAAAAAGCATCGGAAAAACCGGAAAGATGGCCGAAAGTCGGCGACCAAAAGGGGAAAAAAACCCCATGGTCACCGGCGACCCTGGGTGCACGGTCGCCGGCGACCCTGGAAATCTGGGTCGCTGGATTTTCGTTGAACGATCATTTTTCGGTCCCTTTTCGGGTTTTGAGAAAAGGGACAATATCCATCGATCTTCATCAAAATCACGGATCCGCCTTAGAAATCATCAAATCATCATTGATCGCTTCGACATCACCAACCGGCTGACCAAGAAGGCACGCTTTCTGCCCGATCGATCGAGAAATCGACGGACAGGTGGCACCAGCCCACTGGTAGCAATCAATGTCTGAAGTTGTATGGTCATCTGACATTGATCAGCATGAAGATTCATCGGTGATCATCGCAAGAAGAATTCCAAAAGACGCGGCATGGCCCGCGACTATTCAAGTGACTTGGCGACCACTTAATGCGGTTAATTGACCCATTTTATGGCAACTTAATGCGGTCATTAACTCATTATTTTGGATGGCTCATTTAGAAGTGAGCAAATGGGAGTTACAAGTTGAAGCAATCATGGTATTAAAACCATGAAACTCCACCCATCATGGAGATTAAAGGTAATTAAAAGCCCTTAATTCTCTATCGGCCAATCAAAAGCCAAGACACAGTAAGATCCTCGCATATTCTTCAAGATCAGGCATGGGAGCCAAATCGTCTTCTTCGTTTGCTCTTTGTGGTTCAATAGGGTTAGGTTCCACTGGAGCAATGGCGGGTGTTGGGTCAGCAACATTTTCTTGAATAGCATCAGACCAGGATCCTTGAGGCTGTAGGGGGTTATACCAGATTACCGGTATAAGGTGAGTTTCAGAAACCCATTCTTCGTCGGAGAGGTATTCTCCTATTTCAAGGGATTCCTCCCATTCGTCGGTGTCATCAGACTCATATCCATTCATGGAGAATCCAACTACCGAATTGCAAGAGTATGGTGCCCCCTGCGCGGCTTCTTTTTTGAATTGAGGTGGCATGAAATCACTGAGAGTGAACTTTCTTACCACTTTTGAAGTTTTCGTAAGGGACTTTTCCATTGGCCCAAGTGAAGCGGTAGACGAGGTCTCTGCCTTTTCACGGACTTCTTATTTTGGCTGGGTCTTCTCTTGTCGTTTGAGCTTGAGGAGATGTTTCCTAGCCTGCCTTCGCTGTTGAGCTGTCGGCTTTATTTTTACAACCTCCCAGTTTTCATCTTCCAGGAGATCTGGATGTACCCATATGGGTTGTCCGTCTGACGTCGGGTATGGAACCAGCTTTTCGGACGTTTAAATTCTTTTTATCACCTTGATGGAAGCAGTGATCTTCTTTTTTGCTGATTTTGAGGTTTATCCACATGACACCATGTTGACGGAGGTAGACCCATAGTTTTTGTCAAAGGTGATGACTCCATTTTTCCATATCTCGTTTATCTTCTCTCTTACAACGAAGCATTGATTAAGAGGATGCGAGATCATCTGGTGGTATGAACAGTACCGAGGATCGTTGGTTTTGCCAACATCTCCCGTCTTTTGGGTTCAGGCAAGGTGAGCTTGCTGTTTGCCATGAGAGCCCCGAAGATTTCATCAACATCTTTATCAAATGGGTATTTCTTTTCTACTCGCTCTTTGAAGGCATCTGAGAGTCCAGGTCTGTTACCAGTAGTTTTGTTTTCAGCTTTCTTTAGTGGCGAGGAGCTGACTTGGTTTGCACACTGAGGACCTCTTTTTCTTTGGTTTTGAGGTTACAATGGCGGTTGGTTCCTTCCTTGATGATTCCTGACTGTTGAGGTCTTTGATCACCGTTTCAGCCTCCATGGAAGCTTCTAGGAGTTCTCCCAGGTTTTTTGATTTGTTGTCGATAATCATGGAGTGGATCCTTGCTCTCATGTTGTTTCGGCAGATGTCGACTAGTGACGCTTGTAGCAGTATATCTGAGCATTTGTACGCCATTGCTCTCCACTTATGAATGAAGTCGTATGTGGACTCATTCTCCCTCTGTTTTAGGGTGCAGAGTTGAGCCATAGTAACAGGATGATCCTCACCTTTGAAGTGAGTTAGGAAATGTGTCTCTAGCATGGCCCAGTTTTTTATGGAGTCCTCTGGCAGAGTAGAATACCAGTCAAAGGCCGTACCTTTTAGGGTACTTGCAAAGAGGCGGATCTTGAGTGCATATTGATCCACGATAGCTCCCGTCAAGATTTTGAAGTGGATGACGTGTTGTCTGGCTGATCCTTTCCCCGAATAAGTTTGGTTGTAGGATGTTTGAATTTTGTGGGGAACGGGATCGAGTCCATCCACAAGGGATATGGTGGCTTGATCCCATGTTCCTGGAGTATATCCTCTTCTTTAGGTTTAGCGAGGATACTGTCCACGTCCTTTTTGGTAAGGGCGCGTGATTCATTTTCTTTTCCATTTACCTCATCATCTTGAAGATTCAGAGGAGGTTCATTGTTTGCCTGATTTTGAAAGGCGAGGAGAAGGTTTTCCATCAAAGTTTCAATCCTCTGCTGGCCTTGTTCCAACTGCTGGATGAGTGCGAGCGTATCATCTTGAGGTGGATTTCGAGGTGGCTCAGAATTTATAGCCAGGACGTTCATTCCTCGGGATTCGAGCGAAGAAATTATCCTGGTGACTGAGTTGGGGCTCATTCTTTTTTATGAAAAGCTTGAGGATGGATCACTCCGTCGTCCTTGGCTTGAAAGAGCAGGAAATTCTTCTGAATGTCTTCGTGTCCTAGAGACGCTTAGAGTCACTGGACGTCGGACATGGATTTTGGTTGCTGACTTTTGACTTCTTCTGTTTTTTCCAACCATATGGACATCAACAACTTGGTGGGGTCTTTCTTTTTCTACCAATTTGTGAGAGACTTGAAGTGTAGGATGTTGAGTCCTCTACTTCTCTAGTCTTTTTTGTCGATATGACGCGCCTACTTCTCTAGCAATTTGAGCTTCGATCAGCTTTGGCTGGGCTTTGACAATGAAGGATGTGCTCCGTCGGGCGCATCAGCCGAGCCCATCTTCTTTGTAGCTAGGCATGGACAGGATGCGGACCGGGTCCTTTGCCTGTTGCAGCCAAGCTTTGGACTTTTTGAGTTCGGCCCTTGTAGAGATGAAGGGTCGAATCGAAAGAGTGTAGGCCTTGGTAGGTGTTTGCAGAGGCATTGTGATGCATGATTTGATTTTTGGCTTGTATGAACAAACCGGCTCATGGAGGGTTGACTTGGTTGTCAAGTGGGAGACGGGTCTCTCCTCTTTTATGTAAGCAAGAGGGTAAAACTGATTGTTTTTTAGTGGGGCCAGGTATGCTGGCTTTTTTTGGATGTTTGGAACTTCTTTGTTTTGGTGAAGGTTTTGGGGACCAAGTCTTGGGATAGACCTAGTTATTTTTGGGTCGAGGCTTCGCGGGAGTGCCGCGGGCTTCTGGGCGCTCGCCTTTGGTGTCATAGTAGTGACACGTTGAGAGGCGGTCTTCTGCTTTTCGGCAGGCGCAGTTTCTTCTTCGGGAAGTGGGAATGGTCCCAACATTTGAAAGATGATAGTCCGGGGAGTCGAGGTCGACCTGGAGTTCAGAGAGTTGCCGAAAGAGGTGATGCTTCGGCAGCTGACAGTGTGCTTGTGAGTGCGCGTGTTTTGCTTCTGTTGAAGCATAATTTGGTCTGCCATCGTTAGTTTCGAAAAATTTTCTGAAACAAGACCACATCCATTAGTAATCACCAGAATATAATGATCATAAATGGGAAAAACTATGGTTTCATATTTTCAAATCGCTCGAAGGTCATGGACCGACCAAGCGACATGAAGAAGGCAAAAAGCCATAGATGGTACAATTGTTCTAATCGCAAGTATGGTGAGCCCAGAATGAGCGTTCCAGTGACTGCTAGAAGCAATTGTAAACCTAAATTCGACTTATTGAGAAGCAGGGCTTGCTCGAGGTAAGACGAATATAAGGTTAGAGTTACAAATGTGCCGGTCGCGAATACAATAGACCCTGAAAGGGCGTACCAGTACCGTAAGGCACAAATGTTGGAGAGAACAAGAGTGCCGGTTGCGAATACAGTAGACCCAAAAAGGGTGTACCAGTATTGCTAGGCACAAATGTTGGAAATCGCATCCATGAGATGGGATTCTATCTTTTAAAAGGCCAAGATTGTATTCGTCAAAGAGAGCAAATGGTATTCCAATCCGAATACAGCCTCAACATTTTGCTATCACCGGTAGCCAGAAGGGAAGGAACCGTAATTTCTCGAATTTGGATCCAAAAGTGATGAGAGTTTTTTTTTTTTTTGAAAGGTCAAGATTGGATTCGTCTAAGAGAGCAAATGGTATTCCAATCCGAACACAGGCTCAACATTTCTGCGAGCGTCGGTGCCTAGAAGGGAAGGGACCAAAATTTCTCAAATCTGAATCCGAAAATGACGGAAGTTTCTTTTTTTTTTTGAAGATTTTTTTTTGAAAGAAGATCTAAAGATGGAAGAGTGCACATAGGCCTCCTAATCTGGTCTTATGAAACTTCAATTAATAGAATTGCCCCCAGGTAAGGGTAGGATTACTTAATGAACTTGTTTAGAGGACCCTTGCCTAGAAAAGTCAAGTTGTCTCCACACTCTGGACAAGGCTTTTCTTGAATCAATCGTGGTCAAAGAATGCAATTGGTTTAACCTTAGTGTTCTTTGTCTCTCTCTCTCTATTTTTTTTTGAAGATTCCTAATGAACTCATCGAAGATAAACGATGGCCCAATCCCCGATTCGTCACAGGCTCAACATTTCTGCGAGCTCTGGTGCCCGAAAGGGAAAGGACCAAAGTTTCTCAATTTTGAATCCAAAATGAGAAATCTGATTTTTTTAAAAAGATCTTTAATGAACTCATCGAAGAGAAATGATGGCCCAATTCCTAATTCGAACAGGCTCAACATTTCTGCAAGCACATGGACGAAATGAGAGGATCAGAGTTTCTGAATCCAACATGAGAAATCTGATTTTTTTAGAAAGATCTTTAATGAACTCATCGAAGAGAAACAATGGCCCAATTCCTAATTCGAACAGGCTCAACATTTCTGCAAGCACATGGACGAAAGGAGAGGATCAAAGTTTCTCAAGTCTGAATCCAACATGAGAAATCTGATTTTTTTTAGAAAGATCTTTAATAAACTCATCAAAGAGAAACGATGGCCCAATTTCCAATTCGAATAGGCTCAACATTTCTACAAGCACATGAATTAAGGATAGGATAGGATCAAAGTTTCTCGAGTCTGGATCCAACATGAAAAATCTGATTTTTTTTAAAGATCTTTAATGAACTCATCAAAGAGAAATGATGGCCCAATTCCTAATTCGAACAGGCTCAACATTTTTGTAAGCACATGGACGAAAGGAGAGGATCAAAGTTTCTCAAGTCTGAACTCAACATGAGAAATTTGATTTTTTTAAAGAGAAAGAATGGAAATAAACTCAAAGAGAGAATTATAAAATTCCAAAAAAAAAAAAATCCCTTCTCATTTTCTTAGATGCGCAATCCAACCTAGGCCACCAACTAGAAAGTAACCAAGGAATCTAGAAAAGAAGTATAAGCGTAGAGCAAAAATATGATATGCAAATATTTCATTTCTAAGCATCGTGTTCTCAAATGAATGGACTGCACTTTTGCTCGGCGCTACCAAGGTCGGTGGACGTGAGAGTCTGTTTGATCAAACCCTTTCGCGCCCGGAGGGCGAAGCGAACATCAACATATTTTTGTATGGGTGTGCCAGATTTTCTACTCTACTTGGAATTGCAATTGATGGTCCGGAGATCCACCTTCGCAAGTAGAAAAGGAAATCAACTTTTCTCAAGTTTTCATTGCACAAATAAAAAAAAGAGACATGTTTTTGAAATGCCGTGAAAGGCGATTTCATTTGTTTTGCTGTAAAAGGCGAAGTTTGGCATTTATAGCCGATTTTTTGCGTTCATAGCCGATTTACAATTCTTATTAATAATGAAAGACAAGAGTTGTGATTTTTTTTATCTCTTTAAACATTACAACATACAATGAAATGCAAGAAAAATGAATCTAACTTCTCAGGAGATTGTGGGGACTCGTTCAGATTGACGATAGCAAGTCGTATGTGGACTTCGCCATCATCCATGCAGATGAGAACAGAGGATGTCGAGGTCCACATACGACTTGCCAAATCTCATCTCAAAATTACAAAAGCTGAATGAGGATGTCGATAAACATGCCCCGCAAGTCCTCCAAATTGAAATGGATTACTGGGTCAAAAACTCAGAAGCCTCCTCAAAGGGAGAAAAGAAGAAAACTGAGGGATCATGCATTGAATGCCTCTCGGTTAAAAAAGCAGCGAGTGCAACCATCGCCTTCACAAAGGACGACCTCCTACTTGGCGAAACCAGGCATAACCGACCCCTGTACTTCACAGGGTATATCAAAGAAATGCCTATGCACAGAGTTCAGATCGACCCAGGTTCTGCACTCAACCTCATCTCCACATCGGCTCTCGAAGAGTTGGGCATCCCACCCAGCGGCTGAGCCACACATCTGTATCTATCTTTGGATACGATGGGAGTACTGAAAGGCCTATTGGCAAAATCAGGTTCAAGTTGCAGATCGGTGATCTTATCTCTGAGGTCACTGTGTATGCAATAAAAACCCCTTCATGCTACAACATCCTTCTCGGACGCCCTTGGGTCCACGAGAATGGTGTTGTCCCTTCAACTCTACATCAATGCATCAAGTTTGTCGGCGATGACGGCATGATACATCGAGTCTTTGCGGACAGAAAACCCTTCAAAGGTATAGAAGTACACTTCGCAGACTCACAGATGTATGAAGGTGAAAAAGAAGAAGAGGATAAGCACACAACATCCTTTGCCGAAAATCTCCAGAAAGATAAAGGTAAAGCTCCTCAAAAATCACCGGAAGAAAGCAAATCATCCGGTAAATCCGAATAGAGCATTCAAACTCCCTTCATCATCTCCCTCAAACCTTCAAAGCCTTTGGTCATCACAACTAAAGTGAAGAAGGCAAAGCAAAAGCCTGGGGGCAAATTTGTTGTCTCATTCGTGTCTATCATGCAAGACACGGACTCGGATTCAGAGCCAGAAGACGACGCATCGTCAAGCCAAGCTGACACTCAGCAAATTCAGCCTGCTCTCACTCCAATGGAGACAACTTCAGACATAGAAGATCCTACGTCAGCTTCCTTCGTTGTTCCAGCAACTTCAGCAAAGGAAAAGCCGATCTTCTTCCATAGATCGGATGCTTCTTCATCAAACTCCATGCTTGAACCTTTCCAAAATAAAGGTTTGCCTCAACTATCCTTATACAGTTCTGTGGCACAAGCTATTATGAAGAAAATGGGCTATGACGCTCAAAACCCAGTCGGTTTGGGAGAAGGACGCGGTATTCTCACGCCATTGGGGCCCGTCTTGACCAAAAGCCAGCTGGAAGATTGGAGACTCTATGGCTATGTAGGAAAGTCTTCACACGGATTAGGGTATGATCCTGACACTCCCTTGAGACAATTGACACAAAGGCTTAAAAGTCAATATACTGACCAAGCCTCAACATCTCTAGTCCATGAAGACATCGATCTCCCTGGATATCTCTTTGATGAGTCACCTGACAAAGATCCAGGAAGCTCATCCAATTGGCACGATTTCTCTGAAAATGAAGAGGAGTTGTCCGATGGCACAGACGTGTGGACTTCTAAATCAGAAGAACCCTCATCTCCAAAAGAAGTAGTCTACTTCAACCCAGTTTCAACAGGCGATTGGGATCATCTCATAGCAAGCCTGGGGAAAATTACCGATCAAGAAGGCCCGTGGAAAGGAACAAAACCTTGGTCTGGAAATGCCTTTGAAACCCCAGAAGGTTTCGTTGAGCTGGAAGCCTCCGAAAATATTTTGGAGGAACCACCTTCGAACCTTCCAACAGAAGATCCTGTTCAAAAGATAGACTTGGGAACACCAGATAACCCATGTCCTGTATTCATAAGCAAGAATATAAAGGATGATGAGTTACCCGAGTATATCGTCTTTCTTCGTGAGTTCGTTGATTGCTTTGCATGGTCTTACGCTGAAATGCCAGGCTTAGACCCCAAAATAGCGGTTCACAAACTCAATCGTCAAGAAGACATCAAGCCTGTCAAGCAAGGCCAAAGAAGATTCCGTCCAGATGTGATGGATAAAATTGAACACGAAGTTCAAAAACTCAAAAGCGTCGGCTTCATCCGTGAGGAACAACATCCTGAATGGTTGGCCAACATTGTCTCCGTCACAAAGAAGAACGGGCAGATCAGGGTCTGTATTGACTATAGAGACCTGAACGGCGCATGCCCTAAAGATGAATTTCCGCTCCCCATACCAGAGGTAATGATCGATAATACCTGTGGATTCGAGCGAATGACATTCATGGATGGTTTCTCTGGCTATAATCAGATAAAGATGCATCTTGAAGATGAAAAACATACATCTTTTCGGACCCCATTTGGCGCGTATTGCTACACTGTCATGCCATTTGGTCTGAAAAATGCTGGTGCCACATATCAGAGGGCTATGATGAAAATATTCCAAGATATGCAGCACAAGACGGTTGAATGTTACGTTGATGACCTCGCCGTCAAGAGCAAAAGAAAAGAAGATCATCTCGAAAACCTTCGAGAAGTCTTCCTCCGGCTTCGCAAACACAAACTGCGAATGAATCCTTTGAAATGCTTCTTCGGCGTCTCGTCGGGTAAGTTCCTCGGATTCTTAGTTCGGAAAGCTGGAATAGAGCTTGACCCCATAAAAGTCAAAGCCATTCTAGAAATGCCCTCTCCAAGAACCTTGAGAGAACTCAAAGGGCTTCAAGGGAGATTGGCCTACATCAGACGGTTCATCTCCAATCTTTCGGGGAAATGTCGTCCACTCTCCCGATTGATGAAAAAAAGTGTAAACTTTATTTGGGATGCTGACTGTGAAGCTGCTTTCCAAGACATCAAGTCATACCTGACAAAACCTCCAGTGTTAGCGGCTCCTACCACTGGAAAACCATTCATCTTGTACACAAGAGCCCTTGATCACTCTTTGGGAGCTCTGCTTGCACAAGAAAATGATAAAAGAAAAGAAGCTGCTCTATATTACCTCAGCCGCATGCTAGTAGGTGTAGAGCATCGCTACTCTCCAGTCGAAAAAGAATGCCTTGCAGTGATGTTCGCCGTACAAAAGCTGTGTCACTACTTGCTTTCCAACACAGTATACCTGATCTTGAGGGTCAACCTCTTGAAGGTCCTTGTCACAAAGGCAGGTTCTCTCAACGCTCGACTGGCAAAATGGTCCATCCTTCTGTTGGACAAAAAGTATTGAAAACAACATTGATCGTCAAAAACACGGGTCAATCATCAAAAGTATTGAAAACAACATTGATCGCCACCCGGTCAACCAAAAAAAAGTGTGCTTTCTACCCGACCGATCGAGAAATCGATAGGACAGATGGCACTGACCCGCTGTTGGCAACCAACACCTGAAGTCACAAGGTCATCCGATGTCGATCTACATGAAGATCCATCGATGATCATTACCAGAAGAATCCCAAAAGACGCGGCACGGCCCGCGACTCTTCAACTGCTCGGCGACCACTTAATGCGATTAATTGACTAGCTTTATTACAGTCATTAATCCATTTCTTTGGATGGACCAATCAGAAGCAAGCATCCGAGAGTTACAAGTCAAGAGATTCATGGCATTTAACCCATGAAACTCCTCCCATCATGGCGATTAAAGGCGATTAAATGCCCTCAATCTCCTCCGACCAATCAGAAGCCAAGAAAAAGGAGTTACAAAATAAAGATTTAAATCCTGTAACTCCCCCCATTATGCGGCTTAATGACAATAAAAGCCCATAAACCCTCCTAAATGGCTACCTAAAAGCCTATAAATAGGAAAGCTCTCCAAGAAGAAACAGATCGGATAAACGAGACAGATCCCAGATCAGAAAAAAAAAGCACAGAAATTCAGAGAAGGAAAATAGAGAAAACTCTGCGGAAATCCTACACCGACCACCGCTACAAGGTGACGAAAGTCCCTTGGGGGTACCCCCCCCCAAGGTCCTTGCCTTCTCCTCCTGCCTCCAATGGCTTAGATGTGGCTTTTCAGCCCATCTACTCAGTTTTTTATTAGACATAGGACCTCCTTTTGGTCTTTGTCCTCTAAAAACCTGAGGTTATAGCCAAGCCAAGCGAATCAATAGCATCCTCTGTTCTCATCTGCATGGATGATGGCGAAGCCCACATATGGCTTGCGACCGTCAATCTAAACGGGTCCCCCACAATCTCATGAGAAGTTAGATCCTCCTTTTCTTGCTTTTCATTGTAGTTTATATTTTTTTCAAAAGAGACAAAATCACAACTCTTGTCTTTCATTATTGATAAGGATTGTAAATCGGCTATAAACGCCAAAATCGGCTTTAAATGCCAAAAAATCGCCTTTCACGGCAAACCAAGAAAAATGTCTCTTTTCTTAAATATATGTGCAATGGAAAACTTGAAAGAAGTTGATTTCTTTTTTACTTGCGAAGGTTGATCTCCGGATCACCAACTTGCAATTCCAAGTAAAATAGAAAATCTGGCACACCCACACAAGAAAAATGTTGATGCGCGCCTCTGTCCCCCGGTTACGAAAGGGTCGGACCCAACGGACTCCCACGTCCGCCGACCTCGGTAGAACCGAGCAGGAGCGCGGTCCATCAAGCTGGCACACCCGGTGGGACCCGTTTATTTGAGAACACGATGCTAAAAATGAAATATTTGCATATCATATATTTTGCTCTATGCTTATATTTCTTTTCTCGATTCCTTCGCTACTTTATGATTGGTGGCCTATGTTGGATTCCGCATCTAAAAAAAAAGGAGATGAGATTTTTTGGAAATTTCTAATTCTTTAAATTTATTTCCGCTCTTTCTCTTTTAAAAAAAAAAAACAAAAAATCAGATTTTTCATTTTGGATTCAAAATTGAGAAACCTTGATCCGTTCCTATCGTTCATCGTGCTTGCAGAAATGTTGAGCCTGTTCGACTAAGGTTTTGGGCCATCGTTTCTCTTCGATGAGTTCATTAAAGATCTAAAAAAAATATATAATAAAAAAATAAAAAAAATTAGATTTCTCATTTTGGATTCAAAATTGAGAAACCTTGATCCGTTCCTATCGTTCATCGCGCTTGCAGAAATGTTGTACCTGTTCGACTAAGGTTTTGGGCCATCATTTCTCTTCGATGAGTTCATTAAAAATAAATATATATATATATATATATATATAAATTAGATTTTTCATTTTGGATTCAAAATTGAGAAACCTTGATCCGTTCCTATCGTTCATCGCGCTTGCAGAAATGTTGAGCCTGTTCGACTAAGGTTTTGGGCCATCGTTTATCTTCGATGAGTTAATTAAAAATAATATATATATATATAAAAGCAAAAAAAAAGACATAGACCACTAAGGTTAAACCAACTGTGTTCTTTGATCATGGTTGATTAAAAAAAAAGCCTTGTCCAGGGTGTGGAGACAGCTTGACTGTTCTAGGCAAGGGTCCTCCAAACGGGTTCATTAAGTAATCCTACCCTTACCTGGGGGCAATTCTATCAATCAAGATTTCATAAGACCGGGTTAGGAGGCCTATGTGTACTCTCTCGTCTTTTAAATAAATTTTTTAAAAAAATAAATTTAAAATAAAAATAAAATAAAATAAAAAAAATTTCAAAAAAAAATCTTAAAAAAAAACATAAATAAAAAAATTAAAAAAAAAGATTTTTTTGAAAAAAATAAAAAATCTTCAAAATCTTCAAAAAAAAAAAACTTCCGTCATTTTGGGTTTAGATTGGAGAAATCTTGGTCTTCTCCTTTCTGAGCACTGGCGCTCGCGGAAATCGCTGAGCCCGTGTTCAGATTGGAGTGCCTTTTGCTCTCTTTGATGAACCCGATATTGGCCTTTAAAAAAAAAAACTCGTCATTTTTAGATTCAGATTCGAGAAATTATGGTTCATTTTTTTCTGAGCACTGGCGCTTGCGGAAATTGCTGAGCCCATGTTCAGATTGGAATACCATCTGCTCTCTTTGATGAATCCAATTTTGACCTTTCAAAGCAGAGAATCTCATCTCATGGATGCGGTCTCAAAACATTTGTGTCTAGCGGTACTAGTACGCCCTTTCAGGGTCTACTGTATTGCGACCGGCACATCTGTAACTCCAAACTTTATATTCTTCTTATCTCGAGCAAGCTTTGCTTCTCAATAAGTCGAATTTAAGTTAATAATTTCTTCTAGCAGTCACTGGGACGCTCATTCTGGGCTTACGATACCTGCGATCAGAATAATTGTACCCTCTTTGGCATTTTGCCTTCCTCATATTGCTTGGGTCATCTCCCTCGAGCAATTTGAAAAGACGAAACCATAGAACTTCCCATTTATGATCATTATATTCTTGTGATTACTAATGGATGTAGTCTTGTTTTAGAAATTTTCGAAAAAAAACTAACAATGGCAGCATCGCTTACCATTACCTTCGATGAGAACAAGCACCAAATCATGCTTCAACAGAAGCAAACTGCGCGCACCTACAAGCGCCCCATCAGCTGCCGAAATGTCAACTCCCTCGGTAACTCTCTGAACTCCGGGTCGACCTCGACTCCCCGGACTATCGTCTTTGGGACGCTGGGACCATTCCCACTTCCCGAGGAGCAAACTGCTCCCTCCAAGAAGCAGAAACTCGCCTCTCAACGTGTCACTACCGTGACACCAAAGGCGAGCACCAGAAGGCCTGAAGCCCGTGGCACCTCCACGAAGCCTCGACTAGCTAACGACCAGGTCTATCCCAAGACTTGGTCCCCAAGACCTTCACCAAAAAAAAGAAGGTCCCAAACATCCACTAAGCCAGCATTCCTGGCCCCACTCAAGGAGAACCAGTTATACCCTCTTGCTTACATGAAAGAGGAGAGACCCATCGCCAACCCGACTTCCAAGTCATCCCATCATGAGCCGGCTTGTTCCTACAAGCCCAAAATCAGATCATGCATCACAAGGCCTCTACAAGCACCTGCTAAGGCCTACAAACCTGCAGTTCGACCCTTCATCTCTACAGGGGCCGAACTCCAAAAATTCAAAGCTTCGCTGCAACAGGCGAAGGACAGGGTTCGCATCCTGTCCTTGCCCAGCTGCAAAGAAGACAGGCTCGGCTGCTGCACCAGAGGGAGCACATCCTTCATCGTCAAAGCCCAGCCATAGCTGACCGAAGCTCAAATTGCTCGTCGTATACGCCGCCGCGCATCATACCGACAAAAGAGACTTGAGAAGCAAAGGACCCCAGCCTCCTACACTTCAAGTCTCTCCCAAATGGGTCGAAAAAGAAAGACCCAACCAAGTTGCTGCCATCCATATGGTTGGAAAAACCAGAAGGCGCCAAAAATCAGCAACAAAAATCTATGTCCGACGTCCGATGACCCGCAGCGTCTCCAGGACAAGAAGACATTTAGAAGAATCCCCTGCTCCTTCAAGCAAAGGACAGCAGAGTGATCCTTCCTCAAGCTCTTCTTCAAAAAGAATGAGCCCCAGCTCAGTCACCAGGACAGTTTCTTCTTTCGAATCACGAAGGATGAATGTCTTGGCTACAAATTCTGAGCCACCACCCCGCAATTCACCTCCAGAAGATGAGATCACCCGCATCCAGCAGTTGGAACAGGGCCAGCAGAGGATTGAAACTCTGATGGAAAACCTTCACCTTGCCTTCCAAAATCAGGCGAACAATGAACCTCCTCCGAATCATCAAAACGACGAGGTAAATGGAGAAGAAAATGAGTCACGCGCCCTTACCAAAAAGGACGTAGACAGTATCCTCGCCAAAGCAAAAGAAGAGGATATACTCAAGGAGCATGGGATCAAGCCACCATATCCCTTATGGATGGACTCGGTCCCGTTCCCCACCAAATTCAAGCATCCTACTCTCCAAACATATACGGGGAAAGGATCAGCCAGACAGCACGTCATCCACTTCAAGATCCTGACGGGAGCTATCGCGGATCAAGATGCACTCAAGATCCGCCTCTTTGTAAGTACCCCTAAAAGGTATGGCCTTTGATTGGTACTCCACTCTGCCGGAGGACTCAATCCAAAACTGGGCCATGCTAGAGACACGCTTCCTGACTCACTTCAAAGGTGAGGATCATCCCGCTACTATGGCTCAACTGTGCAGCCTAAATCAGGGGGAGAATGAATCAACATATGACTTCATTCACAAGTGGAAAGCAATGGCATACAAATGCTCTGATGTATTGCCACAAGCGTCGCTAGTCGACATGTGCCGAAACAACATGAGAGCCAGAATCCGCTCCATGATCATCGGCAACAAATCAAAAAACCTGGGAGAACTCCTAGAAGCTTCCATGGAAGCTGAAACGGTGATTAAAGACCTCAACAGTCAGAAATCATCAAGAAAAGAGCCAACCGCCATTGCAACCTCTAAACCAAAGAAAAAAGAGGTCCTCAATGTGCAGACCAAGTCAGCTCCTCAGCCACCAAAGAAAGCTGAAAATAAAGTTACTGGTAAGAGACCTGAACTCTCAGATGCCTTCAAAGAACGAGTAGAGAAGAAATACCCGTTTGATGAAGATGTTGATGAAATCTTCGGGGTTCTTGTGGCAAACGACAAGCTCACCTTGTCTGAACCAAAAAGACCGGGTGATGTTGGCAAAACCAACGATCCTCGGTACTGTCCATACCACCAGATGATCTCGCATCCTCTCAATCAATGCTTTGTTGTGAGGGAGAAAATAAACGAGATGTGGAAAAACGGAGTCATCACCTTTGACAAAAACTATGGGCCTACCTCCGTCAACATGGTGACATGTGGACAAACATCAAAATCACCGAAGAAAAAGATCACTACTTCCTTCAAGGTGATAAACTCAATCCAAGCGTCCGAGGAACTGGTTCCTTACCCGACACCAGACGGACAACCGATATGGGTACATCCCGATCTCCTGGAAGATGAAAATTAGGAGGTCGCGAAATTAAAGCCTACAGCTCAACAGCGAAGGCAGGCTAGGAAACATCTCCTCAAGCTTAAAGGGCAAGAGAAGACCCAGCCAAAACTAGAGGTCAAAGAAAAGGCAGAGGCTTCCTCTACCGTTTCACTGGAGGCAACAAAAATATCCCTTCCAGAGACTTCAAAGGCGGTAAGAAAATTCACTCTCAGTGATTTCATGCCACCTCGATTCAAAGAAGCCATGCAGGAGGCATCATACTCTTGCAATTCGGTAGTTGGATTCTCCATTGATGGATACGAGTCCAGCGACACCGATGATGGATTCGAATCCAACTACACAGACGAGTGGGAGGAGTCCCTTGAAACAGGAGAATATCTATCCGATGAAGAATGGGTTCCTGAGTCTCATCTTTTGCCAGTAATCTGGTATAACCCCCTACAGCCACAAGGATCCTGGTCTGATGATGAAGAAGACCAAGAGGCTGTACAAGAAAATGCTGCTGACTCAGCACCTCTCATTACTCCAGTGGAAATCAACCATGAGCCACAAAGAGTTGATGAAGAAGAAGATCCGGCTCCCATGCCTGATCTTGAAGAATATGCGAGGATCTTGCAGCGACTCGCTCTAGAACAAGAGCAAGACCGCGTCAACGAGCCTCCTCGTAACCCAGAGCCTGAAGACCACCAGGTACATCCTCCCTTAACTCCTGAAAATGGAGAAAATTGCTGGATAGACGATCCTCTTATATCCGAGGATGAGTCTGACTCCGATCAGGCAACGTCTCCCGTCAGAGCTTCCTGTAATGTGATAATTCGGGATTATAGCTCTTCCAAAGCATCGTCTGATGAGAGCACTTACACTCCGGCGACGCCTAGCAATGTATCTTCTGAAGCCACCTAGTCTCACGTGACTTTCACTGAGATGACACCCTCTCAGGTTTCTTCTCCTGAGATTGTGACTTCAAAGTTCACACCCTTCCTGACTGAAGAATTCCCAGCCATTGATGCTTGGGACGATGAATTAGTCAACGAAGAAGAAAGGTTGCTGGATGCTGTTCAGGTCTTGTTCCCGGAAAATGCTCCGTGCAACACAATCACTGAGGATGGCAACTCTGCTACTGATACATTCTCAGTAAATGAAAAACGACAGCCTCTTGATCCTGAAGACAATCTTCCAAACGAAGACCCTTCTCAAGAAGCTCCCGAAGTTGGTAGAGGCACCCGCTCTGGCCGGGACTACCACAAAAATTACAACCAATCTTCCTTTACAAATGTAAATCCTTTGGGAAAAGATGTTGTAAGCACCCCTAGTGGCAACAATGATGAACATGCAGGCCCTAAGGAGGCTTTCAAGTATGACTTGATTGAACACTTCAAGCACATACCTGCACGTCTGCACATCCTAGATTTGTTGCGAATGTCTCCGCACACTCGTGATAATCTCATCTTGGAATTACAAAAGCTGAATGAGGATGTCGACAAACATGCCCCGCAAGTCCTCCAAATTGAAATGGATTACCGGGTCAAAAACTCAGAAGCCTCCTCAAAGGGAGTAAAAAAGAAAACTGAGGGATCATGCATTGAATGCCTCTCGGTTAAAAAAGCAGCCAGTGCAACCATCGCCTTCACAAAGGACGACCTCCTACTTGGCGAAACCAGGCATAACCGACCCTTGTACTTCACAGGGTATATCAAGGAAATGCCTATGCACAGAGTTCAGATCGACCCAGGTTCTGCACTCAACCTCATCTCCACATCGGCTTTCGAAGTGTTGGGCATCCCACCCAGCGAGCTGAGCCACACATCTGTATCTATCTTTGGATACGATGGGAGTACTCAAAGGCCTATTGGCAAAATCAGGTTCAAGTTGCAGATCGGTGATCTTATCTCAGAGGTCACTGTGCGTGCAATAAAAACCCCTTCATGCTACAACATCCTTCTCGGCGCCCTTGGATCCACGAGAATGGTGTTGTCCCTTCAACTCTACATCAATGCATCAAGTTTGTCGGCGACGACGGCATGATACATCGAGTCTTTGCGGACAGAAAACCCTTCAAAGGTAAAGAAGTCCACTTCGCAGACTCACAGATGTATGAAGGTGAAAAAGAAGAAGAGGATAAGCACACGGCATCCTTTGCCGAAAATCTCCAGAAAGATAAAGGTAAAGCTCCTCAACAATCACCGGAAGAAAGAAAATCATCCGGTAAATCCGAAGAGAGCATTCAAACTCCCTTCATCATCTCCCTCAAACCTTCAAAGCCTTTGGTCATCACAACTAAAGTGAAGAAGGCAAAGCAAAAGCCTGGGGGCAAATTTGTTGTCTCATTCGTGTCTATCATGCAAGACACGGACTCGGATTCAGAGCCAGAAGACGACGCATCGTCAAGCCAAGCTAACACTCAGCAAATTCAGCCTGCTCTCACTCCAATGGAGACAACTTCAGACATAGAAGATCCTACGTCAGCTTCCTTCATTGTTCCAGCAACTTCAGCAAAGGAAAAGCCGATCTTCTTCCATAGATCGGATGCTTCTTCATCAAACTCCATGCTTGGACCTTTCCAAAATAAAGGTTTGCCTCAACTATCCTTATATAGTTCTGTGGCACAAGCTATTATGAAGAAAATGGGCTATGACGCTCAAAACCCAGTCGGTTTGGGAGAAGGACGCGGTATTCTCATGCCATTGGGGCCCGTCTTGACCAAAAGCCAGCTGGAAGATTGGAGACTCTATGGCTATGTAGAAAAGTCTTCACACGGGTTAGGGTATGATCCTGACACTCCCTTGAGACAGTTGACCTGACTCTCCCTTGAGACAGTTGACACAAAGGCTTAAAAGTCAATATACTGACCAAGCCTCAACATCTCAAGTCCATGAAGACATCGATCTCCCTGGATATCTCTTTGATGAGTCACCTGACAAAGATCCAGGAAGCTCATCCAATTGGCACGATTTCTCCAAAAATGAAGAGGAGTTGTCCGATGGCACAGACGTGTGGACTTCTAAACCAGAAGAACCCTCATCTCCAAAAGAAGTAGTCTACTTCAACCCGGTTTCAACAGGCGATTGGGATCATCTCATAGCAAGCCTGGGGAAAATTACCGATCAAGAAGACCCGTGGAAAGGAACAAAACCTTGGTCTGGAAATGCCTTTGAAACCCCAGAAGGTTTCGTTGAGCTGGAAGCCTCCGAAAATATTGTGGAGGAACCACCTTCGAACCTTTCAACAGAAGATCATGTTCAAAAGATAGACTTGGGAACACCAGATAACCCATGTCCTGTATTCATAAGCAAGAATATAAAGGATGATGAGTTACCCGAGTATATCGCCTTCCTTCGTGAGTTCGTTGATTGCTTTGCATAGTCTTACGCTGAAATGCCAGGCTTAGACCCCAAAATAGCGGTTCACAAACTCAATCTTCAAGAAGACATCAAGCCTGTCAAGCAAGGCCAAAGAAGATTCCGTCCAGATGTGATGGATAAAATTGAACAAGAAGTTCAAAAACTCAAAAGCGTCGGCTTCATCCGTGAGGAACAACATCCTGAATGGTTGGCCAACATTGTCCCCGTGACAAAGAAAAACGGGCAGATCAGGGTCTGTATTGACTATAGAGACCTGAATGGCGCATGCCCTAAAGATGAATTTCCGCTCCCCATACCAGAGGTAATGATCGATAATGCCTGTGGATTCGAGCGAATGACATTCATGGATGGTTTCTCTGGCTACAATCAGATAAAGATGCATCCTGAAGATGAAAAACATACATCTTTTCAGACCCCATTTGGCGCGTATTGCTACACTGTCATGCCATTTGGTCTGAAAAATGCTGGTGCCACATATCAGAGGGCTATGATGAAAATATTCCAAGATATGCAGCACAAGACGGTTGAATGTTACGTTGATGACCTCGCCGTCAAGAGCAAAAGAAAAGAAGATCATCTTGAAAACCTTCGAGAAGTCTTCCTCCGGCTTCGCAAACACAAACTGCGAATGAATCCTTTGAAATGCTTCTTCGGCGTCTCGTCGGGTAAGTTCCTCGGATTCTTAGTTCGGAAAGCTGGAATAGAGCTTGACCACATAAAAGTCAAAGCCATTCTAGAAATGCCCTCTCCAAGAACCTTGAGAGAACTCAAAGGGCTTCAAGGGAGATTGGCCTACATCAGACGGTTCATCTCCAATCTTTCGGGGAAATGTCGTCCATTCTCCCGATTGATGAAAAAAGGTGTAAACTTTGTCTGGGATGCTGACTGTGAAGCTGCTTTCCAAGACATCAAGTCATACCTGACAAAACCTCCAGTGTTAGCTGCTCCTACCACTGGAAAACCATTCATCTTGTACACAAGAGCCCTTGATCACTCTTTGGGAGCTCTGCTTGCATAAGAAAATGATAAAAGAAAAGAAGCTACTCTATATTACCTCAGCCGCATGCTAGTAGGTGCAGAGCATCGCTACTCTCCAGTCGAAAAAGAATGCCTTGCAGTGATGTTCGCCGTACAAAAGCTGCGTCACTACTTGCTTTCCAACACAGTATACCTGATCTCGAGGGTCAACCTCTTGAAGGTCCTTGTCACAAAGGCAGGTTCTCTCAACGCTCGACTGGCAAAATGGTCCATCCTTCTGTCACAATTTGATATTAGGTATGTACCACAAAAGGCAATCAAAGGGCAAGCTCTAGTGGACTTCCTCGCAGAGCATCCATTGCCTAAAGATTCTCCACTCAGAGATGATCTCCCAGACGAACCAGTCTACAATGTGGAGACTTTCTCACAAAGTGCCTCCTGGGACATGTACTTTGACGGTGCAACCAGGACGAATGAAAAAAGACAACTGATCTCGGGAGTTGGCATCGTCTTTGTTAGCCCCGACAAATACATGATTCCACATGCTTTCTCGCTACTGGAACCATGCACAAACAATGAAGCTGAATATCAAGCTCTAATCCTAGGATTGGAACTCGCCATCGAATCCGGTATCACCATGCTGGAAGTCTTTGGAGACTATCAACTGATCATCAACCAGATGAATCTGAAATTTGAAGTCAGGAAGCCAGATTTACTGCCTTACTACAACAAGGCACAATCACTTCTGCAAAAGTTTGACATCTGTCACATCACCCACATTCGTAGAGGTGAAAACATACGTGCAGATGCCCTAGCTGGACTTGCCGCATCCATGGCAATTCAGGAAGGGGAAAACATGCAAATCACATTGTGCGAAAGAAGAATCCTTCCTCCTCTTAACACACACCAAGCTGTTGCTGAATGCCACCAAGTGGTTGGAAGTAGGATTTCAATCCTTCAAACTTCAATCGGCGACTGGAGGGATCCGTTCATTGATTACATTATGTTCGGAATCCTACCTGAAGATCCAAAAGAACGGGTAAGCATCCAAAGGCGAACCCCAAGCTTTCATTTGGATATTCCTTCAAAAATCCTTTATAGGAAATCCTTCAACGGAGTACTTCTACGCTGCTTGTCACAACAAGAGGCCGAAGAAACACTCAAAGAAGTTCATGCTGGTCTTTGCGGAGCTCATCAGGCTGGTTCCAAGCTCTATAATCAGATAAAAAAGGTTAGGATATTACTGGCCTACCATGGTAGCTGACGCAATGCAATTTGCTAAACGCTGCCAACAATGCCAAATTCATGGAGATTACATTCACATGCCTCTAGAATGGCTGCATCCTACAGCGATCTCATGGCCTTTCGAAGCCTGGGGTATGGACATCATAGGTCCTATTTCTCCCCCTTCGAGCAAAGGTCATCGCTTCATCTTCGCCGCTATGGATTATTTCTCCAAGTGGTCAGAAGCATTTGCGTTCAACGAAATGAAGACCTCATCAGTCCTTCAGTTCCTGCGCACCAACATCATTTATCGTTTCGGCATACCCAAAAGATTCGTCCATGATAACGGACCACAATTCCGGGATCATCGATTCTACAGGTTCTGCGACAAATACAAAATCCAAAGCTGTCCTTCGACTCCATACAATCCGGTAGCAAACGAGTTAGCAGAAGCTTTCAACAAGACACTCTGCAAAATCCTCAAAAAAATGGTCTCTAGTCACAATAGAGACTGGAGCGACAAAATGTCTGAAGCTTTGTGGGCCTATCGAACCACCGTTCGAGGACCAACCCATAGCACACCATTCTCCTTGGTCTATGGATGCGAAGCTGTCGTGCCCTTGGAAGTACAAATTCCTTCCTTGAGGGTATCCTTGCAAAATGACATGACTCAAGAAAGCAATGTCAAATTGCGACTCCATGAGCTGGACAATCTCGATGAGAAACGGCTCGAAGCTCAACAAAGCATTGAACTTTACCAAGCACGCATGGTAGGATCTTTCGATAAAAAGGTCAGGCAACGCGCCTACAAAAAGGGTGACTTGGTCCTTGCGGTAAAAAGACCAATGGTCTTCGCTCACAAGTCCAAAGGCAAATTTGAGCCAAAATGGGAGGGACCCTATGTCATCGACAAGGTTTTCTCCAGCGGCGCATATGCACTCCTAAACACGGAAGGCGACAGATGTATGCTGCCCATCAACGGCAAGTTCTTAAAGCGGTACTACACTTGAAGACTTACCCAACTGGGTAAGAGCAATGCCTGTACGGCCAAAACCGGTTTCCAGGTACACGCTCGCTAAACCCACCCTTTTTTAGAATTTTCATGTCAAATGTTGAAATTTCTAGAAATTTAAACAATGCTTACTTCCATCGTTTCATTGTTCAAAAAACCCAAGTTTAGGAACCTTTCCCTAACTTGACCAAAATTTTCAACCCTTGAACCCAAAATTCATGGTTTGAAACAAAATCCGGATTCAGGGATTTCTACCCTAGTCCACCCTGCCTTTTACTGCCAAAATGGTTTTAGGTCAAAGCTTATGACCCTCGTGTCTTTAAACAAAAAAAAAATGGTTTTTCAAAAAACCGCGAGGAAGCGACGCTTAGTCGATACTCGCACAAATCGGAAGCATATGAACCATGTTCGACACTTTCAAAATCGCAGGGAAGCGACATTTTGTCGATACTTGCAAAATCCAAAACCGTGGAAATGCAACATTTCAGTTGATATCCACAACCCAAATTTCAAAGGTTCGAAAAAACCTAAAAAAAAAACCATGGAGACGCAATATTTCAGTTGATATCCATAACCCAAAGGTTCGAGAAAACCACAAATTTCAAAAATCATGGGGAAACGACATCAAGTCAGTACCCGCAAAACCAAAATTTTTGAAAAGCAAGGATGCGACATTCCATCGATACTTACACCCAAATCCGCGAGGATGCGACATTCCATCGATACTTGCAACCGAATGAGCAAGGACGCGACATTCCATCGATACTTGCAAGAACATTCAGCAGGGAGGCGACTTTTAGTCGATACTTGCATTTTTGAAAACCAAACCGGCTATCAATGCCACAAACTCGGCTATAGATGCCACAAAACAAACTCGGCTATAGATGCCACAAAACAAACCGGCTATAGATTCCACAAAACAAACCGGCTATAGATGCCACCAAAACAAAACCGGCTATCAATGCCACAAACAAAAAATTGGCTTTAAAAAACCCCGGCTATCAATGCCACAAACAAAAAACCGGCTATCAAGTACCAAAAAAATACAAGTGGTACTAAAAAAAAAGAAAAAAAAAAGAGAGAGGGATAGTTTCTGCTACAAAATTAGGAGCTCAATCAAAAATTGTCTCCAGCCAAGAGTTCAGCTCCTTAAGCAAACTTTTGGCCTCAGCCGTCAAGGATCCCAAGGCACGCTTCTTCAGGAATTTGCCATGAGATGCTGGAGCGGGCTGTACCCCTTCTTTCGCACCAGGAAGCTTATCTCGAGCAGTTCGCCATTGTTTGTTCTGATCAGACTTCCTTTTAAGAACTTGATTGGCATCTGCAACCCGGTGAATCATAGCAGTCTCCCTTTCACGAGCCTTTGTTATTGCAGTCCACTTGGCAGCGACTTGTGCCTGCAGATGCTCAAGACGTCTCCTGGCCTCATCGACCTCCCTATCAAGGATGTTAAGGTCATGTGTCAGCCCAATGATGTTTAGCTCTTCTAAGTTCTTCTCTCGGACTACCTGCTTCCTGCTTTCTGTAGCCTCATCCAGGTTAGACTGAGCCTTATCCGCAGGGTCCAGGAACATCTCCTTGAAGAACTGGTCATCAGGAAAACCAATGGTCTCAAACCACCTGTCACCCAGCTCAATGATCCTATCAACGATCGCCCTGGCACTTGTGACATCTTGACCAGCCTCTTCAGCATCACCGAGAATCTCACGCACATGCTGGATCATCCCAAATCCGGCATCTAAGTGCCCAGAAAGCAGAGTCTCAATCCAAGAGCTCAGAACTCGTACCACCACCTTCTTCGCAAAAAGAAAAGATGGCCCAGCTGAAGATTCGCCCAACTCCGTTGGTCGGCTGCTCATGTCATCATCTGTTGGAAGAGTAACGAAAGAACTTTTTGTTCTGGTTCTGAAGGAAGCGACAGACCCTCCTCCGTCACTTCAAAACCTGCCAAAGAAACACATAAAAGGTATGAATATGATCCTGTTTGAAAATCATTATCAGAGTTATAACTACAAAATACCTTCTTCGACGACTGGCGGAACACTTTCTTCCTCCATGAACTCATCGGAAGCATCATCAACATTTGCATCCATCGATGGTTCAAAGTCATCGGAATCCTATGGCAAGTCAGCTGGGAAGAAATGTGTTAGCAAACCAAGTCACAAACAAAAAAAAAAGAAAGCAAAAGAAGTCGTACCAATTGGAGATTCTGGATTCACTCCAGAGTCCCTTGGTTCTTCTTCAGGTGCCCCTACAGGATCCGTCACCACCTCATCGACTGGAACCTCAGGCATCACCAAGTCTTCCTCTGCTAAAAAAATAAAATAAAATAGAAAAGCAGAAACAAGAAGCAAATCAGAACATGGAAAAATCCCATGAAAACAAATGGAAAGAGAAAAAGGAAGAATCATACCTTCACCGACGGTCTCTTCTTCTCGGCTTCTCTTCTCTGGAGGCTCGTCAACATCCACTAGCACATCCTCATTGATAGAAAGAGGAACTTCCAAGTCAGGAGAGTCCTCATACTGCCCCTTGCTGCGATGATGACTCCTCCTCCTCCTCTTGCTCCTGCGGGCTTGCTTCTTGGAGGAACCTGCCCCGCTGTCACGCCCCGAAACCGGGACCTGCAGCGAACCGATCTCAGGGTGCGAAATTTTGGAATAATTTGAAACTTTTTGATATAGTTCCCAAGATCCGCGTGAATGAGGATATTCACATGCCAACACAATCAGAGTATATTTTTCGCGGAAGCTACACATGGTGTTACGACCCGGAATCCGTGGCCATCGGGTTCCGTGTCGCACGCAACCAATTCCATAAAGCCATCTCATAATAAGACTGGCATAAACCATAAATCACAACACACTGAGCTGGTAGTAACAAATCTATTATTTCCCGCATATTCAGATTACAATTAACAAATGTCTTAATTACAAACCCCAAAAGAAAAAGGCTGATAAAGCCATACAACAGTATAACCAACTAAACAGAAATACTACCCTCAAAGGTTTGATACAACTCCGGTGCCAAACTTGACATCTAAATGATATCAACGGGCAGCCTCTCACGTCAGACCGGCGGTCCCACCGCCTCCTCTGATCAAACACCTACAACAGAAAAGAAGAAAGCTGGCACCAAACAAAAAGGGTCAGACACGACGGTCTGGCAAGCAAATAAACAAATAATATGAATGAAAGAACATACATAAAACCTGACGAAATCATCGTAAAACCGAATAAGTAGTCTAAACAATAATGACAATAAAGCATGCTAAAATGATCGAAAGACCGAACGTAAATATCAACAAGTAAAAGAACAATATCAGATGTACAATTATCTCGAAAGGATAAAAGCCTGCATAAAACCTTTAATCGTCGGAAATACATTTCAAATCCTGAATAATGGCGACAATATGATAAACGATCGATATCGTAAACATTAACCAAATCGAAGCATAAAAAGTATAACCAGCAAAAATCATAAACTAAAGTAATGTGCAGACAAAACCTGGCAACCACAAATAGCTAAATCCTCCTATTACCGAAGTGATAAGAGCAGACAGAGCGTAGCCACTGAACGTGGTACTAAACAGAGGATCAGAACCGTAGCCATACAAATGGGACCGGCAGATCAAAAGTATCAGAACCGTAGCCATACAAATGGGACCGGCAGATAATTACCGTTGCCATGGTCGGTACAGACGGAATCCAAGCTGCAGCTGGCGGACAGAGTAAAGACCCCAAGCCGGGTGATCAGCCCGACAAGGTGACCTAAGCCTAGTGGTGCCTTTAGTTTTCAAACTCAAACAGATACAAATCTAACATAATACTGATCCCTTTGGCTCAGGGGCTCACACCACATAGCTCTGGCCCCGTCTTGCCTCGGGGTTTTATTTTCGAAGTCATAGCCTCTTTGGCTCATGGGCTCACACCACATAGCTCTGGCCCAGTCTTGCCTCGAGGGTTTTATTTTCAAATACGAGTCTTATCAAAACAAATAATCTCATCGAAGAAATCCCGAATGTGTCGAACATACTCCAAATCTCTTTTCAAGTCGAATCGGAGAAAACATACGAGTATCTATGGCAAACCGTTCAAATACGCATCGAGGTGATTTGTATAAAATCATACGAGCAACCCTTTCGAACATGGGAAGACACATGATTTTATAACAAATCATCGATGCTATTTAAGTTAGTTCACCAAAGAAAACAAACACAAATACAAATACAAATATATTTTTCTGACTTGAAATGGAATGGAATTATGTAGGATGACTTAATGACTTACCAAGGAACCATCTCAATGCACAACTTATCATTTAAACATTGATTAGTAAAGAGCGCGTTTGATGCCAATGAAAATCCATAATATTTAAATGCTAAAGTGCGCGTTGAGACTCAGACGATTCCCGGATAATTTTACATACTTTCATTCTCTCATTGGTCCCATTCCCATTTCACAAACTTTCCAAGTATCACAAGAAAATCCAAACTCTTTAAAACAGGCCTATAGTTGGCCTTAACCCACGTCCAAATAACCTACTCATTTAGCCCAAAATAGCCCCTTTAAACAAGGCCTAAACCATTGTTAAAACAGTCCAAACACTAAGCTTGATTGGCCCACAAAACACACTTCGAAAAACAGCCCAAAACTAAACATTTATTGGCCCACAAAACATATTTTAGAAACAACCCAAAACTGAACTTTAACCGAGCCCGCGAAACAGATTTAAAAACAGTCCAAAACAAATCCTTAAATGGCCTACAAAACGATTCTTAAAAACAGCCCAAACTAACTTCAAACAGGCCCACAAAACGAATTTAAAAACAGTCCACAACTAGTCCTTAAATGGTCCAAGGAACAAGTTTTAAAACCAACCCAAACTAACCATACAACAGGCCCACCAACAAATTCTAAAACAGCCCACAAAACAGTCATTAAAAACAGTCAAATGTCAGGCCCAAAGATGACCCAACATCAGATCTGAAATGGCCCAATAAACAGTTTTAAAATAGCCCAAAACTAAACTTGAAACAGGCCCAAGGACAAGCCCAAAGAAGTCCCAAAGAACAGGCCCGAAACTGATCCATAAACGGACCCAAACCCAGCCCAGACTGAGCTGGGCTCGCTCGAGCGGACCCAGGTCCGCTCGAGCGGACCTAGACAGAAGCTGGGTCGCTCGAGCGGACCCAGACAGTGCCTGGTCCGCTCGAGCGACCCAGTGGGTCGCTCGAGCGGACTGGGCCTGCCCAGTCCGGCCCGAGTGCAGAAAACTTTCATTCCTTTGCATTTTTTTCTGATTTTTCTTGATTCTTTTGCTTCCTTTTCTTTCATACTAATTTCCATGATTGGTTGGACCCTTCCTTGACCTTCCAAACTCATCAAAACCATCCATTTTATCAACCCAATTAACCAAACAATCACTTTTTAAAACAAAGTTTCTCCCCATTTCTTTGAACCCAATTCCTAACACATGAAAATCAAGTTTTCTACATAACCAAGATGAAAGCCACTTCCAACACATTGTAAGACCATACATAAAATGGAAATCCACACACATTGGTTCATTTAATCAAAGTAAAACCATGATTAAAGAAGATTAGCACAAAGAAAAGAAAATCATGAAATAGAATCAAATGAGAGAAAACATCATAATTAATTGGAAATCTACTTGCCTCAAGCCTCAATGAAGGCTAAGATGCCCTCCAAACCAAGCTCTAGGGTCTCAAGCTCCCAAAATCACAAAACCCCCAAATAGCTCATGGAAAAACCCTAAAAATCCAATCCATTGTAAACCTTCATGAAAACCCATTGCATAAATGACAAACCCTTCAAAATGGTTTGGAAAACAAAGATTTGGAGAAAGAAATCCATTGCTCACCTTATAAAAGCTCAAATCAAGGAGAAATGCATGGAAAGGTGGTCTCCCCTAGCCCAAATCTCTTGCAAAGACATCTATGGAAAGCTTGGAGAGAGGAGAAGAAAGTGGGGAGCTCAAATCTCTATTTAGCATCAAGGAGGAAGAGATACATGAGGAGAGAGAAAGGGGCTGGGAGAAACCCTAGCCCCTCTCTTGTTGCAGGAAATGAGAAAATGGGGAAGAGAAGGAGAGCCCCATGGGTTTATAGAGAAAATGGGCTGGGCCCCATGGGCCCCAAACTCACCAAGGCTGAAACTAATGTTTGCGGGTCCCGAATGAAAACGACGAAGAAGACAAAAACGATCGGCGAAATATCTACTTTCCAAAAAGTATAATTTCCCTAATTTCTGAAATTTTCAAAATTCATGGACAGATTTCATGTGAAAGGTCAGTTTTGCCCTTTTCCTCGAAAAACGTGATTTCTGAGTATCAAATCAAATGATCAAAACATGAAAGTTGTTAAACTTCATAAAATAAGTCGAAATACACCAAATCCAGAATTTTTAGAAATCCGAAGTAATTTCCCATAAAAAATACAAATCATATGGACCGGGTCAAACTAAAGTCAACGGTCTACAAAATCTCCAAGGCAAGGAAAAATCCGTTCAAACTCAAATACGCGGTCAAACTAAATCAAATCTCGCTTAAAAAGCTAAACCACGATTAAACAATGCTAAACGAAAGGATTGGGGTCGGGATCTTACATCCTCCCCCCCTTAGAATCCATTTGGTCCTCCAAATGGCTTAAACCAAATCAAAACTAAAAACCCAAAAGACAAACGAAAACACTGACACCCTATGCTAGACCTCGGTAACTGAGACAACCTCTGACCAAACCTGACGTTGAGATGCACGGTCTACCACATTCTGATTCGGTTGAAGGCTTCACACTGTTCTACATATCTGCCAGAAAACAAACTTCTCTGACCAAACTGGTGCCCAACACTCCCAAGTATCCTTGGTGTCATCTGTCGTCCCTGCGCTGAATCATTTCCTTTACTTATCTCATCATTCACTGTCAGTCCAAGAAACTGCAAATTCTGCCTCTTTCTATCACTTTGGAAATCTGTGCCTTAAGTCCTACAAACTGTACACGGTGCTCCTGATACTTGCCTCTTCAGATTTCACTCTTCAAATCTCCTACCATTGACCTGTAAAGCCGACCTTGGAAATCCAATCTGATGTCAATCCCCGAAGAACTGAAACTGTCAATTCAAGTCTTGAATGATGGTGATTCTCTCGTAGATCCAACTATACTAATACAACTCCTTCCATTCGATGCCAAACAACCCTTTAAATTTTAAACATAATGACCAAAATAATTACTTAGCTAAATTTTATCATTTCAAATCATAGTAAAAATTGAACTTCCAAATCATCGAATAAAGCTCAAAAGATGAGGTTTTCCAAAGTTTTGAACATGAAACAACATTATTCATTTTCGAAATTCATGTTTTCATGACTCAACAATTCCTTGAAATACTCAACAGCCTCAAATTAGGATTTTCAAAAAAATAAATCAATTCATGTAATATGACCATACCTTGAGTTTTATTGAAATCCATTTCCAACCAAACATATACAAAATCTTGAAATCTTTAAGGTTTTAAAATGTAGATGTCAACATTTAAGAGAATTAAAACAAGAGCAAAATTCTAAGGTCATTGTAAAGTAATATCTTAAGAAAATTAAATAAAAATCTGAAACACAAAACCCTATGAAAACAAAATCATGTGACTCACGAAAAGAACATAATGACATAGTTTATTTCAAAGATAAGCCTTAAAGAATAACGTAAATCGATTGTTTAAACACTACAGGGATAAATCAAAGACATTAAGGAAAACATAACAAGATGAAAATATCATGAAAATCATTTCAAATAAGAAATGGACATCCAAACCACTGAGGTACTCCCTTGCATCTGCATGTTGTCTAATCCAATACCTTAAAAGTCGGTGAAATCCACAAGGTTTCCTCTACTGCCAAAAGTTATCTTGACCACAACGAACCATCCACTTGGCATTGCCTGCTGAACCAACTACACTAGCTAAGCTGCAAGTCCTAAAAATTCTCAGTCAAATCCATCCTTTTGCAGTCCTTCATCTCGGAAAGATAGTCTGAGTTCACCCAAAATCCATATTCACTTACCTTAGTATGCTGCATGATGATCTTCGATTAACTGAGAGGGGATCTTCAATTACTGCTCGAGTCCAACTCTGACGGGCAAACGCATATATCTTCTCTCATTAACCACAACGGAGATGCTGAAGGCTGAAAGTCTGCTGACGTTCTCCGAAAACAACATACTAAATCCAAGAGGTTCTTAGTCTCCGACACAAGCAAAAATAAAAGACACTGAATAAGAGTATGGAGATTTTAAATTCTCCACCACTAAGGAGGAAATTTGGCCGTCCAAATCTCCTAACAACAGAACTAAAAGAAAAGACAAGCAAAATCTCCCGAACTGAAAGAAAAGCCGACTCAAATCCAACGAAACAAAGACATGAGAAAACAAATCGACACAATCTAACGAATCCTCACCACACGTCTTAATGTCTCTAGAGTATTTTATTTCCTAGAAACTAACCAGCTCTGATACCAAACTTGTCACGCCCCGAAACCGGGACCTGCAGCGAACCGATCTCGGGGTGCGAAATTTTGGAATAATTTGAAACTTTTTGATATAGTTCCCAAGATCCGCGTGAATGAGGATATTCACATGCCAACACAATCAGAGTATATTTTTCGCGGAAGCTACACATGGTGTTACGACCCGGAATCCGTGGCCATCGGGTTCCGTGTCGCACGCAACCAATTTCATAAAGCCATCTCATAATAAGACTGGCATAAACCATAAATCACAACACACTGAGCTGGTAGTAACAAATCTATTATTTTCCGCATATTCAGATTACAATTAACAAATGTCTTAATTACAAACCCCAAAAGAAAAAGGCTGATAAAGCCATACAACAGTATAACCAACTAAACAGAAATACTACCCTCAAAGGTTTGATACAACTCCGGTGCCAAACTTGACATCTAAATGATATCAACGGGCAGCCTCTCACGTCAGACCGGCGGTCCCACCGCCTCCTCTGATCAAACACCTACAACAGAAAAGAAGAAAGCTGGCACCAAACAAAAAGGGTCAGACACGACGGTCTGGCAAGCAAATAAACAAATAATATGAATGAAAGAACATACATAAAACCTGACGAAATCATCGTAAAACCGAATAAGTAGTCTAAACAATAATGACAATAAAGCATGCTAAAATGATCGAAAGACCGAACGTAAATATCAACAAGTAAAAGAACAATATCAGATGTACAATTATCTCGAAAGGATAAAAGCCTGCATAAAACCTTTAATCGTCGGAAATACATTTCAAATCCTGAATAATGGCGACAATATGATAAACGATCGATATCGTAAACATTAACCAAATCGAAGCATAAAAAGTATAACCAGCAAAAATCATAAACTAAAGTAATGTGCAGACAAAACCTGGCAACCACAAATAGCTAAATCCTCCTATTACCGAAGTGATAAGAGCAGACAGAGCGTAGCCACTGAACGTGGTACTAAACAGAGGATCAGAACCGTAGCCATACAAATGGGACCGGCAGATCAAAAGTATCAGAACCGTAGCCATACAATGGGACCGGCAGATAATTACCGTTGCCATGGTCGGTACAGACGGAATCCAAGCTGCAGCTGGCGGACAGAGTAAAGACCCCAAGCCGGGTGATCAGCCCGACAAGGTGACCTAAGCCCAGTGGTGCCTTTAGTTTTCAAACTCAAACAGATACAAATCTAACATAATACTGATCCCTTTGGCTCAGGGGCTCACACCACATAGCTCTGGCCCCGTCTTGCCTCGGGGTTTTGTTTTCGAAGTCATAGCCTCTTTGGCTCATGGGCTCGCACCACATAGCTCTGGCCCAGTCTTGCCTCGAGGGTTTTATTTTCAAATACGAGTCTTATCAAAACAAATAATCTCATCGAAGAAATTCCGAATGTGTCGAACATACTCCAAATCTCTTTTCAAGTCGAATCGGAGAAAACATACGAGTATCTATGGCAAACCGTTCAAATACGCATCGAGGTGATTTGTATAAAATCATACGAGCAACCCTTTCGAACATGGGAAGACACATGATTTTATAACAAATCATCGATGCTATTTAAGTTAGTTCACCAAAGAAAACAAACACAAATACAAATACAAATACATTTTTCTGACTTGAAATGGAATGGAATTATGTAGGATGACTTAATGACTTACCAAGGAACCATCTCAATGCACAACTTATCATTTAAACATTGATTAGTAAAGAGCGCGTTTGATGCCAATGAAAATCCATAATATTTAAATGCTAAAGTGCGCGTTGAGACTCAGACGATTCCCGGATAATTTTACATACTTTCATTCTCTCATTGGTCCCATTCCCATTTCACAAACTTTCCAAGTATCACAAGAAAATCCAAACTCTTTAAAACAGGCCTATAGTTGGCCTTAACCCACGTCCAAATAACCTACTCATTTAGCCCAAAATAGCCCCTTTAAACAAGGCCTAAACCATTGTTAAAACAGTCCAAACACTAAGCTTGATTGGCCCACAAAACACACTTCGAAAACAGCCCAAAACTAAACATTTATTGGCCCACAAAACATATTTTAGAAACAACCCAAAACTGAACTTTAACCGAGCCCGCGAAACAGATTTAAAAACAGTCCAAAACATATCCTTAACTGGCCTACAAAGCGATTCTTAAAAACAGCCCCAAACTAACTTCAAACAGGCCCACAAAACAATATTTAAAAACAGTCCACAACTAGTCCTTAAATGGTCCAAGGAACAAGTTTTAAAACCAACCCAAACTAACCATACAACAGGCCCACCAACAAATTCTAAAACAGCCCACAAAACAGTCATTAAAAACAGTCAAATGTCAGGCCCAAAGATGACCCAACATCAGATCTGAAATGGCCCAATAAACAGTTTTAAAATAGCCCAAAACTAAACTTGAAACAGGCCCAAGGACAAGCCCAAAGAAGTCCCAAAGAACAGGCCCAAAACTGATCCATAAACGGACCCAAACCCAGCCCAGACTGAGCTGGGCTCGCTCGAGCGGACCCAGGTCCGCTCGAGCGGACCCAGACAGAAGCTGGGTCGCTCGAGCGGACCCAGACAGTGCCTGGTCCGCTCGAGCGACCCAGTGGGTCGCTCGAGCGGACTGGGCCTGCCCAGTCCGGCCCGAGTGCAGAAAACTTTCATTCCTTTGCATTTTTTTCTGATTTTTCTTGATTCTTTTGCTTCCTTTTCTTTCATACTAATTTCCATGATTGGTTGGGCCCTTCCTTGACCTTCCAAACTCATCAAAACCATCCATTTCATCAACCCAATCAACCAAACAATCACTTTTTAAAACAAAGTTTTTCCCCATTTCTTTGAACCCAATTCCTAACACATGAAAATCAAGTTTTCTACATAACCAAGATGAAAGCCACTTCCAACACATTGTAAGATCATACATAAATGGAAATCCACACACATTGGTTCATCCAATCAAAGTAAAACCATGCTCAAAGAAGATTAGCACAAAGAAAAGAAAATCATGAAATATAACCAAATGAGAGAAAACATCATATTAATTGGAAATCCACTTGCCTCAAGCCTCAATGAAGGCTAAGATGCCCTCCAAACCAAGCTCTAGGGTCTCAAGCTCCCAAAATCACAAAACCGCCAAATAGCTCATGGAAAAACCCTAAAAATCCAATCCATTGTAAACCTTCATGAAAACCCATTGCATAAATGACAAACCCTTCAAAATGGTTTGGAAAACAAAGATTTGGAGAAAGAAATCCCTTGCTCACCTTATAAAAGCTCAAATCAAGAAGAAATGCATGGAAAGGTGGTCTCCCCTAGCCCAAATCTCTTGCAAAGACATCTATGGAAAGCTTGGAGAGAGGAGAAGAAAGTGGGGAGCTCAAATCTCTATTTAGCATCAAGGAGGAAGAGATACATGAGGAGAGAGAAAGGGGGCTGGGAGAAACCCTAGCCCCTCTCTTGTTGCAGGAAATGAGAAAATGGGGAAGAGAAGGAGAGCCCCATGGGTTTTATAGAGAAAATGGGCTGGGCCCCATGGGCCCCAAACTCACCAAGGCTGAAACTAATGTTTGCGGGTCCCGAATGAAAACGACGAAGAAGACAAAAACGATCGGCGAAATATCTACTTTCCAAAAAGTATAATTTCCCTAATTTCTGAAATTTTCAAAATTCATGGACAGATTTCATGTGAAAGGTCGGTTTTGCCCTTTTTCTCGAAAAACGTGATTTCTGAGTATCAAATCAAAATGATCAAAACATGAAAGTTGTTAAACTTCATAAAATAAGTCGAAATACACCAAATCCAGAATTTTTAGAAATCCGAAGTAATTTCCCATAAAAAATACAAATCATATGGACCGGGTCAAACTAAAGTCAACGGTCTACAAAATCTCCAAGGCAAGGAAAAATCCGATCAAACTCAAATACGCGGTCAAACTAAATCAAATCTCGCTTAAAAAGCTAAACCACGATTAAAACAATGCTAAACAAAAGGATTGGGGTCGGGATCTTACACCCGCTGTCAGAGTCAGGTTTCCCACTTGACTCTTCACTGGATGGTATACTCTTGCCAGTAGACTCCACGGAAGCTTGCCTCTGTGCCGCTTGCATCCAAGCACCAAGTTCGGCTTCCTCCTGTTCTAGCTGCTCTAAAGCCTCATCAGGTATTTCTCGAACAGCTTCAGAACCAATGACACCCTGGTCACCATGAAAGCCTATCTTGTGCTTCTCTCCAGAAAGGAAGGCCCAAACTTCCTCTCGCCGGACGCCATCCGACTTTCCAAGGCCCTCTCCAGATGCCAGCTTCACATCAAGCTCCTTCTTAGAAAGTGTAACACCCCGACCCGCCTTAATCTCGTTTTAGAGTTAACTAATTTAGATTAACTGCTTAATGGATGTTTTGTTTGTGATTGGACTTGATTAGGTAGAATTAGTGGGGTTTGACCATTTACTAGGTAGATTATGACTTTTGGAGTATTTTGGGTTTTTGTGTGTACTTAGAAATTTTTGGGTTTTTAATGCATTGCATAGAGCATTTCATGGGCCTTAACTTTCATGTC
This sequence comes from Litsea cubeba, assembly GCA_012931725.1. Lineage (NCBI taxonomy): Eukaryota > Viridiplantae > Streptophyta > Magnoliopsida > Laurales > Lauraceae > Litsea > Litsea cubeba. Next base: position 55,238,825 of record CM022952.1, on the reverse strand, counting down.
TTGACCCATCAAATTCGGACCCATTTGGGCCCATTCCCAGCCCACTTAATCACCCCAAGCCCTTTCTTGCAATTTCAGTCCATTTTGTGGACTTGCATGCAAGTGCAGGAAAAGTTGGGCTTAAAACCCTTACCCAGCAATTTTTCTTTCTTCTCCTCTCATTTCTTCTCCATTTCCAGCTGGGAGCTATTCTTCTCCTTATCTTCTTCTTCTTCTTCATTCCTTCACTTCTAGCATCAACCAAAGAATCCTTGGTGTGAAGAAGCCAGCCACCACTTCATCTTCTCCACCAAGACAACATCTTCCAAGCTCAAGCATCCACTTATCTTTCTTTCTTCTTGCTTTTGGTAAGCTCTTTCTTCACTAAGTATTTCCATTTGATTTCCTTCATCCTTGGAAAGCTACAAATCATGTATGCATCATCTCCTTCCTCATTCATTTTCTTCCATTTTGTTTTTCACCATTTTTAGGGCATTTGAGCTTTCATTTTTGGGGATCCTTGATTAGAAAAGATTTGGAGTGTGAGAGTTAGCTCAAAGCACCAAGGCAAGTTAAACTTATACATTTGTATGCATGATTTCTTGTTTGATTCATGAATATATGCAATCTTGCTTAGATACCCTTCTTCTTGCTCAAGAAATGGATTTTGTGGATGATTTGTCTTATTAATGTATATGGGTTTATTGATGGTTTTGATGAGCATTGTGGAAGCTCAAGGATACCCATTGGTAGTGGTTCAAACCTGGAATGAATGCCTTGAATGGCTTAAGAGAAATCAAGAAGTTTCAGAATTTCGGAACCCAGGATTTGACAGTTCGCTCGAGCGAGCGTGAGTGAACGCTCGAGCGAAGGGCTTTCTGGGAGAGTTCGCTTGAGCAAACTTTTGGTCCGGTCGAGCGAACAGCTCTTTATCTGGGGTCCGCTCGAGCGAACATCTGAACGCTCGAGCGAACCTGATACTTGCAGTATGCAGATTTTCCAACGACCATAACTTTTTAACCGTAAGTCCGTTTTTGGAGATCTACATACCGTTGGAAAGCTCATGATGTGTAGAACCCAACAAAAAGTGATTTTATTTGATTTGAGCCTTGAAAAAGATTATATGTTGGATTCTACATAATTGTGACAAATGGACGTTTCCATAAGTCGGACATTGGACCGTAGCTTGTTCTAGTTTGATTGGCCTGATAGATGGACCGGTAGGATGAGCACCCTGAACTTTTATCATGACCGATGGTTTGTTTAATTGTGGATATGGATTGAGCACTCGTAACCACAAAAGGGACCGTAGCTCGATCTAGTTGATTGGCCTGATAGATGGACTTGTAGGATGTGCACCCTGAACTTTTATCATGACCACTGGGTTTGTTTATGGATATGGATTGAGCACCCGTACCCACAAAAGGGGCATTGTGTTTTTCGGATTGTAACCGTGCCAAATGTGTTCTATTAAGGGATTCGACATCCAAATTATGTAACGCCAAGGGGTCCTCGTAGCCCGATAATTTCGAACTCTTAATACTACCCTGAGTTGGACGGTGAAGACCACATGTGTTCCCAAGACCGTAGGCTTGGCTTGATTTCTGTCTTGACTCCGTATATGATCTGTATGTACATGCATTGCATTCCGTTTCCAGTATTCTAGTGTGACTTGATCACGCTTCTGTTCGGTTATATATTTTCTGTTACACATCTGTTATGTCACATTTATTTCTGGCTTTGTTCAGTATATTTCAGTAAGTTCCGATTTGTTATTTATATGTCTTGTCCTGTATATGCCCTGTATCTGATTTACACTGTCCTGCACCTGCTCTGTTGTTTGTATATTGCACTCTATGAGTCGGCACCACTTAGCTTTGACCCTATCTAAGTCGGACCCGGCTAAGTGTGGGTTTAGTAAACTTCTGGCCCTCTGCAGATGGGAATATATTCTGAGGGTTTACCGGCACCCTAGGTCTACGATGGAGAATTCTGGGTACCTCTGTCTCCTAGTAGCACCGCCCTGTCCTGTCCTGATATTCTGCTCTCATTTTATTTCATGTTATATGATTAACTTGAGAGAACATAGCTTATGTGGTTGTGCCAACTAGTACTGTTAATATATTTATCTGTTATCTATGACTCGTATGTCTCATGCTAAATTCATGCACTGATATGCCTAGTGATTATTTCTTGATCTCTTATGATTTATACCTGTCTGACTATTCATTTGATACATGTTATATGGACTGTATATGTTTGTCTTGCTTAGCTTAGTCTAATGGTGCTACACTTGGCGTTACAGGTGAATACATTGACGCCATTGCCCCGGAGATCCTTGAGGAAGAGGAACCTCCACACAACGTAGCAGAGTGGACTCCCAATGATGTTTTCTAGACATCCGTACGAGGAGATTGGACGTTAAATGACCCACTGACCGTGGCTAGGATTGCCACATATTTTGTATTAGCTTATAAACTGGTTTAGCTTTTGAAATTGTAAACTTTAACTTAACTTAACTTACTTCTTCTCTTCTATCTCTTGAACTTGAACTTTTAAATCTATGCTCATGGACCCTTATGCTCTATATCTTGATGATTGTGGTATGTTAATTGGATATCTATTTGACAGATTTATACAGTTATATTGAGAAATATAAACCTCACACGTGATATCATGTGGGTAAATTCCGTACGTGGGGACCTAGAGTCAATGAGTTTGACTCGAATTTCCATGCGGGCGTGTGTCGTGCCTCGGAATGTGTGCAATCTCGGGCTCGGGGCGTGACAGAAAGGCCCCGATATGCCGAAAAGCTCTTCGCGAACCACTTCGCAAAGCTGACAGTTCGGGAAGTCGACAACACAGGATAAGAAATCATGGCTGTAGTATCTTCAGCACTATAGAAAGCCCATGCATTTCTCCCGTCCTGTAAACCTCCAAAGCGCTTCACCATGCTTGAAGGCGCTCCAACAACGCCTTGAGAAAAGCCTAGCTACAAAGCAAAGCGAGAGGGTACATACGGCTGGATGTCGACGAAAAGATGTCTGCGGTACACCATCGTGCCGACACGTATGCTGAAAAGCCACTCCCTCTCTGCATTCGTCAAGGAATAATTCCTTCCCGGCCCCACCCTGGTAGAGTCTCGGGAGGCACCAACATCAAAAGCCTTATTCCGCAACTCCGGAGAAAGCTTCACAGAAGACTGCCCCATCTCGACGTCCCTGAACCGTCGGATCCTCATGCGGGCAAACAAAAGTGATTCGGACACGGCTTTGCCCTTAGCCAGTCGAATCATCAGAGGATCATCATCCTGTGCAGCACCCAGCCGGTGGAAGTCAGGACAGTGGTACACGTACCACGAATAAAAGATGTGGGCTGAAAATACCCTATTCATGTGAAGCCCAAGCCGAACCAAAAAAGCAGCAGCCTGCAGTTCGGTACACAGGTAGGAGTAAAGAGCTGGCACCAAAGCAAGCTGCTCTCCAAACGCCATCTGACAAGCCGGAAAAATACAATGCGGCCTGATGTGCGTTCCTTCTCCTCCAGCAAAAAGAGCCTCACCAAGCCAATAAGTGAGGTAAACAGCGGGATCTCTCCGCAGTGCAATGTCAGCACATATGGCATTTGTACTGGCACAGAAATCTCGCAACTCTTCTTGCATGGCCAAGATCTTCTTTAAACTTGGATCCTGAGCTCCGGCTTCTTGGGTCACGCTATCAGAAGACTCCCTGTTATCAAAAAAGTTGGGGAATGAAGAGCTAGAACTCTTCCAACTGCTGGATCTAACTTTCAAACCTTCTTTCTCGTTCAAGAAATCATAGAAGGCGACGAGCTGAAAGTACAGAAGCCTGAACTCCTCAGACTGCCCCTCAAGGACGCTGTCAATCGTCATAAACTCCTGATAGAGTTTGCCGAGGATGGGCAATCCAGTAATGGCGCTCAGCTCCTTCAAAGAAAAACCAATCTCGCCATTCGTCACAACGAAGGTATTGGTTTGTGGGAGGAATGATTCCAGCATAGCCATGAAGGCCTCGTCGAAAAAGATCACGGTCTCCCTAAAGGCACGGACCGCATCAAAAATCCCGATTTCCTTTAAAACGGCGCCACCAATCAACCGGACGCGATCAGTCCACGACTTCCACTCGGAGTTAGCATTGAAACGGCCACGGAGTCGAAAAGGCTTGATCCAATTGCTGCCGTCACCGCTAAAAATACCAAGGCCCACCGGTCTCAAATTGACCGATGGATAATCAGAACCCTGGTAGCCGCTAGATGGCATCAACAGGTCCATGTCAACAGGCGACCTCTCCGTATATCCAGGAGAACTGCCAACAAAAACCACGGTCTTGATTACATTTGTCCTTCTCACCCAGCTTGGAGGATCTTCCTCTTAGAGCACGTGTGGGCAAGGCTCATGATCGAGATGGTGCGATCAAACGTCGACCGGGTAGCAACAGTCTTCTTCTCACCATTTGCTGTGAAAGAGAACTGAAAACATCTCCTCTGGTATGTCATGTCATCAGGGACGGCATCACAAAGAAGAAGGTAGGCTTGGGTAAAACACTCTGATCTTCCATCACCCATGGACGACTGCTTACCATGATCTTATAGAATTCCTCTCCCTCGAGAGTGATCAGTCGCTGCCTCATCTCATCTCTGTTGAGGGAGTCGCACTCTTCCAGATTTCTCTCAACATACTGGACCTTCTCAAAGGCCTGCTGAACGGCCGGATTAGAAGTTCTAGAAGATCGACGAGGTACGCTTATAGCAGGCTCTTTACCCTTGTTCGTTCTGGAGGAACCACCTGCAAAGGATGGAAAAGAAAAAGATCAAACATCAAAATGACAGAATCTCGCTAAAAAAAAATATGGCGAAATTTTGACTTGATGACGGGGCAATTCCGAAGAAAAGGTGACGCGACCCCCGGACCGAAAGGGGAAGGATCCGAGTCCGGGAGGTCGGGACAGTGGGTTGATGCCGCGCCACGTGCATCTCTTTGGCTAAAACGCACACGGAATTTAAAAGAATATTTATCCGTGCGCGTGATTTCCCACAGGGTTCCGCGGTGAGGATTATCTTTACGCATCATCTCACATATAACCATATCAAACACATTATCAAGATTGCGGAAGCGTGTAGCAAATCATATGAGTACTATTAAATCTCATAAACAAGACAGATTTATGGTTAAATGATAAGGTATCAGGATGAGCAATGATCATGCATGTTTTTCCCCAAAAGTAAAGTTAAGTATATTTATCAAATATCAGTTGATTAATGCCCCAAAATAACGGCCAACAAAGACCGTGTAACCAAATGAAATCTAAAACAAAGTTATCAAGTTTCCCCAAGTGTATCGTTCTCAAGGCAAGGCCGAATGTCTACATGACATCATCGGCTTGCCACTCAATCACTCGTTGCGGTGCACCGACCGCCTCCTCTGGCTCCTCCTCAATTGGCAAAGAGCTCGGGACCTGAGTACCAAAATAAATGGATCAGACACGACGGTCTGGCAGGTGGGTGAAAAGACATAACAATAATAAAACAATGATGCTATGCAAGAGTTAAGAAAACTTATGGATAAACAATGAACTTTGTAAAAGACAATATATCATTTCAAAAGAAGTACATTTGCAATAAAACATGTAAGGTAACAAGGATTTGGAAACTATCAAGATGGCAACCCCACAAGCTAGATCCTCCCTTCACCGAAGTGAAGAGAGCATATACCCTAACAGGATCATTGGCCTCAGTCACACGAGGTGAGGAGGAACAACGATAAATACTATAATATACATATATATACTCTGTGGGACCACGGTAGCGAACCGGGTAAAAACTCTGCATATTCCAGACTGCAGCTGGCTATCAGGAGGGGAAGGAACCCCAAGTCGGAGGATCAAACCGACGAGGTCGTCCAAGCTCAGTGGCGCCGACTCATAGGTCAAATACGATAAATCAAATCATATGCACAGTAAGAAACGGGGTGCCATAGGCACAAATACACATCCATCTCAAGTCGCCATATACAAGTTAGCAAAAGCTAAACACATCACTTTTAGTACTCTTGTAACAGTCTAGTCATATCAAGTTGGTTTGAAATCCCAAAATAAGAGTTTAGTTGAAAATTAAATACAAATAGTTTTCCATACCTTTACAGGCTAACAATGGGGTTTCTAGAATTGAATCAGTGTGAATAGGGTCCCGTATGTCGGTTATGATGAAATTTTGGTACTCTTTAAGAGTTAGGGACACTCCGCGTCCTTATACACATTGATCAATTTAGAAAGTCTCATAGAATCTTCATGATAAGCTTTCCCTTTCCTCCGGACTTTACGCAATGCCTTACAAGTCCTTATATAACAATGGGGCTCCAAGCAATACCTCCCCAATACAACCCATCACAATTCTCCCAATTCATTCATGGGTTTAAATGCATCATTATAGATTCAATGCCTTCAAATAAGAAGATAAGGGATAGATCTGAATTGGACTCGCGTATGGACTTGAAATGAATCCGGAGAATAGTTCCACAATTCCCTTATTTTTTTACAGTTCATCTTCATTTCAGCCCGATCGATCGGACCTGACGGGCGATCGATCGGTCCTGAAGACCCTCTCAGTTATTTACAGTCCGATCGATCGGACCTGATGGGCGATCGATCGGTCCTGCGAACCCTCTCAGTTATTTACAGTCCGATCGATCGGACCTGACGGGCGATCGATCGGTCCTGCGAACCCTCTCAGTTATTTACAGTCCGATCGATCGGACCTGACGGGCGATCGATCGGTCCTGCGAACCCTCTCAGTTATTTACAGTCCGATCGATCGGACCTGATGGGCGATCGATCGGTCCTGTAGCGAATTTCAACCCATTTGATTGAATTCTTCCCTTGTCCAACTCCAATCCATTTCCTTTCTTTCCCTTCTTCCATACATATTTTCACAAACAATTGGGCTATTCCTTGCCTTATTATCTCATCAAATCATCATTCAAAATCAATAAGACTAAATCATCAACCATGATAAATCATTAAAACCATTAATGAAGACAAATTAAGAATGTTGCAGAAAACATGATAAAACACATGAGAGTCATTCATCCACTTGCCTTGGGTCCAATTGCAATTCAATTGAGCTCTAATCACCTCTTGGGCCAAAATCAAACACCTATACACAAAACCCCCAAAACCAAACCCTAAATCAACAAAATCCAAATAAAATAAGACGAAATTCTCCAATAACTGAAATAGAGTTTCCCTAGGGCTAAACAATCAAGATTATAACATTTTTAAGAAAATCACTTACAAGGAAGTTCTTCAAAAAGCAAGGTGTTGTCTAAAGTAAATCTTGGAGTGGGCGGTTTTCTTCAAAAATGGTATCAAGATGAAGGCCTTGAGATGAGGAAGAAGATTGCAAGCAACTAATTTTCCATTAGCACTAGCTTAGTGGGTGATTGAAGATGAAGAGGCAAGAAAAGGTAAGGGAAAAACCTTAGGGCTGGGGATTTCTCTCCTCCTCTAGGGTTTTTGCCAGAAATGGGAAAAAGAAGAAGAAACTTTCTATATATAGTAAGTGAGGATGGGGCCCACAACTTAAAGAACTTCTCGGGCTCAAAACATGGTTCTCGGGGCTTCAAACGAATTCGGCGAAGAAGACAAAGTTGATCGGCAAAATTTCTAGTTTCCAAAAAGTATATATTTTGCACATTTTGGTGATATTGAAATCGGTGTCCAGATTTTGGGTAAAAAGACCATTTTGCCCTCAATTGCGAAAAATCGGGTTTAAAGTCTTCAAATGAAAACGATGTCAACATGGAAGTTGTAGGGATTAACAAGATAAATCCAATGGGTTAAAAACACGATTCTTGGAAATCATCGATAAACCCCCAATCTCACACAATTCGTAATAAGAACCCCCAAAGGGTCCCACACATCAAAAGGCTCTCCAAATTCCCCAAAGCTATCATAAAAGCTATTCTAATCCCCAACTAATCCAAAAACCACTAAACACACTTAAACTAAAACACAACTTAAACCACTCTAAACGAGTCTCTCGGGTCGGGGTCTTACATCCTCCACCCCTTAGGACATTTGGTCCTCCAAATGGAAATTAAAACTCACCTCCGGTAGAAGATGTGGGTACTTCTTCTGAACCTGATCCCGTAATTCCCAAGTTGCTTCTTCCGGTCCGTGATTCTCCCAAAGTACCTTGACCCACTGCATAGTCCGAGTTCTCAATTCTTGTTCCTTGGTGTCAATGATCTGCTTAGGCTTCTCAACATAGGTCGCATCTTCTCGAATTTCTAACGGCTCATAACGAAGTATGTGTAGTCTGTCAGGGAACGTACTTCTTCAACATAGACACATGAAAAACATTGTGTACGCCGGAAAGTTCAGGGTGGTAAGGCTAACCTGTAAGCCACATCACCAATCCTACTCACAATGTCATACGGTCCAATGTACCTCCTAGACAGTTTGCCCTTCTGTCCAAACCTCAAAGTCCCACGAGTAGGCGACACTTTCAAGAAAACCTTATCTCCTTCTTTGAACTGTAAATCCCTTCTGTGAGAGTCTGCATAACTCTTCTGTCTACTCTGAGCCACTTTCAGACGTTCTTGGATCAACTTGACTTTGTCACTTGTCTCACTAACAATGGTCGGTCCATGGAAACTGCGAGTACCAACTTCTTCCCAACTAACAGGTGTCCTACACCTTCTGCCTATACAAAGCCTCAAAAGGTGCCATACCGATACTTGAGTGAAAACTGTTGTTGTAAGCGAACTCACACAACGGTAAGGCTTCATCCCACTGAGTCTTGAAATCTAACACACAAGCTCGAAGCATATCCTCAAGTGTCTGAATTGTCCTTTCTGACTGACCATCGGTCTGTGGGTGATAGGCTGTGCTGAACTGTAACTTCGTACCCATAGACTCATGCAGTGTCTTCCAAAATCTTGAGACAAATCTACTGTCTCTATCTGATGTGATGGAAACTGGCTGTCCATGACGACTGACAATTTCTGTGACAAACAACTGATGCCAACGGTAACATATGCATTTTCTTCCCAGTCCTCATCGGTAGGAAATGAGCTGACTTGGTGAGACGGTCCACTATGACCCAAATAGCATCATTGCCCTTACTAGTCTTCGGTAAACCCGATATGAAATCCATGGTAATGTGCTCCCATTTCCATTCCGGAATCTCTAATGGTCGTAGTAACCCTGGAGGCTTCTGATGTTCTGCCTTGATCAACTGACATGTCATACAACGAGAGACGAAAGCTGCTATCTCTCTCTTCATGTTATTCCACCAAAATCTGCCCTTCAAATCCTGGTACATCTTCGTACTGCCCGGGTGTATGGAATACTTGGTATCATGGAGCATCAGACATGATATCATTCCTCAAGTCCTCCAAGTTAGGCACACACAGACGGTCTCGGTAATACAAAACTCCATCAACAACACGAAAATCAGGACGATCTGCTAAGTGCTCAAAAATCTTAGCCAACTCTGGGTCTTGCAACTGACTCTCTTTGATCTTCTGAATGAACAAGGGTTCTGACACATGACATGTTTGCTAACATGACACCTTCTCTTAGTGGCTGAAAATCTACACCCAACTCTTCTAACTGTTGTACCACATAAGTCCCACGAAGACTGGCCATGCTCACTGACTTTCTGCTCAAGGCATCTGCGACTACATTCGCTTTTCCCGGGTGATACTTGATTGGAAAATCGTAGTCTTTAATATATTCCATCCATCTCCTTTGCCTCATGTTCAACTCCTTCTGAGAAAACAAGTACTGTAGACTACGGTGATCGGAGTGAACCTCAAACTTCTCTCCATAGAGGTAGTGTCTCCACATCTTCAAAGCTAAAACAACTGCGGCCAACTCGAGATCATGTGTTGCATAGTTCTTTTCATGATCCTTCAACTGCCGTGACCCATATGCAACTACTTCCCATCTTGCATTAAGCACGCATCCAAGTCCAACATTAGAAGCATCGGTAAAAAATGGTAAAACCGCCGCTCCCAGATGGCAAAGTAAGGACTGGAGCTGTAGTCAATCTTTTCTTCAGCTCTTGGAAACTAGCCTCACACTTGTCTGTCCAAACATATGGTGCATTCTTCCTCGTCAACTTCGTCAAAGGTGACGCAATCGACGAAAATCCTTGCACAAACCTCCGATAATATCCTGCCAATCCAAGAAAACTCCTGATTTCTGATGCATTCTTCGGTCTATCCCAATTCATGACTGCCTCAATCTTGGACGGGTCCACTGATAATCCTTCCTTAGAGATAATATGACCCAAAAATGTGACTTGGTCCAACCAAAATTCACACTTACTAAGCTTTGCAAACAACTGATTCTCCCTCAATAGCTGGAGTGCTATCCTCAAGTGTTCTTCATGCTCTCCTTTGGTCTTGGAATACACCAAAATATCATCAATAAACACCACTGTAAACTGATCCAAATACTCCGCAAATATTTTGTTCATCAATGCCATGAAAACTGCCGGTGCATTAGTCAAACCAAATGGCATCACTAGAAACTCATAGTGTCCATATCTTGTCCGAAAGGCTGTTTTTGGCACATCTGAATCTCTAACCCTCAACTGATGGTAGCCTGACCTCAAATCAATCTTCGAAAAGTAAGCAGCTCCTTGCAACTGATCAAACAATTCATCTATCCTTGGCAACGGGTATTTGTTTTTGATGGTCACTTGGTTCAATCTTCTATAGTCAATACACATTCTCATAGAACCATCCTTCTTCTTCACAAACAAAACTGGTGCTCCCCACGGTGACACACTAGGTCTCACGAAACCTTTGTTCAAAAGTTCTTGCAATTGCATCTTCAACTCTCCCAATTCTGCCGGGGCCATTCTATAAGGTGCAATAGATATCGGAGCGGTCCCCTGGTAACAACTCAATGGTGAAGTCTATCTCTCTAATGGGTGGCAATCCAGGTATCTCCTCCGGGAAAACATCCGGAAACTCACAAACAATTGGGATCTCCTCCACCCCTTGGGACCGTTTATCCTCCGTGATAAACGCCATATAACCCTCACAACCAGATTTTAGAAGTCTATCAGCCTTCAATGCTGAAATGAACCCTGCACCAGAATTACTCCTCTCTCCCTGAAACAACACCCCTGTTTGGGTCTCCTCTAACTTAAAAGTTAGGGTTCTATGGAAACAATCCATAGTAGCATGGTATCCTGCTAACCAATCCATCCCTAGGATGACATCAAAGTCCTGCATCTCCAATAAAATGAGATCTGCCGGTAACACTACTTCTCCTATCATGACTGGACAACTAGGGTAAAAAGTTCTACAAACAACTTCCTTACCTAAAGGGGTAGTCACAGTCAAAATGAAACTCAATTCTCTAGCATGCATATCAATCAACATAGCAAATTTTGGAGATAGGAAGGAGTGAGTAGAGCCAGGGTCAAACAAAACCTTAGCATCAAAACCACAAACGAGAAGTGTACCTTCCACTACATTGCCTTCAGCCTCCTCATCAGCTCTATTGACAGCATAGAGTTGTGCCCTTTGTGGTGGCCTGTTCTGCCCTTGCTGTTGCCTGCCTTGTGGTGCATTCCTATTCTGATTCTGAGGACGCTGATTCTGGTTTGATTCTGCCTTGCTGACGGGCCTGCTGTTGCTGTTGCTGCTGTGGCCTAAACTATTGCTGAGGTGCCTGTTGTTGTAGTGGCCTTGCTTGATTCTGGACCACTAACGCATTTTGAGGTGGTGCTTGACGCTGTGCTCCTTGCTGCTGCCTGTTATGTCTATCAGGCCTTGGACAATCCTTCATTTGGTGGTCCAACGAACCACATCTAAAACATGCTCCCGTGATAGTACGACATTGGGCATTCCCATGATGTTTCCCACAATGGATACAAGCATCCGGATTTTGCACATTTTGCTCTTGTCTTGGCCTCTTGTTCTGATTGTTTCTTTGTTGATTGTTCTGCTGCTGGCCTTGACCCTTTCCTTGGTTCTTGACAATCTTGTTGTGAAAGTTCTCAAATTTGTATGCTCTCTTGACAGCTTCTTCAAAGGTAACGGGTGGTACAACCCCGGTAGCATCCCTCTCAATAATCGGGTGAAGTCCCTCAAGGAACTTGGTTATCTTCTTCTCCTCTGTGTCTACCAACTCCGGTGCATACCTTGACAGTCTCTCAAATTTGGTGAGGTATTCGAGGACTGTCATATTTCCTTGCACAAGTTGCTGAAATTCTACTGCTTTTTGCCTCTTGACATGTGTAGGTACATATTTCTCTCCAAACTGTCTCTTGAAGTTAACCCAAGCTTCTGCATCAGCCATTGCCCTATATTCAGCCTTGACGGTCTTCCACCAAATATCTGCTAAACCCACAAACATAGAGGCTGCCAGTTGTACACGTTCTACACCGGTACATATGAAGATCTCAAATATGTTTTCGGTGTGCTCAAGCCAATCATCTGCTGCCATTGGGTCCTCAGTCCCCAAAAATTCTTTCGGTCCTCTCTTCCTAAACCGCTCATACAATACATTAGGATCATTCCCTCTAATGTTTACCGGACCAGGTGGTGCAACTGGGATTGGTTCCGGTCTCCTCTCTAATATCCCCAACAACTGTGCCTGCATTTGAGCTATCTCCCTAGCATGATCCTCATCTTTCTTAAGCATCTGTTCTTGCAATCTGGTCTGCATCTCATGAGCTTGTGCTTGGAGCCTAGCCTGATTCTCATTGGCCTGGCGTTGTTGGTCTATCATAGCCTGCATCATCTGTTGGAATTGGTTCTGCATATTGTTGTCCTGAAGTTCCTCTGTACTAAGCCCTGCACTCTCGCTGTTACTGGCAATGTGATTACTGTTTGCTGCTCTTTTGCGAGGTGGCATAATGCTGCAAAACAAATTGTTAGCACATATAAACCAAGTACAGGGTGGTCACACATTGCTCACACGATTCTATCTAACGGATCCTCGCCACGTACTTAAGGTTTCTAGTTTCTTTTAATTGCCTGAAACATGTCCCGCTCTGATACCAGTCCTGTCGCGACCCCGGACCGAGAAACTAGGGGAAAAGAGGATCCGAGTCCGGGAGGTCGGGACAGTTGGGTGGATGCCGCGCCACGTGCATCTCTTTGGCTAAAACGCACACGGAATTAAAAGAACATTTATCCGTGCACGTGATCTCCCACAGGGTTCCGCGGTGAGGATTATCTGTACACATCATCTCACATGTAACCATATCCAATATATTTTAAGATTGCGGAAGCGTGTAGCAATCATATGATACTATTCAATCTCATAGACAAGACAAATCTATGGTTAAATGATAAGGTATCAGGATGAGCAATGATCATAAGCATTTTCCCCAAAGTAAATTCAAGTATGTTTACAAAGTATCAGTTAATTAAAACTCCCAAAATAACGGTCAACAAAGACCGTACAACCAAATGAAATCTAAACCAAAGATATCAAGTTCCCAAAGTGTATCGTTCTCAAGGCAAGGCCGAATGTCTACATGACATCATCGGCTTGCCACTCAATCACTCGCTGCGGTGCACCGACCGCCTCCTCTGGCTCCTCCTCAAAGGCAATAAGCTCGGGACCTGAGTACCAAAATAAATGGATCAGACACGACGGTCTGGCAGGTGGGTGAAAAGACATAACAATAATAAAACAATGATGCTATGCAAGAGTTAAGAAAACTTATGGATAAACAATGAACTTTATAGAAGACAATGTATCATTTCAAAAGAAGTACATATGCAATAAATCATGTAAGGTAACAAGGATTTGGAAACTGTCAAGATGGCAACCCCACAAGCTAGATCCTCCCTTCACCGAAGTGAAGAGAGCGCATACCCTAACGGATCATTGACCTCAGTCACACGAGGTGAGGAGGAACAACGATAAATATTATAATATACATATATATATACTCTGCGGGACCACGGTAGCGAACCGGGTAAAAACTCTGCACATTCCAGACTGCAGCTGGCTATCGGGAGGGGAAGGAACCCCAAGTCGGAGGATCAAACCGACGAGGTCGTCCAAGCTCAGTGGTGCCGACTCATAGGTCAAATACGATAAATCAAATCATATGCACAGTAAGAAACGGGGTGCCATAGGCACAAAACACATCCATCTCAAGTCGCCATATACCAGTTAGCAAAAGCTAAACACATCACTTTTTGTACTCTTGTAACAGTCTAGTCATATCAAGTTGGTTTGAAATCCCAAAATAAGAGTTTAGTTGAAAATTAAAAACAAATAGTTTTCCATACCTTTACAGGCTAACAATGGGGTTTCTAGAATTGAATCAGTGTGAATAGGGTCCCGTATGTCGGTTATGATGAAATTTTGGTACTCTTTAAGAGTTAGGGACATTCCGAGTCCTTATACACATTGGTCAATTTAGAAAATCTCATAGAATCTTCATGATAAGCTTTCCCTTTCCTCCGGACTTTACGCAATGCCTTACCAGTCCTTATATAACAATGGGGCTCCAAGCAATACTTCCACACTACAGCCCTTCACAATATACCCCAATCTTTCATGGGTTTGAATGCATCATTATAGGTTCCATATCTTCAAATAAGAAGATAAGGGATAGAGCTGAATTGGACTTGAGTATGGACTTGGGGTGAATCTGGAAAATAGTCCCATAATTCTCTCATTTTACAGTTCATTTTTATTCAGTCCGATCGATCGGACCTGAAGGGCGATCGATCGGTCCTGAAGGCCCTCTCAGTTATTTACAGTCCGATCGATCGGACCTGATGGGCGATCGATCGGTCCTGCAAACCCTCTCAGTTAATTACAGTCCGATCGATCGGACCTGATGGGCGATCGATCGGTCCTGCGAACCCTCTCAGTTAATTACAGTCCGATCGATCGGACCTGATGGGCGATCGATCGGTCCTGCGAACCCTCTCAGTTAATTACAGTCCGATCGATCGGACCTGATGGGCGATCGATCGGTCCTGTAGCGAACCTTCAACCCATTTGGTTGAATCCTTCTCTTGTCCAACTCCTATCCATTTCCTTTCTTTCCCCTTCTTCCATACATATCTTCACAATTAATTGGGCTATTCCTTGCCTCATTATCTCATCAAATCATCGTTCAAAATCAATAAGACTAAATCATCAAACATGATAATTCATTAAACCATCAATGAAGACAAATCAAGATTTTGCATAAAACATGATAAAACACATGAGAATCATTTCATCCACTTGCCTTGGGTCCAATTGCAATTCAAATTGAGCTCTAATCACCTCTTAATTCCACAATCAAACACCTATACACAAAACCCCCAAATCCAAACCCTAAAATATCAAAATCCAAATAAAACAAGACGAAATTCTCCAATAACTGAAATAGAGTTTCCCTAGGGCTAAACAATCAAGATTATAAAACTTTTAAGAAAATCACTTACAAGGAAGTTCTTCAAAAGCAAAGTGTTGTCCAAAGTAAGACCTGGAGTGGGCGGTTTTCTTCAAAATTTGTGTCAAGATGAAGGCCTTGAGATGAGGAAGAAGATTGTAACAACTAATTCTCCATTAGCACTAGTTTAGTGGGGGATTGAAGATGAAGAGGCAAGAAAAGGTAAGGAAAACCCTTAGGGCTGGGGTTTCTCTTCTCCTCTAGGGTTTTTTGCCAGAAATGGGAAAAAGAAGAAGAAGCTTTCTATATATAGTAAGTGGGAGTGGGGCCCACAACTTAAAGAACTTCTCGGGCTCAAAACAAGGTTTTCGGGGCTTCAAACGAATTCGGCGAAGAAGACAAAGTTGATCGGAAAAATTTCTAGTTTCCAAAAAGTATATATTTTGCACATTTTGGTGACATTGAAATCGGTGTCCAGATTTTGGGTAAAAAGACCATTTTGCCCTCAATTAGTGAAAAATCAGGTTTAAGGTCCTCAAATGAAAACGATGTCAACATGAAAGTTGTAGGGATTAACAAGATAAGTTCAATGGGTTAAAAACACGATTCTTGGAAATCATCGGTAAACCCCCAATCTCACACAATTCGTAATAAGAACCCCCAAAGGGTCCCACACATCAAAAGGCTCTCCAAATTCCCCAAAGCTATCATAAAAGCTATTCTAATCCCCAACTAATCCAAAACCACTAAACACACTTAAAACTAAAACACCACTTAAACAACTCTAAACGAGGTCTCTCGGGTCGGGGTCTTACAACGTTTCCCGTTTCGGGCCCCCGGCGGGCCATTTTCGAGCCTACGTGTTGGAAAATCCCATGTTTCGCTTGTAATTCTCAAACCGGGAGTCCTATTTGTGTTTCGTCAGTTCCTACAGTTTAATATAGCCTCGAACGAAGTGCTCATGCTGGTTTCCTAGTTTTTCTTGGACCGTTTCCCCTTCCGGACCCCTGGTAGGCCATTTTCGAGCCTAAGTGTTGGAAAATGCCTTGTTTCGCTCCTAATTCTCTGACCGGGAGTCCTATTTGCGAAACGTCAGTTCCTACAAGTTACTCTACCCTCGAGCGAAGTGTTCGTTTTGGTTTCCAATCTTCTCGAGGCCGTTTCCCATTCCGGACCCCAGGCGGGCTGTTTTCGAGCCTATGTGTTGCAAAATCTCATGTTTCGCTCGTAATTCTCTAACCGGGAGTCTGTTAGGAATGTTGTGTATTGCAATTTGATGAATGCATATCATTTTAATCATCATTTGATTTCTCACACTTGCATTATTTTAGAAAACATTGAAATCTTATTTTATCCGTGCATTGTGTTTAAAATATGGTAAAGCTCATGTTTTATGCATGAATTGGTTTTAATTTTGGATGCAATTAATTTTGTAAAAGGAATTTCAAAATTCAAGCCTAGCCAATGATTTAAAGTTTCAAATGATTTTTGGCTTTTTATGTTTCATGATTTTAAAATACTTAGAATGATTTAAAATCATGTTTCCAAGCTTGATTTAGTGGCCCAAAGATCCCACAAAGAAATCTCTTAAATATGCAAAAAATGGGATTTTTGTTCCTTGGGCTCGGGTCGACCCGCAGTGTGGTCGGTCGACCGAACCCATGCCTTCGGTCGACCGAAGACACTGTGGGTCAACCGAGAAAGTGTCCGTTGAGCATTTTTCAAACGGTCTGATTTTTGACCGTTGAGGGTCGGTCGACCGAGCCAAGCTGGGGGTCGACCGAGGACACGCAGGAACTCAACTTTTGAGTATAAAAAGGGGTTCATTCCCATTGAAAAAGTGTTGAACATTTTGGAGCTTCCAAGCCTTCTTGAGGTGTTTAAAGAGAAGAAAAAGGGGATGAACTAAGAGAGACCAAGAGGGTCATTAGTAAAGCTCAAGCTTGGATTAATGAAGTTAAATCTCCAAGTAAGCTTTGCTTAATTTAATCATATGTTTCATGCTTGGTTTTAAATCTTTGGTAAATGTTTTTAGCATGATAACTATGATGAAATGAATTCATTACTTCCATTCAATCTTTGATATTAAGTTGTAATGAATTCTTTTCTTTGATTCAAACTTAGTTTAGTTTTAAACTTTGTTAAACATGTTATGTTTGAAACTTTGATTTCTTTATAACATGTTAATTTAACTTGTTTGAATCATCATTGTTGTTTTCAATCTTTTTAAAACCTTTGTTAAATCTTGTTTTTGAAAACAACACTACAAATGCATCACATGTTTAAGTTAAATTAATTTCATACAACTTGTGAGCCTTGATTTTTTAAATCATCAACAAGTTAGTATTTGTTCATGTGATTTGCATTTAAACTTCAATCAATTCTTTCTATGTGCTTTAATCTTTGAATTGCTTTGAGCATATATTCATTGGACTTTACTTTTTAAACTTGATTGAAGTTGTCACACACACACCTCATTAGCATACATCTTTGCACTCATTAGTGTGTTGTGTGAGTTTAGTTTTCACTTTCAAATTAGCCTATTAAAGAGGCATTGTAACTTTGAGCTTAATTGTAATCTCTTAGAGTGTTTTGTGAAAACACTTTCTTTGAGAAAAGTCAATTGGATTGTAAGGTTATTGCTTAGCCATATAAAAGCATTGTGTAAAGGTTATTGCTTAGCCTATAAAAGCACATTGTAAGGTTATTGCTTAGCCTAGAAAAGCATAGTTGTAGAGGTTATTGCTTAGCCTTTTGAAAAGCATATTAGTGGAAATCCGGTGGGGTGTGAGAGCACAAGCCGGTAGTGGATGTAGGCACGTTGGCCGAACCACTATAAATATTGTGTTGTGGTGCATGCTCTTGTGATGATTGTATGTATTTAGCTTCCGCATTGTGCTTGTTATCATCACTAGTGACTAGTTAGTTTATAGAAAATTAAAATTGGTCATAGTTAGTCACTATTAGTAGCTCACCCTATTCACCCCCCCCCCCCCCCCCCTCTAGGGTTAGGATCCCCCGGACTTTCAATTGGTATCAGAGCAAGGTTACTCCATTTAGGGCTTAACAACCCGGAGTTGATCCTTAATCTAGATCAAAACCTTAGTATTGCTTTTCTATGAAAATCATTAGAATGGATCCCACTATGATAGACTTTGTAGATTCTTGTGTAGATTCTTCTAGATCCCTTCTTCTTCCATCTATTGGAGATTCAAACATTGAATTTAAAGTATCTCAACTTGAATCCAAACTTAAATTAAAAGAAGAAGAAATTAATGAAAATGAAGATGACATTCAACAAGCCTATGATGAATTATGTACATTTTCCTTAGAGCTTGTTAAAAAGAATAAAAGACTACAACAAGAATCTAAAAGACTAAACAAAGAATTAGTCTCTTCTAAAGATGAACTTAGAGAGAAAGAAGAATTAATAAATTGTGTAGACTCTAAGTTTATGATCTCTTTGCATAACCTACAAAATGCTCTAGATGAAGTAATTGAATTAATGTTAGGTTGTGATAATCTTAAAAAGGAAAATTTGAATCTAAGAGATCAATTACAAAGGCAAGATGAAAACATTAACAATCTTGAATCTAAGTTGACTATCACTAAAGAAAATTTATCTAATGCTCAAAATAAGATAAATACTCTAGAACTTGGATCCAATGTGTTTAATGAAGTTAAATTTGAATTAAAACTTGCCCATGAAGAGCTAAACAAATTTAAGGGAATTGAACATGAACTAACAAAAGTTAAAAATGAAAATTCAACCCTTAAAAACCAAGTCACTCAACTTGAAACCTACAAACAAAAGTATGAGTGCAAATTTACCCATAGTGAAGAAAAATTTGAAAAGTTATTTAAATTGGGTAAATCAAAAGGAGATAGGATGGGTCTTGGATTTGATAGGAATACCTCATATGACCCTAAATTCACCAACACTTTTGTGAAAGGTGAGTCCTCATTCTCTAGCACTCACACTTCTTTGCCCATGTCTAAATGTAATTATTGTGGCATTGAAGGACATTTTAGGTTTGAGTGCAAACAAAGAAGAAGCAATGTGTCTAAATCCATATTTGAACCAAAGAAAGGTAAATCAAATTCTATGATGGATAAGACACCAAAAACCAAGGAGAACTCCATGAAGCTTAAACAAGTAAAATCAATTAAGAAGGAGTCTCCTAAAATAGATTCTAAAAAGATTAAACAAGTTAAATCAAGTTTAAAAGAATCTATAAATAAAAAGGTTCTCAACCTACCTCCCTTAACTCAAAAAATGAAAGAACTTTTGAAGAAAGTTGCAAAGATAAATTTGAAATTCAAAAGTCAATTAAAGGGAGGAGATAAGAAGAAAAGAAAAATGGTTCAAACCCCAAAGAAGCAAACTCACCAAAAGACTAATCACCAATCTAAGCTAAACTTAGTTAAATCTATATCTCATGGTGATAAGTCTAAGTTAATAATTTATCAAGTTAAATCTCCTAAAGTTGGTGAGAAGTTTAAGTTAGACCTCAAAGTTCATCCATCCCAAGACCTTAGGTGGATTCCCAAAGTTAGACAAATAGACAAACCTTAGGGCCTTGGACCTCATTGACCAACCTAACCTTAATAGTTAAATCTTTTTGTTGGTCATGATTGCGTTTGCATTTTATGTTCTTTCTTAGTTACATTTTTTTTTAAAATGCTTTTGTTTCTTTATGATCATTTGATTTTGTCTTCATGTACTTCCCTAAGTCACATATCATGGTTTTCAAAATCATTTGATTGTATTTCTCACATGTTAGATTTGCTTTTTATAGTCACATCTTGTTTGCATTTCTACATGTTCAATTGATTATGGGTTCAAAGTTTTCATAGCTAGATCTTTCATAATCGATTGATGTTGCAATATCATTTGTTTGTATGTCTTAGTTAGATTATTTTGAAAAACAAATGACTTAAATCAATTTAATTTTTTCATGAATTTTTAAGTTATACTTTCACATGGAAAATTACTTTGAAAAGATCAACTTGTATGTTTTCCAATTAAATTATATCTTTTAAAATGCAAGTTGAATGGTTTTTAAATCAAATTGTATGATTCTTGGTAGTGATATTGCTTAGAATACAATTTGATGTTTGATAAGGTGCTTTCTTTATTTTCATATACATTATGCCCATTGTTAGATTTTGTTTATGATTTGAAGATTGCATGAATGGAAATGCTTTAAAACTTTTTGTTGTATTCATCAAAGCATGTTCCATGTTTTCATTTCCTTATGCTTTTGCTTATGTCATCCTTTAATGGAAATGAATGTTGTGATAGACTATTTGCATGTTTGCTCTTTTAGTTACATTCTTTATGCAAATGTTTTATTTGTTCCATGTATGGTTGTGTTCTTTAATTATTTTTTTGTAACCATACTAGAACCCAATCCATCCTTTATGCTTTCTAGTCATTTTTGTGAAATGGATGGTTATGATGTTTGATTCATGTGTATTTGTCATACTTATACATGTTTCAACCTCATAGTAGTGTTTGATCATATGAACCTCTTTGAAATTCATTTCTTGAATTACATAGTTATATCTCTTGAATGATGGATTTCTTAGATGTTGTATTCATATGGTTGACACTTTGGAAATTGCATATTCTTATAAGTCATATATTTTCAAAATGCAATTTCTCATGTTCATCACTATGCTCAATAGTTATATCATTAAAGTGATGAATATTCATTTATGATGCTTTTTGGAATTTTGTGTTTGTCACATCCTTACTCTTAATCATGTTTCATATTCAATTGGTATCATTTTCATTTAGTATCATATCCAATTGATATCTTGAGAATGTGATAGACCTTGTGTACATTGGATTGAACTTGATAGTAATATGTCTTTGTTCCATGTCACATTCCATTAGCTTCATAAATGGTCATGTTTGCCACCTCTCTTGCTTATTTGGTTAAATCTCGTGCCCACCATGTTTATGTGTTAATAATCTTGGTTGGTTAATGATTGAGGTAGGCATCATGGTTTGAATTTCATTTCACTCATCTTACACTTGATAGTCATATTTTATGATTGAGTGAAATGATTTCAAAATTTACATAGCATATGATTTTCATAGTTATATTATTTGATGCTATGTTTAGTAAACCCCTTATCATCATGGATAGCTCTAACTTGGATTAATCCTTCTAGTTACATTCCTTAAGTCCATTTTAGAGTGATTGAGCTAATAAGTCATACTCTTGAATCTCAATTGATATGGTTCCTATTTCAATTGGTATCCATGATAGATTAACCTTTTGACCTTGCTCTTCAACTTTCCTTAAGCTTATAGGTCAATTGGTTTCTCTCCAATTTGGTAATTTGATCATTGAGCCTTATAGTTAATCATTATCAATTGGTATCTAATCCTTCCCTTGAAGTTATCCCTCAATTGGTTAAACCATCTTCTTCTTGCATCTAATAGTTATATTCTTGTCAAAAGTATGACAAAAGAAGATTATGGATTGAGGGGGAGTAAACCTTCTAAGGAAGCATTAGAGATGATCAAATTCACCATTGCTATTCCCTTATAACTTACTCACATGCATAATAGCCTGTTAAGTATTTCATTTTCGATTTCATTTGTTAACAGGTGCTACTAAAGGTATTTTCCTTGTTTCATGTGTGTAGGTACCTTTCTTCAATTGCTACCTTTGCAATTTAATGGCAAAGGGGGAGAAAGGATTAAGGGGGAGAAAATGCTCTAGCTACCCAAAAAGGGAGAAAGATCAAAGGGGGAGAGAGCATTCAATGGCAAAGGGAGAGAAAGACCAAGGAGAGAGAGTGCTTGGTCTAAGGGGGAGAGAAGATAAAAGAAAGAAAGCTTGGAGCTAAGGACAAGAAGAATGAAGATCAAAAGAGCTAAAGCCCAAGCTAAGTGAAGGAGCATCCGAAGATTTCAAGCCGTGTCAAGCCAAGGAGCTGAAGACTTAGTGTGAGGTTTAGTGTTAAGTTAAGGTTTGCCATCAAATTGCAAAGGGGGAGATTGTTAGGAATGTTGTGTATTGCAATTTGATGAATGCATATCATTTTAATCATCATTTGATTTCTCACACTTGCATTATTTTAGAAAACATTGAAATCTTATTTTATCCATGCATTGTGTTTAAAATATGGTAAAGCTCATGTTTATGCATGAATTGGTTTTAATTTTGGATGCAATTAATTTTGTAAAAGGAATTTCAAAATTCAAGCCTAGCCAATGATTTAAAGTTTCAAATGATTTTTGGCTTTTTATGTTTCATGATTTTAAAATACTTAGAATGATTTAAAATCATGTTTCCAAGCTTGATTTAGTGGCCCAAAGATCCCACAAAGAAATCTCTTAAATATGCAAAAAATGGGATTTTTGTTCCTTGGGCTCGGGTCGACCCGCAGTGTGGTCGGTCGACCGAACCCATGCCTTCGGTCGACCGAAGACACTGTGGGTCAACCGAGAAAGTGTCCGTTGAGCATTTTTCAAACGGTCTGATTTTTGACCGTTGAGGGTCGGTCGACCGAGCCAAGCTGGGGGTCGACCGAGGACACGCAGGAACTCAACTTTTGAGTATAAAAAGGGGTTCATTCCCATTGAAAAAGTGTTGAACATTTTGGAGCTTCCAAGCCTTCTTGAGGTGTTTAAAGAGAAGAAAAAGGGGATGAACTAAGAGAGACCAAGAGGGTCATTAGTAAAGCTCAAGCTTGGATTAATGAAGTTAAATCTCCAAGTAAGCTTTGCTTAATTTAATCATATGTTTCATGCTTGGTTTTAAATCTTTGGTAAATGTTTTTAGCATGATAACTATGATGAAATGAATTCATTACTTCCATTCAATCTTTGATATTAAGTTGTAATGAATTCTTTTCTTTGATTCAAACTTAGTTTAGTTTTAAACTTTGTTAAACATGTTATGTTTGAAACTTTGATTTCTTTATAACATGTTAATTTAACTTGTTTGAATCATCATTGTTGTTTTCAATCTTTTTAAAACCTTTGTTAAATCTTGTTTTTGAAAACAACACTACAAATGCATCACATGTTTAAGTTAAATTAATTTCATACAACTTGTGAGCCTTGATTTTTTAAATCATCAACAAGTTAGTATTTGTTCATGTGATTTGCATTTAAACTTCAATCAATTCTTTCTATGTGCTTTAATCTTTGAATTGCTTTGAGCATATATTCATTGGACTTTACTTTTTAAACTTGATTGAAGTTGTCACACACACACCTCATTAGCATACATCTTTGAACTCATTAGTGTGTTGTGTGAGTTTAGTTTTCACTTTCAAATTAGCCTATTAAAGAGGCATTGTAACTTTGAGCTTAATTGTAATCTCTTAGAGTGTTTTGTGAAAACACTTTCTTTGAGAAAAGTCAATTGGATTGTAAGGTTATTGCTTAGCCATATAAAAGCATTGTGTAAAGGTTATTGCTTAGCCTATAAAAGCACATTGTAAGGTTATTGCTTAGCCTAGAAAAGCATAGTTGTAGAGGTTATTGCTTAGCCTTTTGAAAAGCATATTAGTGGAAATCCGGTGGGGGTGTGAGAGCACAAGCCGGTAGTGGATGTAGGCACGTTGGCCGAACCACTATAAATATTGTGTTGTGGTGCATGCTCTTGTGATGATTGTATGTATTTAGCTTCCGCATTGTGCTTGTTATCATCACTAGTGACTAGTTAGTTTATAGAAAATTAAAATTGGTCATAGTTAGTCACTATTAGTAGCTCACCCTATTCACCCCCCCCTCTAGGGTTAGGATCCCCCGGACTTTCAGAGTCCTATTTACTAACCGTTAGTTCCTACGAGTTACTCTACCCTCGAGCGAAGTGCTCATACCACTTTTTGATTTTTCCCATGGCCGTTTCCCATTGGGGACCCCCGGCAGGCCGTTTTCAAGCCTAAGTGTGGGAAAATGCGATGTTTCGCTCGCAATTCTCTAACCGTGAGCCCTATTTGCGAACTGTCAGTCACAGAAGTTACTCTACCAACGAGCGAATTGCTCGTGCCGGGTTTCAATCATATCCCCCTGCCGATTCCCATTCCGGACCCCCAACGGCCCGTTTTCGAACCTAAGTCTTGGAAAATCCCATTTTTCGCTCGTAATTCTCTAACTGCGAGTCCTATCCGCGAACCGTTAGTTCCTACAGGCTACTCTACCCTAGAGTGAAGTGCTCTTGCTGGTTTCTGATTTTTCCCGCAGCCGTTTCCCTTTCCGGGCCCCCGGCGGGCCGTTGTCGAGCTGAAGTCTGGGAAAATCCCATGTTTCTCTCTTAATTCTCTAACCGGGAGTCCTATCTGCGAACCGTCAATTCCTACAGGTTAATCTACCCTCGAGCGAAGTGCTCGTGCCATTTTCAATTTTTCCTGTGGCCGTTTCCCATTTAGGACTCCCAGCGGGCCGTTTTCGAGCCTAAGTGTTGGAAAATCCCATGTTTCGCTCGTAATTCTCTAACCAGGAGTCCTATTTGTGAACCGTCAATTCCTACAGGTTACTCTACCCTTGAGCAAAGTGCTCATGCCGGTTTGCAATTTTTCCCCCGGCCGTTTCCCGTTTCAGGCCCCCGGCGGGCCGTTTTCGAGCCTACGTGTTGGAAAATCCCATGTTTCGCTTGTAATTCTCTAATCGGGAGTCGTATTTGCGTATCGTCAGTTCCTACAGTTTAATCTACCCTTGAGCGAAGTGCTCGAGATGGTTTCCTAGTTTTTCTTGGGCCATTTCCCGTTCCGGACCCCTGGTAGGCCATCTTCGAGGCTGAGTGTTGGAAAATGCCATGTTTCGCTTGTAATTCTCTGATCGGGAGTCCTATTTGTGAAGCTTCAGTTCCTACAAGTTACTCTACCCTCGAGCGAAGTGTTCGTTTCGATTTCCAATTTTCCGGAGGCCGTTTCCCTTTCCGGACCCCTGGCAGGCCGTTTTTGAGCCTAAGTGTTGCAAATTCTCATGTTTCGCTCGTAATTCTCTAACTGGGAGTCCTATTTACGAACCGTTAGTTCCGACGAGTTACTCTCTAATCGAAGCGAAGTGCTCGCACCAGTTTTCGATTTTTCCCACGGTCGTTTTCACTTCCGGACCCCCGGCGGGCCGTTTTCAAGCCTAAGTGTCGGAAAATGCCATGTTTCGCTCGTAATTCTCTAACCGTGAGTCCTATTTATGTACCGTCAGTCACAGAAGTTACTCTACCCCCAAGCGAAATGCTCGTGCTGGGTTTCAATTATTTCCGTGGCCGATTCCCGTTCCGGGGCCCCAACAACCCGTTTTGGAGCCTAAGTCTTGGAAAATCCCATTTTTCGCTCGTAATTCACTAACAGCGAGTCCTATTAGCGAACCGTCAGTTCCTACAGGTTACTCTACCCTCGAGCGAAGTGCTCTTGCCGGTTTCTAATTTTTCCCGCAGCCGTTTCCCGTTTCGGGCCCCCGGCGGGCCGTTGTCGAGCCGAAGTGTGCGAAAATCCCATGTATCTCTCTTAATTCTCTAACTGGAGTCCGATTTGCGAACCGTCAGTTCCTACATGTTACTCTACCCTCAAGCGAAGTGCTCGTCCCACTTTTTGATTTTTCCCACGGTCGTTTTCCCTTCCGGACCCCCGGCGGGCCGTTTTCAAGCCTAAGTGTCGGAAAATCCCATGTTTCGCTCGTAATTCTCTAACCGTGAGTCCTATTTACGTACCGTCAGTCACAGAAGTTACTCTACCCCCGAGCGAAATGCTCGTGCTGGGTTTCAATTATTTCCGTGGCCGATTCCCGTTCCGGGGCCCCAGCAGCCCGTTTTCGAGCCTAAGTCTTGGAAAATCCCATTTTTCACTCGTAATTCACTAACAGCGAGTCCTATTGGCGAACAGTCAGTTCCTACAGGTTACTCTACCCTCTAGCGAAGTGCTCTTGCCGGTTTCTAATTTTTCCCGCAGCCGTTTCCCGTTTTGGGCCCCCGGCGGGCCGTTGTCGAGCCGAAGTGTGCGAAAATCCCATGTTTCTCTCTTAATTTCCTAACCGGAGTCCTATTTGCGAACCGTCAGTTCCTACAAGTTAATCTACCCTCGAGCGAAGTGCTCGTGCCATTTTTTTATTTTTCCTGTGGACGTTTCCCATTTCGGGCCCCCGGCGGGCTGTTTTCGAGCCTAAGTGTTGGAAAATCCCATGTTTCTCTCGTAATTCTCTAACCGGGAGTCTTATTTACGAACCGTTAGTTCCTACAAGTTACTCTACCCTCGAGCGAAGTGCTCGTACTACGTTTCGATTTTTCCCACGACTGTTTCCCGTTCCGGACACCCGGCGGTCCGATTTCAAGCCTAAGTGTGTGAAAATCCCATGTTTCGCTCGTAATTCTCTAACCGTGAGCCCTATTTGCGAACCATCAATCACAGAGGTTACACTACCCCTAAACGAGGTGCTCGTGTTGGGTTTCAATTATTCCCGCGGCCGATTCCCGTTCCGGACCCCCAGCGGCCCGTTTTCGAGCCTAAGTCTTCGAAAATCCCATTTTTCGCACGTAATTCTCTAACCGCGAGTCCTATTGGCGAACCGTCAGTTCCTACAGGTTACTCTACCCTCCAGCGAAGTGCTATTGCCGATTTCTGAATTTTCCCGCAAACGTTTCCCGTTCCGGGCCCCCGGCGGGCCGTTGTCGAGATGAAGTGTGGGAAAATCCCATGTTTCTCTCTTAATTCTCTAACCGGGATTCCTATTTTCGAACCGTCAGTTCCTACAGGTTAATCTACCCTCGAGTGAAGTGTTCGTGCCATTTTTTTATTTTTCCTGTGACCGTTTCCCATTTTTTCCCCCAGCGGGCCATTTTCGAGCCTAAGTGTTGGAAAATCCCATGTTTCGTTCGGAATTCTCTATCCGGGAGTCCTATTTGAGAACCGTCAATTCCTACAGGTTACTCTACACTCGAGCAAAGTGCTAGTGCCGGTTCGGAATTTTTCGGATGGCCGTTTCCCGTTTTGGGCCACCGTCGGGCCGTTTTCAAGCCTACGTGTTGGAAAATCCTATGTTTCGCTTGTAATTCTCAAACCGGCAGTCCTATTTGCGTACCGTCAGTTCCTACAGTTTAATATACCCTCGAGCGAAGTGCTCGTGCTGGTATCCTAGTTTTTCTTGGACCGTTTCCCGTTCCGGACCCCTGGTAGGCCTTCTTCGAGCCTGAGTGTTAGAAAATGCCATGTTTCGCTCGTAGTTCTCTGACCGGGAGTCCTATTTGCGAAGCGTCAGTTCCTACAAGTTACTATACCCTTGAGCGAAGTGTTGGTTTCGATTTCCAATTTTGTGGAGGCCGTTTCCCATTCCGGACCCCTGGCGGGCCGTTTTCGAGCCTAAGTGTTGCAAAATCTAATGTTTCGCTCGTCATTCTCTAACCGGGAGTCCTATTTACGAACCGTTAGTTCCTACAAGTTACTCTACCCTCGAGCGAAGTGCTCGTACCACTTTTCGATTTTTCCCACAGTCGTTTTCCCTTCCGGACCCCCGGCGGCCCGTTTTCAAGCCTAAGTGCGGGAAAATCCCATGTTTCGCTCGTAATTCTCTAACCGTGAGTCTTATTTGCATTACCGTCAGTCACAGAAGTTACTCTACCCCCGAGCAAAGTGCTCGTGCCGGGTTTTAATTATTTCCGCGGCCGATTCCCATTCCGGACCCCCAGCAGCCCGTTTTCGAGCCTAAGTCTTGGAAAATCCCATTTTTCGCTCGTATTTCTCTAACAGCGAGTCCTATTGGTGAACCGTCAGTTCCTACACGTTACTCTGCCCGCGAGCGAAGTGCTCTTGCCAGTTTCTGATTTTTCCCGCAGCCGTTTCCCGTTCCGGGCCCCCGGCGCGCCGTTGTCGAGCCGAAGTGTGCGAAAATCCCATGTTTCTCTCTTAATTCTCTAACCGGGAGTCCTATTTGCGAACCATCAGTTCCTTACAGGTTAATCTACCCTCGAGCGAAGTGCTCGTGCCATTTTTTGACTTTTCCTGTGGCCGTTTCCTATTTCAGACCCTCGCCGGGCCATTTTCGAGCCTAAGTGTTGGAAAATCCCATGTTTCGCTCGTAATTCTCTATCCGGGAGTCCTATTTGAGAACAGTCAATTCCTACTGGATACTCTACCCTCGAGCAAAGTGCTCGTGCCGGTTTGCAATTTTTTCCAACGACGTTTCCCGTTTCGGGCCCCCGGCGGGCCGTTTTCAAGCCTACGTGTTGGAAAATCCCATGTTTCGCTTGTAATTCTCAAACCGGGAGTCCTATTTGCATTCCGTCAGTTCCTACAGTTTAATATAGCCTCGAACGAAGTGCTCGTGCTGGTTTCCTAGTTTTTCTTGGACCGTTTCCCGTTCCGGACCCCTGGTAGGCCATTTTCGAGCCTAAGTGTTGGAAAATGCCTTGTTTCGCTCGTAATTCTCTGACCGGGAGTCCTATTTGCGAAACGTCAATTCCTACAAGTTACTCTACCCTCGAGCGAAGTGTTCGTTTTGGTTTCCAATCTTCTCGAGGCCGTTTCCCATTCCGGACCCCTGGCGGACTGTTTTCGAGCCTATGTGTTGCAAAATCTCATGTTTCGCTCGTAATTCTCTAACCGGGAGTCCTATTTCCTAACCGTTAGTTCCAACGAGTAACTCTACCCTCGAGCGAAGTGCTCATACCACTTTTTGATTTTTCCCATGGCCGTTTCCCGTTGGGGACCCCCGGCAGGCCGTTTTCAAGCCTAAGTGTGGGAAAATGCAATGTTTCGCTCGCAATTCTCTAACCATGAGCCCTATTTGCGAACCGTCAGTCACAGAAGTTACTCTACCAACGAGCGAATTGCTCGTGCCGGGTTTCAATCATATCCCCTGGCCGATTCCCGTTCCGAACCCCCAACGGCCCGTTTTCGAACCTAAGTCTTGGAAAATCCCATTTTTCGCTCGTAATTCTCTAACCGCGAGTCCTATTGGCGAACCGTCAGTTCCTACAGGCTACTCTACCCTAGAGTGAAGTGCTCTTGCTGGTTTCTGATTTTTCCCGCAGCCGTTTCCCTTTCCGGGCCCCCGGCGGGCCGTTGTCGAGCTGAAGTCTGGGAAAATCCCATGTTTCTCTCTTAATTTTCTAACCGGGAGTCCTATCTGCGAACCGTCAGTTCCTACAGGTTAGTCTACCCTCGAGTGAAGTGCTCGTGCCATTTTTCAATTTTTCCTATGGCCGTTTCCCATTTAGGACTCCCAGCGGGCCATTTTCGAGCCTAAGTGTTGGAAAATCCCATGTTTCGCTCGTAATTCTCTAACCAGGAGTCCTATTTGTGAACCGTCAATTCCTACAGGTTACTCTACCCTCGAGCAAAGTGCTCGTGCCGGTTTGCAATTTTTCCCCTGGCCGTTTCCCGTTTCAGGCCCCCGGCGGGCCATTTTCGAGCCTACGTGTTGGAAAATCCATTGTTTCGCTTGTAATTCTCTAATCGGGAGTCGTATTTGCGTATCGTCAGTTCCTACAGTTTAATCTACCCTTGAGTGAAGTGCTCGTGATGGTTTCCTAGTTTTTCTTGGGCCATTTCCCGTTCCGGACCCCTGGTAGGCCATCTTCGAGGCTGAGTGTTGGAAAAAGCCATGTTTCGCTCGTTATTCTCTGATCGGGAGTCCTGAGAGTCCTTGGGATCCTAACCCTAGAGGGGGGGGGGTGAATAGGGTGAGCTACACTTAATGACTAATTATGACCAATTTTAATTTCTTTACAATTAACTAGTCACATGTGATGATTAACATACATAAAATGCGGAAGCTAAACAAATACAATCAACACAACACAAGATTTATAGTGGTTCGGCCTCAATGCCTACATCCACTACCGGCTTGTGTTCCTCACACCCCACCGGGTTTCCACTATTATGCTTTTCAAAAGGCTAAGCAATAACCTCTACAACTATGCTTTTCTAGGCTAAGCAATAACCTTACAATGTGCTTTTATAGGCTAAGCAATAACCTTTACACAATGCTTTTCTTAGGCTAAGCAATAACCTTAATACATAAAAGATTTCTCTCAAAGAAAGTGTCTTCACAAAACACTCTAAGAGATTACAATTAAGCTCAATAAAAATTGCCTCTAAATAGGCAAATATGAAATTGTAAAACAACTCACACAAACACACTAAGAATTACAAAGATGAATGCTTATGAGGTGTGTGTGTGAAAACTTCAATCAAGATTAAAATTAAAGCTTAATCAAAATATATGCTTAAAGCAATTCAAAAGTTTAATGCACATAAAAAGACTTGATTGAAGTTATATGCAAATCACTTGAACAACTACAAACTTGTTAATGATATGAAAATCAAAAGATCACAAGTTGAATGTAAATGTTTAAGCCTAATCAAGTGATGCATGTGCTATGCTATGTTGTTTTCAAAAACAAAGGTTTAACTTACGATTCAAATGAATGAAAACAACAAAGATGATTCAAACAAGTTAATGAAACATGTTTATATAACAAATCAAAGGTTTTAACAAAACATGATTTATAAAGTTTTAACACAAAACTTGGTTTGAATCAAAGTGAGAAATCCATCACAATCTAAAACAAAGATTGAATGAAGGTAATGGATTTAACACATCATAGTTTATATGCTACAAATCATTTACCAATAATTTACTCAAAGCATAAAACATATGATTAATAAAAGTAAAGCTTACTTGATGATTTAACTTAATGATCCAAGCTTTAGCTTTACTAAAGACCCCTTAATCTCTCTTAGTTCATCCCCTTTTCCTTGTCTCCAAACACCTCCAAGAAGGCTTAAGAGTTCTAAAATCTTCAACCACTTTTCAATGGGAATGAACTCATATTTATAGTCAAAAAGTGACTATAGGCGTGTCTTCGGTCGACCCCCAGCCATCCCCGGTCGACCGAATACAAACGGTCACAAATATGACCGTTGGAGAGCCAACGGCCCTCTGCCCGGTCGACCTGCAGTGTGCCAGGTCGACCTGGTCCATGGGCAGGTCGACCCTGGGACCAGAATTCCCATTTTTCTCATATATCGAAGTGATTTTTGAGGGGATTCTTTTGGGCCATTAAATCAAGCATGGAAACATGATTTTAAATCATTCTAAGAGGTTTAAAAACATGAAATATAAAAAGCCAAAAATGATTAGAAAGTTTTAAAACCATAGGCTTGCTTGATTTATAAAACTCTTTTTCAAATTAAATTGCATCCAAGATGAAAACCAAAACATGCATGAAACATATGATTTACAAGATTTAAAACAATGCATGTGTAAATCAAGATTTCAAGAATTTTTAAATCAATGCATGTGTGAAAATTCATGAGATTAATAAAATGCTAATGCATCCATCAAATTGCAATAAACAAAATCCTAACAATCTCCCCCTTTGCAATTTGATGGCAAACCTTTCTCACACTAAATCTCCACACTAAGTCTTCAGCTCCTCCTTGGCTGGACAATTCTTGAAATCTCTTTGGATGCTTCTTCATTTAGCTTGGGCTCTAGCTTTTTCTTCATTCTCCTTGTTGCTTGTAGCTTGATCATTCTTCAAGCTTTCTTTTCATCTTCCTTCTTTTAGCTAAGCAACTTCTTTAGCTCCCAAGCTTTCTTCTCTTCATTTCTCCCTTTTGACCATGCACTCTCCTTTTGGCAAGATGTGCATTCTCTCCACCTTTAGCACTTTCTCCCCCTTAATTCTTTCTCCCCTTTTGCCATTAAGCTTGAGAACTTTCTCCCCCTTTGCCATCAAATTGCAAAGGTGTCAATTGAAGAGGGGTACCTACACACATGAAACAAGGAAAATACCTTTTAGTAGCACCTGTTAACAAAGGAAATCGAAAATGAAGTACATAACAGGTCATCATGCATGGGTAATAAGCTAGAAGGGTATCAAGAGCCAATATAAGGTGAATTTGATCAAAACTAATACTTCCTATGAAGT
Organism: Litsea cubeba; assembly: GCA_012931725.1. NCBI lineage: Eukaryota > Viridiplantae > Streptophyta > Magnoliopsida > Laurales > Lauraceae > Litsea > Litsea cubeba. The sequence goes on along the minus strand of CM022952.1, from coordinate 55,206,546 downwards.
TTTACTCCCCCTCAATCCATACTTCTCCTTTTGTCAAACATTTGACAAGAATATAAATTTTTGGTGCAAGAAGATGGTTTAACCAATTGAGGGTTAACTTCAAGTGAAGGATTAGATTCCAAATGACTAATAAGCTCAATATGATCAAATTACCAATATAGAACAAGGTCAAGGGATATACTAAACATAGCATCAATCAATATAACTATGAAAATCATATGCTATGAATATTTTTGAAATCATTTCATCCAATCATCAAATATGACTATCATGTGCAAGATGAGTCAAATGAAGTTCAATCATGAAGCCTACCTCAACCATTAACCAACCAAGATTATGAACACATAAACATGGTGGTCATGTGATTTACCTATAAGTGCAAGAGAGGTGGCAATCATGAAGATTATGATGCTAATAAAATGTGACAATTAAAAAAAATAAGCATCACAAAAGGATATTCATCACTTTAAATGATATAACTAATGAGCATAGTGATGAGCATCATAAATTGCATTAAAATGATATAACTTTGTAAAGCATGCAATTTTCAAAGTGTCAAGATCATATGAATTCAACATCTAAGACATCCATCAAAAAATAGATATAACTAAGAAATACAAGGAATGGATTTCAAAGAGGTTCATATGATCAAGCACACTACTATGAAGTTGAAACATGTATAAAGAATGATATCAATAAGAAAAATACACATGAATCAACATCATAACCATCCAAGTCAAATTAAAACTAGAAAGCAAGAGGATGGATTTTTGGGTTCTAGTATGGTAACTACAAAAATAATTAAAGAGCACAACCATACATGGAACAAATAAGCATTTGCATAAAGAATGTAACTAATAAAGAACAAAGATGCAAATAGCTTAAAACAACATTCATTTCCATTTGAAATGGCATAATCAAATACAAAAGGAAATGACAACATGGAACATGCTTTGAAGAATATAACTAATGAAGTTTTAAAGCAATTCCATTCAAACAATCTTCAAATCATAAACAAAATCCAACAATGGACAAAATGAGTATGAAAATGAAAATAAAACATTTTTCAATTTGTATTCCAAAGAATATAACTACAAGGGCTCATACAAATTGAACATGTAGAAATGCAATACAAGTGATATAACTTAATGGGATCAAAAAGCAAATCTAACATGATGAAAATATAATCAAATGATTTTGAAAACCATGATATGTAACTAGATAAGTACATGAAGACAAAATCAATTGATTACTAATAAACATTGCATTTAAAGTAATGTAACTAAGAAAGAACAAAATGCAAATGCAATATGACCAACAAAAGGATTTACCTATAAAGGATAGGTTGGTCAATGAGGTCCAAGGCCTTAAGGTTTGTCTAAGTATCTAACTTTAGGAATCCACCTAAGGTCTTGAGATGGTTGATCTTTGAGGTCAAGTTTAGAAGTCCCACCAACTTTAGGAGATTTGACTTGATAAATCTTAGATTTGGACCTATCACCATGAGATTTGAATAATTTAAGCTTAGGTTGGTGATTAGTCTCTTGGGGTTGGTGAGATTGTTTCTTAGGGGATTGGTTCACTTTTCTTTTCTTCTTATTTCCTCCCTTTATTTGACTTTTGAATTTTAGATTTAACTTAGCAACTTTATTCAAAAGCTCTTTCATTTGTTGAGTTATGGGAGGAAGATTGAGAAGCTTTTTGTTAATAGATTCTTTTAGAGTTGGTTTAACTTGTTTAACCTCTTTAGAATCTATTTTAGGAGACTCCTTTTTAATAGGTTTTACTTGTTTAGTCTTCTTGGAGTCTTCCTTGGTTTTTAGTGTTTTACCCTTCATTGAATTTGATTTTACCTTTTTGGGTTCAAAGTTGGGTTTAGACACCTGGCTTCTCCTTAGTTTGCACTCAAACCTAAAGTGTCCTTCAATGCCACAATAATTGCATTTAGTCATGGGCAAGGAGGAATGAGTACTAGAGAATGAGGACTCACCTTTCACAAAAGTGTTGGTGAATTTAGGGTCATATGTAATATTCCTATCAAAACAAAGACCCGCCCTATCTCTTTGAGATTTACCCAATTTAAATAACCTTTCAAATTTCTCTTCACTTTGGGTAAACTTGCACTCATACTTTTGTTTATAGGTTTCAAGTTGAGTGACTTGTTCTTTAAGGGTGAATTTTCATTTTTAACTTTTGTAAGTTCATTCTCAATTCCCTTAAATTTGTTTAGCTCTTCATGGGCAAGTTTTAATTCAAATTTAACTTCATTGATAACATTAGATCCAAGTTCTAGAGTTTTTATCTTAATTTGTGCATTAGATAAATTTTCCATAGAAATGGTTAACTTGGATTCTAGGTTGTTAATGTTTTCATCTTGCCTTTTTAATTGATCTCTTAGTTTTGAATTTTCCTTATTAAGATTATCATAATCTATCTTTGATTCTCTTAGATCATCTTTAATATTAGATAGATTATGCAAAGAGATCATGAACTTAGATTCTGCACAATTTATTAATTCTTCTTTTCTCTAAGTTCATCTTTTGAAGAGTCTAATTCTTGGTTTAGTCTTTTAGATTCTTCTTTTAATCTTCTATTCTTCTTAGAAAGCTCTAAGGATAATGTGCACAAATCCTCATAAGCTTTTTCAATGTCATTATCATTTTCATCATTTTCTTCCTCTTTTAATTCAAATTGAGATTCTTTAAATTCATTGTTTGAATCTCCAATAGTGGGAAGAAGGAGGGGTCTAGAAGAATCTACCAAAGAATCTACAAAGTCTAAACTAGTGGAATCCATTCTTATGATTTTCATGGAGGCACAACACTAGGGTTTTAACTCTAGGCTTTTACACCTAATCAAGAGTTCCAAACACTTGATCCTAATATAGAGCACGAGGCTCTGATACCAATTGAGAGTCCTTGGGATCCTAACCCTAGAGGGGGGGTGAATAGGGTGAGCTACACTTAATGACTAATTATGACCAATTTTAATTTCTTTACAATTAACTAGTCACATGTGATGATTAACATACATAAAATGCGGAAGCTAAACAAATACAATCAACACAACACAAGATTTATAGTGGTTCGGCCTCAATGCCTACATCCACTACCGGCTTGTGTTCCTCACACCCCACCGGATTTCCACTATTATGCTTTTCAAAAGGCTAAGCAATAACCTCTACAACTATGCTTTCTAGGCTAAGCAATAACCTTACAATGTGCTTTTATAGGCTAAGCAATAACCTTTACACAATGCTTTTCTTAGGCTAAGCAATAACCTTAATACATAAAAGATTTCTCTCAAAGAAAGTGTCTTCACAAAACACTCTAAGAGATTACAATTAAGCTCAATAAAAATTGCCTCTAAATAGGCAAATATGAAATTGTAAAACAACTCACACAAACACACTAAGAATTACAAAGATGAATGCTTATGAGGTGTGTGTGTGAAAACTTCAATCAGATTAAAATTAAAGCTTAATCAAAATATATGCTTAAAGCAATTCAAAAGTTTAATGCACATAAAAAGATTTGATTGAAGTTATATGCAAATCACTTGAACAACTACAAACTTGTTAATGATATGAAAATCAAAAGATCACAAGTTGAATGTAAATGTTTAAGCCTAATCAAGTGATGCATGTGCTATGCTATGTTGTTTTCAAAAACAAAGGTTTAACTTACGATTCAAATGAATGAAAACAACAAAGATGATTCAAACAAGTTAATGAAACATGTTTATATAACAAATCAAAGGTTTTAACAAAACATGATTTATAAAGTTTTAACACAAAACTTGGTTTGAATCAAAGTGAGAAATCCATCACAATCTAAAACAAAGATTGAATGAAGGTAATGGATTTAACACATCATAGTTTATATGCTACAAATCATTTACCAATAATTTACTCAAAGCATAAAACATATGATTAATAAAAGTAAAGCTTACTTGATGATTTAACTTAATGATCCAAGCTTTAGCTTTACTAAAGACCCCTTAATCTCTCTTAGTTCATCCCCTTTTCCTTGTCTCCAAACACCTCCAAGAAGGCTTAAGAGTTCTAAAATCTTCAACCACTTTTCAATGGGAATGAACTCATATTTATAGTCAAAAAGTGACTATAGGCGTGTCTTCGGTCGACCCCCAGCCATCCCCGGTCGACCGAATACAAACGGTCACAAATATGACCGTTGGAGAGCCAACGGCCCTCTGCCCGGTCGACCTGCAGTGTGCCAGGTCGACCTGGTCCATGGGCAGGTCGACCCGGGACCAGAATTCCCATTTTTTCTCATATATCGAAGTGATTTTTGAGGGGATTCTTTTGGGCCATTAAATCAAGCATGGAAACATGATTTTAAATCATTCTAAGAGGTTTAAAAACATGAAATATAAAAAGCCAAAAATGATTAGAAAGTTTTAAAACCATAGGCTTGCTTGATTTATAAAACTCTTTTTCAAATTAAATTGCATCCAAGATGAAAACCAAAACATGCATGAAACATATGATTTACAAGATTTAAAACAATGCATGTGTAAATCAAGATTTCAAGAATTTTTAAATCAATGCATGTGTGAAAATTCATGAGATTAATAAAATGCTAATGCATCCATCAAATTGCAATAAACAAAATCCTAACAATCTCCCCCTTTGCAATTTGATGGCAAACCTTTCTCACACTAAATCTCCACACTAAGTCTTCAGCTCCTCCTTGGCTGGACAATTCTTGAAATCTCTTTGGATGCTTCTTCATTTAGCTTGGGCTCTAGCTTTTTCTTCATTCTCCTTGTTGCTTGTAGCTTGATCATTCTTCAAGCTTTCTTTTCATCTTCCTTCTTTTAGCTAAGCAACTTCTTTAGCTCCCAAGCTTTCTTCTCTTCATTTCTCCCTTTTGACCATGCACTCTCCTTTTGGCAAGATGTGCATTCTCTCCACCTTTAGCACTTTCTCCCCCTTAATTCTTTCTCCCCTTTTGCCATTAAGCTTGAGAACTTTCTCCCCCTTTGCCATCAAATTGCAAAGGTGTCAATTGAAGAGGGGTACCTACACACATGAAACAAGGAAAATACCTTTTAGTAGCACCTGTTAACAAAGGAAATCGAAAATGAAGTACATAACAGGTCATCATGCATGGGTAATAAGCTAGAAGGGTATCAAGAGCCAATATAAGGTGAATTTGATCAAAACTAATACTTCCTATGAAGTTTTACTCCCCCTCAATCCATACTTCTCCTTTTGTCAAACATTTGACAAGAATATAAATTTTTGGTGCAAGAAGATGGTTTAACCAACTGAGGGTTAACTTCAAGTGAAGGATTAGATTCCAAATGACTAATAAGCTCAATATGATCAAATTACCAATATAGAATAAGGTCAAGGGATATACTAAACATAGCATCAATCAATATAACTATGAAAATCATATGCTATGAATATTTTTGAAATCATTTCATCCAATCATCAAATATGACTATCATGTGCAAGATGAGTCAAATGAAGTTCAATCATGAAGCCTACCTCAACCATTAACCAACCAAGATTATGAACACATAAACATGGTGGTCATGTGATTTACCTATAAGTGCAAGAGAGGTGGCAATCATGAAGATTATGATGCTAATAAAATGTGACAATTAAAAAAATAAGCATCACAAAAGGATATTCATCACTTTAAATGATATAACTAATGAGCATAGTGATGAGCATCATAAATTGCATTAAAATGATATAACTTTGTAAAGCATGCAATTTTCAAAGTGTCAAGATCATATGAATTCAACATCTAAGACATCCATCAAAAAATAGATATAACTAAGAAATACAAGGAATGGATTTCAAAGAGGTTCATATGATCAAGCACACTACTATGAAGTTGAAACATGTATAAAGAATGATATCAATAAGAAAAATATACATGAATCAACATCATAACCATCCATTTCAAAAATAATTTAACTAGAAAGCATGAGGATGGATTTTTGGGTTCTAGTATGGTAACTACAAAAATAATTAAAGAGCACAACCATACATGGAACAAATAAGCATTTGCATAAAGAATGTAACTAATAAAGAACAAAGATGCAAATAGCTTAAAACAACATTCATTTCCATTTGAAATGGCATAATCAAATACAAAAGGAAATGACAACATGGAACATGCTTTGAAGAATATAACTAATGAAGTTTTAAAGCAATTCCATTCAAACAATCTTCAAATCATAAACAAAATCCAACAATGGACAAAATGAGTATGAAAATGAAAATAAAACATTTTTCAATTTGTATTCCAAAGAATATAACTACAAGGGCTCATACAAATTGAACATGTAGAAATGCAATACAAGTGATATAACTTAATGGGATCAAAAAGCAAATCTAACATGATGAAAATATAATCAAATGATTTTGAAAACCATGATATGTAACTAGATAAGTACATGAAGACAAAATCAATTGATTACTAATAAACATTGCATTTAAAGTAATGTAACTAAGAAAGAACAAAATGCAAATGCAATATGACCAACAAAAGGATTTACCTATAAAGGATAGGTTGGTCAATGAGGTCCAAGGCCTTAAGGTTTGTCTAAGTATCTAACTTTAGGAATCCACCTAAGGTCTTGAGATGGTTGATCTTTGAGGTCAAGTTTAGAAGTCCCACCAACTTTAGGAGATTTGACTTGATAAATCTTAGATTTGGACCTATCACCATGAGATTTGAATAATTTAAGCTTAGGTTGGTGATTAGTCTCTTGGGGTTGGTGAGATTGTTTCTTAGGGGATTGGTTCACTTTTCTTTTCTTCTTATTTCCTCCCTTTATTTGACTTTTGAATTTTAGATTTAACTTAGCAACTTTATTCAAAAGCTCTTTCATTTGTTGAGTTATGGGAGGAAGATTGAGAAGCTTTTTGTTAATAGATTCTTTTAGAGTTGGTTTAACTTGTTTAACCTCTTTAGAATCTATTTTAGGAGACTCCTTTTTAATAGGTTTTACTTGTTTAGTCTTCTTGGAGTCTTCCTTGGTTTTTAGTGTTTTACCCTTCATTGAATTTGATTTTACCTTTTTGGGTTCAAAGTTGGGTTTAGACACCTGGCTTCTCCTTAGTTTGCACTCAAACCTAAAGTGTCCTTCAATGCCACAATAATTGCATTTAGTCATGGGCAAGGAGGAATGAGTACTAGAGAATGAGGACTCACCTTTCACAAAAGTGTTGGTGAATTTAGGGTCATATGTAATATTCCTATCAAAACCAAGACCCGCCCTATCTCTTTGAGATTTACCCAATTTAATAACCTTTCAAATTTCTCTTCACTTTGGGTAAACTTGCACTCATACTTTTGTTTATAGGTTTCAAGTTGAGTGACTTGTTCTTTAAGGGTTGAATTTTCATTTTTAACTTTTGTAAGTTCATTCTCAATTCCCTTAAATTTGTTTAGCTCTTCATGGGCAAGTTTTAATTCAAATTTAACTTCATTGATAACATTAGATCCAAGTTCTAGAGTTTTTATCTTAATTTGTGCATTAGATAAATTTTCCATAGAAATGGTTAACTTGGATTCTAGGTTGTTAATGTTTTCATCTTGCCTTTTTAATTGATCTCTTAGTTTTGAATTTTCCTTATTAAGATTATCATAATCTATCTTTGATTCTCTTAGATCATCTTTAATATTAGATAGATTATGCAAAGAGATCATGAACTTAGATTCTGCACAATTTATTAATTCTTCTTTTTCTCTAAGTTCATCTTTTGAAGAGTCTAATTCTTGGTTTAGTCTTTTAGATTCTTCTTTTAATCTTCTATTCTTCTTAGAAAGCTCTAAGGATAATGTGCACAAATCCTCATAAGCTTTTTCAATGTCATTATCATTTTCATCATTTTCTTCCTCTTTTAATTCAAATTGAGATTCTTTAAATTCATTGTTTGAATCTCCAATAGTGGGAAGAAGGAGGGGTCTAGAAGAATCTACCAAAGAATCTACAAAGTCTAAACTAGTGGAATCCATTCTTATGATTTTCATGGAGGCACAACACTAGGGTTTTAACTCTAGGCTTTTACACCTAATCAAGAGTTCCAAACACTTGATCCTATATAGAGCACGAGGCTCTGATACCAATTGAGAGTCCTTGGGATCCTAACCCTAGAGGGGGGGTGAATAGGGTGAGCTACACTTAATGACTAATTATGACCAATTTTAATTTCTTTACAATTAACTAGTCACATGTGATGATTAACATACATAAAATGCGGAAGCTAAACAAATACAATCAACACAACACAAGATTTATAGTGGTTCGGCCTCAATGCCTACATCCACTACCGGCTTGTGTTCCTCACACCCCACCGGATTTCCACTATTATGCTTTTCAAAAGGCTAAGCAATAACCTCTACAACTATGCTTTTCTAGGCTAAGCAATAACCTTACAATGTGCTTTTATAGGCTAAGCAATAACCTTTACACAATGCTTTTCTTAGGCTAAGCAATAACCTTAATACATAAAAGATTTCTCTCAAAGAAAGTGTCTTCACAAAACACTCTAAGAGATTACAATTAAGCTCAATAAAAATTGCCTCTAAATAGGCAAATATGAAATTGTAAAACAACTCACACAAACACACTAAGAATTACAAAGATGAATGCTTATGAGGTGTGTGTGTGAAAAACTTCAATCAAGATTAAAATTAAAGCTTAATCAAAATATATGCTTAAAGCAATTCAAAGTTTAATGCACATAAAAAGATTTGATTGAAGTTATATGCAAATCACTTGAACAACTACAAACTTGTTAATGATATGAAAATCAAAAGATCACAAGTTGAATGTAAATGTTTAAGCCTAATCAAGTGATGCATGTGCTATGCTATGTTGTTTTCAAAAACAAAGGTTTAACTTACGATTCAAATGAATGAAAACAACAAAGATGATTCAAACAAGTTAATGAAACATGTTTATATAACAAATCAAAGGTTTTAACAAAACATGATTTATAAAGTTTTAACACAAAACTTGGTTTGAATCAAAGTGAGAAATCCATCACAATCTAAAACAAGATTGAATGAAGGTAATGGATTTAACACATCATAGTTTATATGCTACAAATCATTTACCAATAATTACTCAAAGCATAAAACATATGATTAATAAAAGTAAAGCTTACTTGATGATTTAACTTAATGATCCAAGCTTTAGCTTTACTAAAGACCCCTTAATCTCTCTTAGTTCATCCCCTTTTCCTTGTCTCCAAACACCTCCAAGAAGGCTTAAGAGTTCTAAAATCTTCAACCACTTTTCAATGGGAATGAACTCATATTTATAGTCAAAAAGTGACTATAGGCGTGTCTTCGGTCGACCCCCAGCCATCCCCGGTCGACCGAATACAAACGGTCACAAATATGACCGTTGGAGAGCCAACGGCCCTCTGCCCGGTCGACCTGCAGTGTGCCAGGTCGACCTGGTCCATGGGCAGGTCGACCCTGGGACCAGAATTCCCATTTTTCTCATATATCGAAGTGATTTTTGAGGGGATTCTTTTGGGCCATTAAATCAAGCATGGAAACATGATTTTAAATCATTCTAAGAGGTTTAAAAACATGAAATATAAAAAGCCAAAAATGATTAGAAAGTTTTAAAACCATAGGCTTGCTTGATTTATAAAACTCTTTTTCAAATTAAATTGCATCCAAGATGAAAACCAAAACATGCATGAAACATATGATTTACAAGATTTAAAACAATGCATGTGTAAATCAAGATTTCAAGAATTTTTAAATCAATGCATGTGTGAAAATTCATGAGATTAATAAAATGCTAATGCATCCATCAAATTGCAATAAACAAAATCCTAACAATCTCCCCCTTTGCAATTTGATGGCAAAACCTTTCTCACACTAAATCTCCACACTAAGTCTTCAGCTCCTCCTTGGCTGGACAATTCTTGAAATCTCTTTGGATGCTTCTTCATTTAGCTTGGGCTCTAGCTTTTTCTTCATTCTCCTTGTTGCTTGTAGCTTGATCATTCTTCAAGCTTTCTTTTCATCTTCCTTCTTTTAGCTAAGCAACTTCTTTAGCTCCCAAGCTTTCTTCTCTTCATTTCTCCCTTTTGACCATGCACTCTCCTTTTGGCAAGATGTGCATTCTCTCCACCTTTAGCACTTTCTCCCCCTTAATTCTTTCTCCCCTTTTGCCATTAAGCTTGAGAACTTTCTCCCCCTTTGCCATCAAATTGCAAAGGTGTCAATTGAAGAGGGGTACCTACACACATGAAACAAGGAAAATACCTTTTAGTAGCACCTGTTAACAAAGGAAATCGAAAATGAAGTACATAACAGGTCATCATGCATGGGTAATAAGCTAGAAGGGTATCAAGAGCCAATATAAGGTGAATTTGATCAAAACTAATACTTCCTATGAAGTTTTACTCCCCCTCAATCCATACTTCTCCTTTTGTCAAACATTTGACAAGAATATAAATTTTTGGTGCAAGAAGATGGTTTAACCAACTGAGGGTTAACTTCAAGTGAAGGATTAGATTCCAAATGACTAATAAGCTCAATATGATCAAATTACCAATATAGAATAAGGTCAAGGGATATACTAAACATAGCATCAATCAATATAACTATGAAAATCATATGCTATGAATATTTTTGAAATCATTTCATCCAATCATCAAATATGACTATCATGTACAAGATGAGTCAAATGAAGTTCAATCATGAAGCCTACCTCAACCATTAACCAACCAAGATTATGAACACATAAACATGGTGGTCATGTGATTTACCTATAAGTGCAAGAGAGGTGGCAATCATGAAGATTATGATGCTAATAAAATGTGACAATTAAAAAAAATAAGCATCACAAAAGGATATTCATCACTTTAAATGATATAACTAATGAGCATAGTGATGAGCATCATAAATTGCATTAAAATGATATAACTTTGTAAAGCATGCAATTTTCAAAGTGTCAAGATCATATGAATTCAACATCTAAGACATCCATCAAAAAATAGATATAACTAAGAAATACAAGGAATGGATTTCAAAGAGGTTCATATGATCAAGCACACTACTATGAAGTTGAAACATGTATAAAGAATGATATCAATAAGAAAAATACACATGAATCAACATCATAACCATCCAAGTCAAATTAAAACTAGAAAGCAAGAGGATGGATTTTTGGGTTCTAGTATGGTAACTACAAAAATAATTAAAGAGCACAACCATACATGGAACAAATAAGCATTTGCATAAAGAATGTAACTAATAAAGAACAAAGATGCAAATAGCTTAAAACAACATTCATTTCCATTTGAAATGGCATAATCAAATACAAAGGAAATGACAACATGGAACATGCTTTGAAGAATATAACTAATGAAGTTTTAAAGCAATTCCATTCAAACAATCTTCAAATCATAAACAAAATCCAACAATGGACAAAATGAGTATGAAAATGAAAATAAAACATTTTTCAATTTGTATTCCAAAGAATATAACTACAAGGGCTCATACAAATTGAACATGTAGAAATGCAATACAAGTGATATAACTTAATGGGATCAAAAAGCAAATCTAACATGATGAAAATATAATCAAATGATTTTGAAAACCATGATATGTAACTAGATAAGTACATGAAGACAAAATCAATTGATTACTAATAAACATTGCATTTAAAGTAATGTAACTAAGAAAGAACAAAATGCAAATGCAATATGACCAACAAAAGGATTTACCTATAAAGGATAGGTTGGTCAATGAGGTCCAAGGCCTTAAGGTTTGTCTAAGTATCTAACTTTAGGAATCCACCTAAGGTCTTGAGATGGTTGATCTTTGAGGTCAAGTTTAGAAGTCCCACCAACTTTAGGAGATTTGACTTGATAAATCTTAGATTTGGACCTATCACCATGAGATTTGAATAATTTAAGCTTAGGTTGGTGATTAGTCTCTTGGGGTTGGTGAGATTGTTTCTTAGGGGATTGGTTCACTTTTCTTTTCTTCTTATTTCCTCCCTTTATTTGACTTTTGAATTTTAGATTTAACTTAGCAACTTTATTCAAAAGCTCTTTCATTTGTTGAGTTATGGGAGGAAGATTGAGAAGCTTTTTGTTAATAGATTCTTTTAGAGTTGGTTTAACTTGTTTAACCTCTTTAGAATCTATTTTAGGAGACTCCTTTTTAATAGGTTTTACTTGTTTAGTCTTCTTGGAGTCTTCCTTGGTTTTTTAGTGTTTTACCCTTCATTGAATTTGATTTTACCTTTTTGGGTTCAAAGTTGGGTTTAGACACCTGGCTTCTCCTTAGTTTGCACTCAAACCTAAAGTGTCCTTCAATGCCACAATAATTGCATTTAGTCATGGGCAAGGAGGAATGAGTACTAGAGAATGAGGACTCACCTTTCACAAAAGTGTTGGTGAATTTAGGGTCATATGTAATATTCCTATCAAAACCAAGACCCGCCCTATCTCTTTGAGATTTACCCAATTTAAATAACCTTTCAAATTTCTCTTCACTTTGGGTAAACTTGCACTCATACTTTTGTTTATAGGTTTCAAGTTGAGTGACTTGTTCTTTAAGGGTTGAATTTTCATTTTTAACTTTTGTAAGTTCATTCTCAATTCCCTTAAATTTGTTTAGCTCTTCATGGGCAAGTTTTAATTCAAATTTAACTTCATTGATAACATTAGATCCAAGTTCTAGAGTTTTTATCTTAATTTGTGCATTAGATAAATTTTCCATAGAAATGGTTAACTTGGATTCTAGGTTGTTAATGTTTCATCTTGCCTTTTTAATTGATCTCTTAGTTTTGAATTTTCCTTATTAAGATTATCATAATCTATCTTTGATTCTCTTAGATCATCTTTAATATTAGATAGATTATGCAAAGAGATCATGAACTTAGATTCTGCACAATTTATTAATTCTTCTTTTTCTCTAAGTTCATCTTTTGAAGAGTCTAATTCTTGGTTTAGTCTTTTAGATTCTTCTTTTAATCTTCTATTCTTCTTAGAAAGCTCTAAGGATAATGTGCACAAATCCTCATAAGCTTTTTCAATGTCATTATCATTTTCATCATTTTCTTCCTCTTTTAATTCAAATTGAGATTCTTTAAATTCATTGTTTGAATCTCCAATAGTGGGAAGAAGGAGGGGTCTAGAAGAATCTACCAAAGAATCTACAAAGTCTAAACTAGTGGAATCCATTCTTATGATTTTCATGGAGGCACAACACTAGGGTTTTAACTCTAGGCTTTTACACCTAATCAAGAGTTCCAAACACTTGATCCTAATATAGAGCACGAGGCTCTGATACCAATTGAGAGTCCTTGGGATCCTAACCCTAGAGGGGGGGTGAATAGGGTGAGCTACACTTAATGACTAATTATGACCAATTTTAATTTCTTTACAATTAACTAGTCACATGTGATGATTAACATACATAAAATGCGGAAGCTAAACAAATACAATCAACACAACACAAGATTTATAGTGGTTCGGCCTCAATGCCTACATCCACTACCGGCTTGTGTTCCTCACACCCCACCGGATTTCCACTATTATGCTTTTCAAAAGGCTAAGCAATAACCTCTACAACTATGCTTTTCTAGGCTAAGCAATAACCTTACAATGTGCTTTTATAGGCTAAGCAATAACCTTTACACAATGCTTTTCTTAGGCTAAGCAATAACCTTAATACATAAAAGATTTCTCTCAAAGAAAGTGTCTTCACAAAACACTCTAAGAGATTACAATTAAGCTCAATAAAAATTGCCTCTAAATAGGCAAATATGAAATTGTAAAACAACTCACACAAACACACTAAGAATTACAAAGATGAATGCTTATGAGGTGTGTGTGTGAAAACTTCAATCAAGATTAAAATTAAAGCTTAATCAAAATATATGCTTAAAGCAATTCAAAAGTTTAATGCACATAAAAAGATTTGATTGAAGTTATATGCAAATCACTTGAACAACTACAAACTTGTTAATGATATGAAAATCAAAAGATCACAAGTTGAATGTAAATGTTTAAGCCTAATCAAGTGATGCATGTGCTATGCTATGTTGTTTTCAAAAACAAAGGTTTAACTTACGATTCAAATGAATGAAAACAACAAAGATGATTCAAACAAGTTAATGAAACATGTTTATATAACAAATCAAAGGTTTTAACAAAACATGATTTATAAAGTTTTAACACAAAACTTGGTTTGAATCAAAGTGAGAAATCCATCACAATCTAAAACAAAGATTGAATGAAGGTAATGGATTTAACACATCATAGTTTATATGCTACAAATCATTTACCAATAATTTACTCAAAGCATAAAACATATGATTAATAAAAGTAAAGCTTACTTGATGATTTAACTTAATGATCCAAGCTTTAGCTTTACTAAAGACCCCTTAATCTCTCTTAGTTCATCCCCTTTTCCTTGTCTCCAAACACCTCCAAGAAGGCTTAAGAGTTCTAAAATCTTCAACCACTTTTCAATGGGAATGAACTCATATTTATAGTCAAAAAGTGACTATAGGCGTGTCTTCGGTCGACCCCCAGCCATCCCCGGTCGACCGAATACAAACGGTCACAAATATGACCGTTGGAGAGCCAACGGCCCTCTGCCCGGTCGACCTGCAGTGTGCCAGGTCGACCTGGTCCATGGGCAGGTCGACCCTGGGACCAGAATTCCCATTTTTCTCATATATCGAAGTGATTTTTGAGGGGATTCTTTTGGGCCATTAAATCAAGCATGGAAACATGATTTTAAATCATTCTAAGAGGTTTAAAAACATGAAATATAAAAAGCCAAAAATGATTAGAAAGTTTTAAAACCATAGGCTTGCTTGATTTATAAAACTCTTTTTCAAATTAAATTGCATCCAAGATGAAAACCAAAACATGCATGAAACATATGATTTACAAGATTTAAAACAATGCATGTGTAAATCAAGATTTCAAGAATTTTTAAATCAATGCATGTGTGAAAATTCATGAGATTAATAAAATGCTAATGCATCCATCAAATTGCAATAAACAAAATCCTAACAATCTCCCCCTTTGCAATTTGATGGCAAACCTTTCTCACACTAAATCTCCACACTAAGTCTTCAGCTCCTCCTTGGCTGGACAATTCTTGAAATCTCTTTGGATGCTTCTTCATTTAGCTTGGGCTCTAGCTTTTTCTTCATTCTCCTTGTTGCTTGTAGCTTGATCATTCTTCAAGCTTTCTTTTCATCTTCCTTCTTTTAGCTAAGCAACTTCTTTAGCTCCCAAGCTTTCTTCTCTTCATTTCTCCCTTTTGACCATGCACTCTCCTTTTGGCAAGATGTGCATTCTCTCCACCTTTAGCACTTTCTCCCCCTTAATTCTTTCTCCCCTTTTGCCATTAAGCTTGAGAACTTTCTCCCCCTTTGCCATCAAATTGCAAAGGTGTCAATTGAAGAGGGGTACCTACACACATGAAACAAGGAAAATACCTTTTAGTAGCACCTGTTAACAAAGGAAATCGAAAATGAAGTACATAACAGGTCATCATGCATGGGTAATAAGCTAGAAGGGTATCAAGAGCCAATATAAGGTGAATTTGATCAAAACTAATACTTCCTATGAAGTTTTACTCCCCCTCAATCCATACTTCTCCTTTTGTCAAACATTTGACAAGAATATAAATTTTTGGTGCAAGAAGATGGTTTAACCAACTGAGGGTTAACTTCAAGTGAAGGATTAGATTCCAAATGACTAATAAGCTCAATATGATCAAATTACCAATATAGAACAAGGTCAAGGGATATACTAAACATAGCATCAATCAATATAACTATGAAAATCATTTCTATGAATATTTTTGAAATCATTTCATCCAATCATCAAATATGACTATCATGTGCAAGATGAGTCAAATGAAGTTCAATCATGAAGCCTACCTCAACCATTAACCAACCAAGATTATGAACACATAAACATGGTGGTCATGTGATTTACCTATAAGTGCAAGAGAGGTGGCAATCATGAAGATTATGATGCTAATAAAATGTGACAATTAAAAAAAATAAGCATCACAAAAGGATATTCATCACTTTAAATGATATAACTAATGAGCATAGTGATGAGCATCATAAATTGCATTAAAATGATATAACTTTGTAAAGCATGCAATTTTCAAAGTGTCAAGATCATATGAATTCAACATCTAAGACATCCATCAAAAAATAGATATAACTAAGAAATACAAGGAATGGATTTCAAAGAGGTTCATATGATCAAGCACACTACTATGAAGTTGAAACATGTATAAAGAATGATATCAATAAGAAAAATACACATGAATCAACATCATAACCATCCAAGTCAAATTAAAACTAGAAAGCAAGAGGATGGATTTTTGGGTTCTAGTATGGTAACTACAAAAATAATTAAAGAGCACAACCATACATGGAACAAATAAGCATTTGCATAAAGAATGTAACTAATAAAGAACAAAGATGCAAATAGCTTAAAACAACATTCATTTCCATTTGAAATGGCATAATCAAATACAAAAGGAAATGACAACATGGAACATGCTTTGAAGAATATAACTAATGAAGTTTTAAAGCAATTCCATTCAAACAATCTTCAAATCATAAACAAAATCCAACAATGGACAAAATGAGTATGAAAATGAAAATAAAACATTTTTCAATTTGTATTCCAAAGAATATAACTACAAGGGCTCATACAAATTGAACATGTAGAAATGCAATACAAGTGATATAACTTAATGGGATCAAAAAGCAAATCTAACATGATGAAAATATAATCAAATGATTTTGAAAACCATGATATGTAACTAGATAAGTACATGAAGACAAAATCAATTGATTACTAATAAACATTGCATTTAAAGTAATGTAACTAAGAAAGAACAAAATGCAAATGCAATATGACCAACAAAAGGATTTACCTATAAAGGATAGGTTGGTCAATGAGGTCCAAGGCCTTAAGGTTTGTCTAAGTATCTAACTTTAGGAATCCACCTAAGGTCTTGAGATGGTTGATCTTTGAGGTCAAGTTTAGAAGTCCCACCAACTTTAGGAGATTTGACTTGATAAATCTTAGATTTGGACCTATCACCATGAGATTTGAATAATTTAAGCTTAGGTTGGTGATTAGTCTCTTGGGGTTGGTGAGATTGTTTCTTAGGGGATTGGTTCACTTTTCTTTTCTTCTTATTTCCTCCCTTTATTTGACTTTTGAATTTTAGATTTAACTTAGCAACTTTATTCAAAAGCTCTTTCATTTGTTGAGTTATGGGAGGAAGATTGAGAAGCTTTTTGTTAATAGATTCTTTTAGAGTTGGTTTAACTTGTTTAACCTCTTTAGAATCTATTTTAGGAGACTCCTTTTTAATAGGTTTTACTTGTTTAGTCTTCTTGGAGTCTTCCTTGGTTTTTAGTGTTTTACCCTTCATTGAATTTGATTTTACCTTTTTGGGTTCAAAGTTGGGTTTAGACACATGGCTTCTCCTTAGTTTGCACTCAAACCTAAAGTGTCCTTCAATGCCACAATAATTGCATTTAGTCATGGGCAAGGAGGAATGAGTACTAGAGAATGAGGACTCACCTTTCACAAAAGTGTTGGTGAATTTAGGGTCATATGTAATATTCCTATCAAAACCAAGACCCGCCCTATCTCTTTGAGATTTACCCAATTTAAATAACCTTTCAAATTTCTCTTCACTTTGGGTAAACTTGCACTCATACTTTTGTTTATAGGTTTCAAGTTGAGTGACTTGTTCTTTAAGGGTTGAATTTTCATTTTTAACTTCTGTAAGTTCATTTTCAATTCCCTTAAATTTGTTTAGCTCTTCATGGGCAAGTTTTAATTCAAATTTAACTTCATTGATAACATTAGATCCAAGTTCTAGAGTTTTTATCTTAATTTGTGCATTAGATAAATTTTCCATAGAAATGGTTAACTTGGATTCTAGGTTGTTAATGTTTTCATCTTGCCTTTTTAATTGATCTCTTAGTTTTGAATTTTCCTTATTAAGATTATCATAATCTATCTTTGATTCTCTTAGATCATCTTTAATATTAGATAGATTATGCAAAGAGATCATGAACTTAGATTCTGCACAATTTATTAATTCTTCTTTTTCTCTAAGTTCATCTTTTGAAGAGTCTAATTCTTGGTTTAGTCTTTTAGATTCTTCTTTTAATCTTCTATTCTTCTTAGAAAGCTCTAAGGATAATGTGCACAAATCCTCATAAGCTTTTTCAATGTCATTATCATTTTCATCATTTTCTTCCTCTTTTAATTCAAATTGAGATTCTTTAAATTCATTGTTTGAATCTCCAATAGTGGGAAGAAGGAGGGGTCTAGAAGAATCTACCAAAGAATCTACAAAGTCTAAACTAGTGGAATCCATTCTTATGATTTTCATGGAGGCACAACACTAGGGTTTTAACTCTAGGCTTTTACACCTAATCAAGAGTTCCAAACACTTGATCCTAATATAGAGCACGAGGCTCTGATACCAATTGAGAGTCCTTGGGATCCTAACCCTAGAGGGGGGGTGAATAGGGTGAGCTACACTTAATGACTAATTATGACCAATTTTAATTTCTTTACAATTAACTAGTCACATGTGATGATTAACATACATAAAATGCGGAAGCTAAACAAATACAATCAACACAACACAAGATTTATAGTGGTTCGGCCTCAATGCCTACATCCACTACCGGCTTGTGTTCCTCACACCCCACCGGATTTCCACTATTATGCTTTTCAAAAGGCTAAGCAATAACCTCTACAACTATGCTTTTCTAGGCTAAGCAATAACCTTACAATGTGCTTTTATAGGCTAAGCAATAACCTTTACACAATGCTTTTCTTAGGCTAAGCAATAACCTTAATACATAAAAGATTTCTCTCAAAGAAAGTGTCTTCACAAAACACTCTAAGAGATTACAATTAAGCTCAATAAAAATTGCCTCTAAATAGGCAAATATGAAATTGTAAAACAACTCACACAAACACACTAAGAATTACAAAGATGAATGCTTATGAGGTGTGTGTGTGAAAACTTCAATCAAGATTAAAATTAAAGCTTAATCAAAATATATGCTTAAAGCAATTCAAAAGTTTAATGCACATAAAAAGATTTGATTGAAGTTATATGCAAATCACTTGAACAACTACAAACTTGTTAATGATATGAAAATCAAAAGATCACAAGTTGAATGTAAATGTTTAAGCCTAATCAAGTGATGCATGTGCTATGCTATGTTGTTTTCAAAAACAAAGGTTTAACTTACGATTCAAATGAATGAAAACAACAAAGATGATTCAAACAAGTTAATGAAACATGTTTATATAACAAATCAAAGGTTTTAACAAAACATGATTTATAAAGTTTTAACACAAAACTTGGTTTGAATCAAAGTGAGAAATCCATCACAATCTAAAACAAAGATTGAATGAAGGTAATGGATTTAACACATCATAGTTTATATGCTACAAATCATTTACCAATAATTTACTCAAAGCATAAAACATATGATTAATAAAAGTAAAGCTTACTTGATGATTTAACTTAATGATCCAAGCTTTAGCTTTACTAAAGACCCCTTAATCTCTCTTAGTTCATCCCTTTTCCTTGTCTCCAAACACCTCCAAGAAGGCTTAAGAGTTCTAAAATCTTCAACCACTTTTCAATGGGAATGAACTCATATTTATAGTCAAAAAGTGACTATAGGCGTGTCTTCGGTCGACCCCCAGCCATCCCCGGTCGACCGAATACAAATGGTCACAAATATGACCGTTGGAGAGCCAACGGCCCTCTGCCCGGTCGACCTGCAGTGTGCCAGGTCGACCTGGTCCATGGGCAGGTCGACCCTGGGACCAGAATTCCCATTTTTCTCATATATCGAAGTGATTTTTGAGGGGATTCTTTTGGGCCATTAAATCAAGCATGGAAACATGATTTTAAATCATTCTAAGAGGTTTAAAAACATGAAATATAAAAAGCCAAAAATGATTAGAAAGTTTTAAAACCATAGGCTTGCTTGATTTATAAAACTCTTTTTCAAATTAAATTGCATCCAAGATGAAAACCAAAACATGCATGAAACATATGATTTACAAGATTTAAAACAATGCATGTGTAAATCAAGATTTCAAGAATTTTTAAATCAATGCATGTGTGAAAATTCATGAGATTAATAAAATGCTAATGCATCCATCAAATTGCAATAAACAAAATCCTAACAAGTCCTATTTGCGAAGCTTCAGTTCCTACAAGTTACTCTACCCTCGAGCGAAGTGTTCGTTTCGATTTCAAATTTTCCGGAGGCCGTTTCCCATTCCGGACCCCTGGCAGGCCGTTTTCGAGCCTAAGTGTTGGAAAATCTCATTTTCGCTCGTAATTCTCTAACTAAGAGTCCTATTTACGAACCGTTAGTTCCTACAAGTTACTCTACCCTCAAGCGAAGTGCTCATACCACTTTTCGATTTTTCCCACGGTCGTTTTCACTTCCGGACCCCCGGCGGGCCGTTTTCAAGCCTAAGTGTCGGAAAATCCCATGTTTCGCTCGTAATTCTCTAACCGTGAGTCCTATTTATGTACCGTCAGTCACAGAAGTTACTCTACCCCCAAGCGAAATGCTCGTGCCGGGTTTCAATTATTTCCGTGGCCGATTCCCGTTCCGGGGCCCCAACAGCCCGTTTTCGAGCCTAAGTCTTGGAAAATCCCATTTTTCGCTCGTAATTCACTAACAGCGAGTCCTATTAGCGAACCGTCAGGTCCTACAGGTTACTCTACCCTCGAGCGAAGTGCTCTTGCCGGTTTCTAGTTTTTCCCGCAGCCGTTTCCCGTTTCGGGCCCCCGGCGGGCCGTTGTCGAGCCGAAGTGCGCGAAAATCCCATGTTTCTCTCTTAATTCTCTAACCGGAGTCCTATTTGCGAACCGTCAGTTCCTACATGTTACTCTACCCTCAAGCGAAGTGCTCGTCCCACTTTTTGATTTTTCCCACGGTCGTTTTCCCTTCCGGACGCCCGGCGGGCCGTTTTCAAGCCTAAGTGTCGGAAAATCCCATGTTTCGCTCGTAATTCTCTAACCGTGAGTCCTATTTACGTACCGTCAGTCACAGAAGTTACTCTACCCCCGAGTGAAATGCTCGTGCTGGGTTTCAATTATTTCCGTGGCCGATTCCTGTTCCGGGGCCCCAGCAGCCCGTTTTCGAGCCTAAGTCTTGGAAAATCCCATTTTTCGCTCGTAATTCACTAACAGCGAGTCCTATTGGCGAACCGTCAGTTCCTACAGGTTACTCTGCCCTCTAGCGAAGTGCTCTTGCCGGTTTCTAATTTTTCCAGCAGCCGTTTCCCGTTTCGGGCCCCCGGCGGGCCGTTGTCGAGCCGAAGTGTGCGAAAATCCCATGTTTCTCTCTTAATTCCCTAACCGGAGTCCTATTTATGAACCGTCAGTTCCTACAAGTTAATCTACCCTCGAGCGAAGTGCTCGTGCCATTTTTCGATTTTTCCTGTGGATGTTTCCCATTTCGGGCGCTCGGCGGGCTGTTTTCGAGCCTAAGTGTTGGAAAATCCCATGTTTCTCTCGTAATTCTCTAACCGGGAGTTCTATTTGCGAACCGTTAGTTCCTACAAGTTACTCTACCCTCGAGCGAAGTGCTCGTACTACTTTTTGATTTTTCCCACGGCCGTTTCCCGTTCCGGACACCCGGCGGTCCGATTTTAAGCCTAAGTGTGTGAAAATCCCATGTTTCGCTCGTAATTCTCTAACCGTGAGCCCTATTTGCGAACCATCAATCACAGAGGTTACACTACCCCCAAACGAGGTGCTCGTGTTGGGTTTCAATTATTCCCGCGGCCGATTCCCGTTCCGGACCCCCAGCGGCCCGTTTTCGAGCCTAAGTCTTCGAAAATCCCATTTTTCGCACGTAATTCTCTAACCGCGAGTCCTATTGGCGAACCGTCAGTTCCTACAGGTTACTCTACCCTCCAGTGAAGTGTTATTGCTGATTTCTAATTTTTCCCGCAGACGTTTCCCTTTCCGGGCCCCCGGCGGGCCGTTGTCGAGACAAAGTGTGGGAAAATCCCATGTTTCTCTCTTAATTCTCTAACCGGGATTCCTATTTTCGAACCGTCAGTTCCTACAGGTTAATCTACCCTCGAGTGAAGTGCTCGTGCCATTTTTTTATTTTTCCTGTGGCCGTTTCCCATTTTTGACCCCCAGCGGGCCATTTTCGAGCCTAAGTGTTGGAAAATCCCATGTTTGGCTCGGAATTCTCTATCCGGGAGTCCTATTTGAGAACCGTCAATTCCTACAGGTTACTCTACACTCGAGCAAAGTGCTCGTGCCGGTTCGGAATTTTTCGGATGGCCGTTTCCCGTTTCGGGCCACCGTCGGGCCGTTTTCAAGCCTACGTGTTGGAAAATCCTATGTTTCGCTTGTAATTCTCAAATCGGGAGTCCTATTTGCATACCGTCAGTTCCTACAGTTTAATATACACTTCCGGACCCCCGGCGGGCCGTTTTCAAGCCTAAGTGTGGGAAAATCCCATGTTTCGCTCGTAATTCTCTAACCGTGAGTCTTATTTGCATACCGTCAGTCACAGAAGTTACTCTACCCCCGAGCGAAGTGCTCGTGCCGGGTTTTAATTATTTCCGCGGCCGATTCCCATTCCGGACCCCCAGCAGCCCGTTTTCGAGCCTAAGTCTTGGAAAATCCCATTTTTCGCTCGTAATTCTCTAACAGCGAGTCCTATTGGTGAACCGTCAGTTCCTACAGGTTACTCTGCCCTCGAGCGAAGTGGTCTTACCAGTTTCTGATTTTTCCCGCAGCCGTTTCCCGTTCCGGGCCCCCGGCGCTCCGTTGTCGAGCCGAAGTGTGCGAAAATCCCATGTTTCTCTCTTAATTCTCTAACCGGGAGTCCTATTTGCGAACCATCAGTTCCTACAGGTTAATCTACCCTCGAGCGAAGTGCTCGTGCCATTTTTCGACTTTTCCTGTGGCCGTTTCCTATTTCAGACCCCCGGAGGGCCATTTTCGAGCCTAAGTGTTGGAAAATCCCATGTTTCGCTCGTAATTCTCTATCCGGGAGTCCTATTTGAGAACCGTCAATTCCTACAGGTTACTCTTTGCTCGAGCAAAGTGCTCGTGCCGGTTTGCAATTTTTTCCATGGACGTTTCCCGTTTCGGGCCCCCGGCGGGCCGTTTTCGAGCCTACGTGTTGGAAAATCCCATGTTTCGCTTGTAATTCTCAAACCGGGAGTCCTATTTGCGTTCCTCAGTTCCTACAGTTTAATATAGCCTCGAACGAAGTGCTCGTGCTGGTTTCCTTGTTTTTCTTGGACCGTTTCCCGTTCCGGACCCCTGGTAGGCCATTTTCGAGCCTAAGTGTTGGAAAATGCCTTGTTTCGCTCGTAATTCTCTGACCGGGAGTCCTTTTTGCGAAACGTCAGTTCCTACAAGTTACTCTACCCTCGAGCTAACTGTTCATTTTGGTTTCCAATCTTCTCAAGGCCGTTTCCCATTTCGGACCCCAGGCGGGCTGTTTTCGAGCCTATGTGTTGCAAAATCTCATGTTTCGCTCGTAATTCTCTAACCGGGAGTCCTATTTACAAACCGTTAGTTCCGACGAGTTACTCTCCAATCGAAGTTAAGTGCTCGTACCACTTTTCAATTTTTCCCACGGTCGTTTTCACTTTTATGGACACCCGGAGGGCCGTTTTCAAGCCTAAGTGTCGGAAAATGCCATGTTTCGCTCGTAATTCTCTAACCGTGAGTCCTATTTTTGTACCGTCAGTCACATAAGTTACTCTACCCCCAAGCGAAATGCCCGTGCCGGGTTTCAATTATTTCCGTTGCCGATTCCCGTTCCGGGGCCCCAACAGCCCGTTTTCGAGCCTAAGTCTTGGAAAATCCCATTTTTCGCTCGTAATTCACTAACAGCGAGTCCTATTAGCGAACCGTCAGTTCCTACAGGTTACTCTACCCTCGAGCGAAGTGCTCTTGCCGGTTTCTAATTTTTCCCGCAGCCGTTTCCCGTTTCGGGCCCCCGGCGGGCCGTTGTCGAGCCGAAGTGTGCGAAAATCCCATGTTTCTCTCTTAATTCTCTAACCGGAGTCCTATTTGCGAACCGTCAGTTCCTACAAGTTACTCTACCCTCAAGCAAAGTGCTCGTACCACTTTTTGATTTTTCCCACGGTCGTTTTCCCTTCCGGACCCCCGGCGGGCCGTTTTCAAGCCTAAGTGTCGGAAAATCCCATGTTTCGCTCGTAATTCTCTAACCATGAGTCCTATTTACGTACCGTCAGTCACAGAAGTTACTCTACCCCCGAGCGAAATGCTCGTGCTAGGTTTCAATTATTTCCGTGGCCGATTCCCGTTCCGGGGCCCCAGCAGCCCGTTTTCGAGCCTAAGTCTTGGAAAATCCCATTTTTCGCTCGTAATTCACTAACAGCGAGTCCTATTGGCGAACCGTCAGTTCCTACATGTTACTCTACCCTCTAGCGAAGTGCTCTTGCCAGTTTCTAATTTTTCCCGTAGCCGTTTCCCGTTTCGGGCCCCCGGCGGGCCGTTGTCGAGCCGAAGTGTGCGAAAATCCCATGTTTCTCTCTTAATTCCCTAACCAGAGTCCTATTTGTGAACCGTCAGTTCCTACAAGTTAATCTACCCTCGAGCGAAGTGCTCGTGCCATTTTTCGATTTTTCCTGTGGACGTTTCCCATTTCGGGCGCCCGGCGGGCTGTTTTCGAGCCTAAGTGTTGGAAAATCCCATGTTTCTCTCGTAATTCTCTAACCGGGAATCCTATTTGCGAACCGTTAGTTCCTACAAGTTACTCTACCCTCGAGCGAAGTGCTCGTACTACTTTTCGATTTTTCCCACGGCCGTTTCCCGTTCCGGACACCCGGCGGTCCGATTTCAAGCCTAAGTGTGTGAAAATCCCATGTTTCGCTCGTAATTCTCTAACCGTGAGCCCTATTTGCGAACCATCAATCACAGAAGTCCTATTTGTGAACCGTCAATTCCTAAAGGTTACTCTACCCTCGAGCAAAGTGCTCGTGCCGGTTTGCAATTTCTACCCCTGCCGTTTCCCGTTTCGGGCCCCCGGCGTGCCGTTTTCGAGCCTACGTGTTGGAAAATCCCATGTTTCGCTTGTAATTCTCTAATCGGGAGTCCTATTTGTGTACCGTCAGTTCCTATCATTTAATCTACCCTTGAGTGAAGTGCTCGTGCTGGTTTCCTAGTTTTTCTTGGACCGTTTCCCATTCCGGACCCCTAGTAGGTCATCTTTGAGCCTGAGTGTTTGAAAATGCCATGTTTCGCTCGTAATTCTCTGACCGGGAGTCCTATTTGCGAAGCGTCAGTTCCTACAAGTCACTATACCCTTGAGCGAAGTGTTGGTTTCGATTTCCAATTTTCTGGAGGCCGTTTCCCGTTCCGGACCCCTGGCGGGCCGTTTTCGGGCCTAAGTGTTGCAAAATCTAATGTTTCGCTCGTAATTCTCTAACGGGGAGTCCTATTTACGAACCGTTAGTTGCTACAAGTCACTCTACCCTCGAGCGAAGTGCTCGTACCACTTTTCGATTTTTCCCACAGTCGTTTTCCCTTCCGGACCCCCGGCGGGCCGTTTTCAAGCCTAAGTGTGGGAAAATCCCATGTTTCGCTCGTAATTCTCTAACCGTGAGTCTTATTTGCGTACCGTCAGTCACAGATGTTACTCTACCTCCGATTGAAGTACTCGTGCCGGGTTTTAATTATTTTCACGGCCGATTCCCATTCCGGACCCCCAGCAGCCCGTTTTCGAGCCTAAGTCTTGGAAAATCCCATTTTTCGCACGTAATTCTCTAACAGCGAGTCCTATTGGTGAACCGTCAGTTCCTACAGGTTACACTACCCTCGAGCGAAGTGCTCTTTCCGGTTTCTGATTTTTCCCGCAGCCGTTTCCCGTCCGGGCCCCCGGCGCGCCGTTGTCGAGCAGAAGTGTGCGAAAATCCCATGTTTCTCTCTTAATTCTCTAACCGGGAGTCCTATTTGCGAACCATCAATTCCTACAGGTTAATCTACCTTCGAGCGATGTGCTCGTGCCATTTTTTGACGTTTTCTGTGGCCGTTTCCTATTTCAGACCCCCGCCGGGCCATTTTCGAGCCTAAGTGTTGGAAAATCCCATGTTTCGCTCGTAATTCTCTATCCGGAGGTCCTATTTGAGAACCGTCAATTCCTACAGGTTACTCTATGCTCGAGCAAAGTGCTCGTGCCGGTTCGCAATTTTTTCCAAGGACGTTTCCCGTTTCGGGCCCCCGGCGGGCCGTTTTCGAGCCTACTTGTTGGAAAATCCCATGTTTCGCTTGTAATTCTCAAACCGGGAGTCCTATTTGCGTTCCGTCAGTTCCTACAGTTTAATATAGCCTCGAACGAAGTGCTCGTGCTGGTTTCCTAGTTTTTCTTGGACCGTTTCCCGTTCCGGACCCCTGGTAGGCCATTTTCGAGCCTAAGTGTTGGAAAATGCCTTGTTTCGCTCGTAATTCTCTGACCGGGAGTCCTATTTGCGAAACGTTAATTCCTACAAGTTACTCTACCCTCGAGCGAAGTGTTCGTTTTGGTTTCCAATCTTCTCGAGGCCCTTTCCCATTCCGGACCCCTGGGGGACTGTTTTCGAGCCTATGTGTTGCAAAATCTCATGTTTCGCTCGTAATTCTCTAACCGGGAGTCCTATTTACTAACCGTTAGTTCCAACGAGTAACTCTACCCTCGAGCGAAGTGCTCATACCACTTTTTGATTTTTCCCATGGCCGTTTCCCGTTGGGGACCCCCGGCAGGCCGTTTTCAAGCCTAAGTGTGGGAAAATGCAATGTTTCGCTCGCAATTCTCTAACCGTGAGCCCTATTTGCGAACCGTCAGTCACAGAAGTTACTCTACCAACGAGCGAATTGCTCGTGCCGGGTTTCAATCATATCCCCCGGCTGATTCCCGTTCCGGACCCCCAACGGCCCGTTTTCGAACCTAAGTCTTGGAAAATCCCATTTTTCGCTCGTAATTCTCTAACCGCGACTCCTATTGGCGAACCATCAGTTCCTACAGGCTACTCTACCCTAGAGTGAAGTGCTCTTGCTGGTTTCTGATTTTTCCCGCAGCCGTTTCCCTTTCCGGGCCCCCGGCGGGCCGTTGTCGAGCTGAAGTCTGGGAAAATCCCATGTTTCTCTCTTAATTTTCTAACCGGGAGTCCTATCTGCGAACCGTCAGTTCCTACAAGTTAGTCTACCCTCGAGTGAAGTGCTCGTATCATTTTTCAATTTTTCCTATGGCCGTTTCCCATTTAGGACTCCCAGCGGGCCGTTTTCGAGCCTAAGTGTTGGAAAATCCCATGCTTCGCTCGTAATTCTCTAACCAGGAGTCCTATTTGTGAACCGTCAATTCCTACAGGTTACTCTACCCTTGAGCAAAGTGCTCGTGCCGGTTTGCAATTTTTCCCCCGGCCGTTTCCCGTTTCAGGCCCCCGGCGGGCCGTTTTCGAGCCTACGTGTTGGAAAATCCATTGTTTCGCTTGTAATTCTCTAATCGGGAGTCGTATTTGCGTATCGTCAGTTCCTACAGTTTAATCTACCCTTGAGTGAAGTGCTCGTGATGGTTTCCTAGTTTTTCTTGGGCCATTTCCCGTTCCGGACCCCTGGTAGGCCATCTTCGAGGCTGAGTGTTGGAAAATGCCATGTTTCGCTCGTAATTCTCTGATCGGGAGTCCTATTTGTGAAGCTTCAGTTCCTACAAGTTACTCTACCCTCGAGCGAAGTGTTCGTTTCGATTTCAAATTTTTCGGAGGCCGTTTCCCATTCCGGACCCCTGGCAGGCCGTTTTCGAGCCTAAGTGTTGGAAAATCTCATTTTCGCTCGTAATTCTCTAACTGGGAGTCCTATTTACGAACCGTTAGTTCCTACAAGTTACTCTACCCTCAAGCGACGTGCTCGTACCACTTTTCGATTTTTCCCACGGTCGTTTTCACTTCCGGACCCCCGGCGGGCCGTTTTCAAGCCTAAGTGTCGGAAAATCCCATGTTTCGCTCGTAATTCTCTAACCGTGAGTCCTATTTATGTACCGTCAGTCACAGAAGTTACTCTACCCCCAAGCGAAATGCTCGTGCTGGGTTTCAATTATTTCCGTGGACGATTCCCATTCCGGGGCCCCAACAGCCCGTTTTGGAGCCTAAGTCTTGGAAAATCCCATTTTTCGCTCGTAATTCACTAACAGCGAGTCCTATTAGCGAACCGTCAGTTCCTACAGGTTACTCTACCCTCGAGCAAAGTGCTCTTGCCGGTTTCTAATTTTTCCCGCAGCCGTTTCCCGTTTCGGGCCCCCGGCGGGCCGTTGTCGAGCCGAAGTGCGCGAAAATCCCATGTTTCTCTCTTAATTCTCTAACCGGAGTCCTATTTGCGAACCGTCAGTTCCTACATGTTACTCTCCCCTCAAGCGAAGTGCTCGTACCACTTTTTGATTTTTCCTACGGTCGTTTTCCCTTCCGGACCCCCGGCGGGCCGTTTTCAAGCCTAAGTGTCGGAAAATCCCATGTTTCGCTCGTAATTCTCTAACCGTGAGTCCTATTTACGTAACGTCAGTCACAGAAGTTACTCTACCCCCGAGAGAAATGCTCGTGCTGGGTTTTGTTAGGAATTTTGTCTATTTCAATTTGATGGATGCATATCATTTTAATCATCATTTGATTTCTCACACTTGCATTATTTTAGAAAACATTGAAATCTTATTTTATCCATGCATTGTTTTTAAAATATGGTAAAACTCATGTTTTATGCATGAATTGGTTTTAATTTTGGATGCAATTGATTTTGTAAAAGGAATTTCAAAATTCAAGCTTAGCCTAAGTTTTAAAGTTTCAAATGATTTGTGGCTTTTTATGATTCATGATTTTAAAAAATACTTAGATTGATTTAAATCATGTTTCAAGCTTGATTTAATGGCCCCAACAAGTCCCACATCAAAAATCTTTGAAAATTGCAAAAGTATGCAAAATGGGAAAAGTGGCCCAGGGCCCAGTGTACCCGGTCGACCGGGTACACATCCCGGTCGACCGCGTACACTGCGGGTCGACTGGGCAGAGAGCCGTTTGGCTCTCCAACGGTCATTTTTCTGACCGTTTGGATGGGGTCGACCGGGCCTGTCATGGGGTCGACCGGGGACACGCAGAAACTCTGTTTTCTGTGTATAAAAAGGCTTCATTCCCTTTGAAAAAGGTTGGAACTTTTGAGGAAACTTGGAGCCTTCTTGGAGGTGTTTGAAGAGAAGATAAAGGGGATGAACCAAGGGGATTAAGAAGGTCATTAAGGAAGCTAAAGCTTGGATCATGAAGTTAAATCTCCAAGTAAGCTTTGCTTAATTTAATCATATGTTTCATGCTTGGTTTTAAATCTTTGGTAAATGTTTTTAGCATGATAACTATGATAAAATGAATTCATTACTTCCATTCAATCTTTGATATTAAGTTGTAATGAATTCTTTTCTTTGATTCAAACTTAGTTTAGTTTTAAACTTTGTTAAACATGTTATGTTTAAAACTTTGATTTCTTTATAACATGTTAATTTAACTTGTTTGAATCATCATTGTTGTTGTCAATCTTTTTAAAACCTTTGTTAAATCTTGTTTTTGAAAACAACACTAAAAATGCATCACATGTTTAAGCCAAATTAATTTCATACAACTTGTGAGCCTTTATTTTTTAAATCATCAACAAGTTAGTATTTGTTCATGTGATTTGCATTTAAACTTCAATCAATTCTTTCTATGTGCTTTAATCTTTGAATTGCTTTGAGCATATATTCATTGGACTTTACTTTTTAAACTTGATTGAAGTTGTCACACACACACCTCATTAGCATACATCTTTGCACTCATTAGTGTGTTGTGCTGAGTTTAGTTTTCACTTTCAAATTAGCCTATTAAAGAGGCATTCTAATTGTGCTTTAATTGTAATCTCTTAGAGTGTTCTTTGGAAGACACTTTCTTTGAGAAATCATTTCTTTGTAAGGTTATTGCTTAGCCATTAAAAGCATATTGATAGGTTGTTGTTTAGCCTAGAAAAACATCATTGTAAGGTTATTGCTAAGCCTTGGAAAGCATACATTGTAGAGGTTATTGCTAAGCCTTGGAAAGCATCTTGTAGAGGTTATTGCTTAGCCTATTGGAAAAGCATATTAGTGGAAATCCGGTGGGGTGTTGAGCACAAGCCGGTAGTGGATGTAGGCATTGAGGCCGAACCACTATAAATCTTTGTGTTATGGTGATTGGTTTGTGGTGATTGATTTGTCTCTCTTCCGCATCTATTGTCATAATCATCACATGTGACTAGGTTAATTGTAAAGAAATTAAAATTGGTCATAGTTGGTCACTATTACTAGATCACCCTATTCACCCCCCCCCCCCCCCTCTAGGGTAGGATCCCCGGACTTTCAATTGGTATCAGAGCCTCGTGCTCTAATATTAGGATCAAGTGTTTAAAACTCTTGATTAGGTGTAAAAACCTAGAGTTTAAACCCTAGTGTGCTTTTCATGAAAATCATTAAAATGGACTCCACTATGCTAGATTGTGTAGATTCCCTTGTAGATTCTTCTAGACCCCTCCTTTCTTCTATTGGAGATTCAAACCTTGAATTTAATGAATCTAAAGTTGAATCAAAAGAAGAAGAAAATGATGATTATGAAGATGATATACATCAAGCCTATGAGGAATTATATGAACTATGTGAAGTCATAGCTAAGAAGAATAAAAAGTTAAGAGAAGAATCAAAAAGGCTCAACAAAGATTTAATCTCTTCAAATGATGAACTTAGAGAGAAAGAAGAAGTAATACATTGCCTAGACTCTAAGTTTATGATCACTTTGCACAATCTATCCAATGCTCAAGATGAACTAAAAGAAATGAAATTAAATCATAATGAGCTAAATAAAGAAAATTTAAACCTAAGAGATACATTAAAAAGACAAGATGATAACATTATCTATTTAGAATCCAAATTGAAAATTTCTAAAGATAACTTGTCTAATCTTCAAGATGAACTAAATGTATCTAAGATAAGTTGTGAAGGACTTACCAAGGAAAATTCAATTCTAAGTGATCATATAAAAAATCAAGTTGAAGACATTGTCAACCTTGAATCCAAGTTAATAACCACCAAAGAGAATTTATTCAATGCTCAAAGTAATATAAAAACTTTACAACTTGGATCTAATGTAAATGAACTCAAACTTGAATTAAAACTTGCTTATGAAAAAGTAAACAGGTTTAATGGAATTGGAATTGAACTTACAAAAGTGAAAAATGAAAATTCAATTCTTAAAAATCAAGTCACTCAACTTGAAACTCACAAACAAAAGTATGAGTGCAAATTTACCCAAGGCGAAGAGAAATTTGAAAAATTATTTAGATTGGGTAAATCACAAAGAGATAGGACGGGTATTGGATTTGATAAGTATACTTCTCATGGCCCTAAAATCACCAACACATTTGTGAAAGGTGAGTCCTCAATCTCTAGCACTCACTCTACTTTGCCCAAAACAAAATGTCATTATTGTGGTAATGAAGGGCATTTCAAATTTGAGTGCAAATTAAGAAAAAATCATTTGTCTAAACCCATCTATGAAACTAAAAATGGAAAATCTAATTCTATGATAGTTAAGGCATCAAAATCAAAGGAAGACTCTAGAAAGTTCAAGCAAGTCAAACCATTCCAACAAGAGTCTCCCAAGATAGATTTTAAAAAGACTAAACAAATCAAAAGTAATCAAATTAAATCTATCAAAAAGAAACCTCTCACTTTACCTCCTTTAACCTTGGAAATGAAAGAACTTTTGAATAATGTTGAAAGACTAAAATTAAAATTCAAAAGGCAAAAAGAGAGAGGAAAAGCTAAAAGAAATGAGAAAAATAAAAAAAAACATCAACCACCAAAGACTAATCATCAATCCAATTATGAAATTGTCAAACCTCAAGGATATGATGTCAAGAATAAAAGAAATCAATATTTATCTCCTCTAGTTGGTGGGATCTCATACATAGACTCCAAAGCTCAATACCTTAGATGGATACCTAAGGTTAGACTCTTAGACAAATACTAAGACCTTATAATTAGATTAGACCAACCCTTTCCCATAAGTTATATGTGTTGTTGGTCTTAAGTCTAGTTCCTTCTATCTTTCTTAGTATTGTCTCATTGTTCAAGTATCATTTGTTTAAGTTTTACGTGTTGAAAATGCATTTTGATTTTAAAAGGTATGTTATGATAAAAATGCATGTTTATGATCAATCTGATTTGAAAAAGAATTGCTTAAAGATACATCTTCTCAATCAATTGATTTGTTTTTCAAACTTGCTTTTATTTGAATGGATACATAGTTATTCCACATTTGTCAAATCAAATACTATTGAAAAATGAAGTGTCTTGGACTCACAAGTTTTCAATCATTTAAATGGACTTATTTAGAATTAATTTTGTAAAATCTCTTTTCCTAAATTGATTGAGCTTGTAGGATAGTTAGATTAAGGGAATCATTTGTTCAGAGAGTTTTTCTTGAGTTGGCAAATTCTTCCTTAAATCTGAACAGATACCCTGTTTTCCCTGTTTACTCGGTCGACATCCTGGATTGGCCGGTCGACCGAACACACGTACACAGCAACTTAAAAAGTTGCGCTGGGCACTATTTCTGTTTCAAGACAGAAACCTCTGTTGAGCAGGTCGACCCCCTGGAGCTTCTCAAATCCGAATGCTCCTCGTTTCCAATCCGTCTCTTTCATTCTTCCTTGGCAAGATTATCATTCTCCCAAGGATTTCTCATTGGATTGTCTTCTTCCAAACCAAGGCCTGTTTCAGCACTGTGTCGCACGGCAGCTGTGCTCCTCTTCTTCTCTGAACTCCGTCTAACTGTCAGCATGGAGACGCATTATTCTTAGTGTGTGTTGCTTCTAGTTTTTCCAAAAATATATGAGACTCCATCTGTTCTGGCCGTCCAAGACTGTCGAAGCACTATGTTGCTATCTCTCCAGCCATCTGTGGTTGTTTTGCACATCCTTCATTGATTTCAATTTCTGATGTGTATGGCTGATTAATTGATTGAAGTTGTACTTTCAATCTCCGTTGAGGAGTGTTTGTAGCAATCTGTACACAGTTTCAAGCAACTGGAATCTGTGGAGAACTCTGTCACAAAACCTACACTCCAAGTGTTTGACAGAATGTCTGAACCATTGTTTCATCACAGTTAGCTACTGTTTTTGCTGAATTTGAGTGGGATCATTGTGCATCTAATTCCACCATTTCATAGGAGCAATTCAAGCCATTCCAAATGCTCCAACTCACTGTTAACTGTCTACTGGATTAGTATGAGTCCCTCTCTTTCCCAGCTGATACCTTAGTGCCCTGTGATTACCTTCTTCTGCATTTCAACCTAGCACTTGAGGACAGTCAGTGTACATATTCAGCTACTCAGTCATGGCAAGAACAAAGCAAACTTTTAGGCAACCTATCAAGAAGTCAAAAACAGGCCAAGCTTCATCTTCTCATAGATCTCCTCCATCCTCTCCTGAAGCATCCCCTCCTCGTGAAGTCAGATTCAAACCCATCCCTTCTCCATCTTCGGTTGTAAAATCCTTCCGAAACAAAGGGATCATTGTGGAGAAGAAATGTGTAGTAGAAGATCTAGTGGATTATGGTGTCCCTGCTATCATGGAAGATATTGGCTGGGCTGGTATTCTAAATTGGAGTGGAAATGCCTTTCCATCCTTGGTTCATGACCTATATGAGTCTATCTGTGCCTCCACCAATAATTCATTCACTATCAGATTCGAGCATGGGGAAGAGGTGGTTACTACAGAGAAGATTGCATCCATCTTGGGGGTTCCTAGGTCAAATGGACCAAAGATAATTTCTGAAGTTTTACCTCTTGATGAAAAAGATGGAGTGACTCATGCTCTTTGTGGAAGAGCTGAAGTTTGGACAGCCAAAAATTGTCTTCAAGCTTCTCTCATGGTTCCTTCCCTTCGGATCATTCATATCATTTTCACTCATTCCATCTATCCAAGGAAAGGAAATAGGACTGAAGTAACTCCTTACATGGCGAATCTGTTGTTCAAAGTTATATCTGGAGATCGGGTATGCTTACCTTCAGTTATTATGCACCATATTCTCCGAGTTATTACTGGATCGCAGCCGTGTGCAGCTCCATTTGGATTTCTCATTACCCAGCTTGCTAGATCATATGGAGTGGTTCCTCCAGCTTCTGAGAGACCAGTGACATCCACTGTTTTCAACAAATCAAACATTCTCTTGATGAAGCTTCCACCACCTCAGCAAAGGAATCCAGTTGCTGAAGGAGATGCAGAGTTAGAGGCTGCGGAGATAGAGCCTGTAGATCCAGTAGCAGGTCAGCCTCCTCATCCAGAGCCCCCTCAGCAGCGCAGTCTGGAGGACCGTATGACCTCTTTAGAGCATATTGTTTCTACCATACGTACAGACTATCAGGAATTTAGGCAAGAGGTATCAGGAATGATGAAGAAGACTTTGAAGTACCTCTCGAACATCTCCAGCAGCTGCAGGCGTCACGATAATGCAGTGCCCCCGTCTCCTACAGATTCATCTTAGATCTTAGGAAAGTTTTTCACTTTTTGTGGGGAGGGTAGTGATAGACTTTTTAACTCTTTTAAATATTTATCTATCAACTGACTGATAGCTTGAATTGATTACTGACCATTATTTTGATTTTTGGTTTGGTCAAGTAATTATTGAAATATGTACTAGTCGTTTATGGAAAATCAATGAATTTACATATTCAAATTATTCATCTCATATCTTCTTGTTATCCCTCAATTGGTTAAACCATCTTCTTCTTGCATCTAATAGTTATATTCTTGTCAAAAGTATGACAAAAGAAGATTATGGATTGAGGGGGAGTAAACCTTCTAAGGAAGCATTAGAGATGATCAAATTCACCATTGCTATTCCCTTATAACTTACTCACATGCATAATAGCCTGTTAAGTATTTCATTTTCGATTTCATTTGTTAACAGGTGCTACTAAAGGTATTTTCCTTGTTTCATGTGTGTAGGTACCTTTCTTCAATTGCTACCTTTCCAATTTAATGGCAAAGGGGGAGAAAGGATTAAGGGGGAGAAAATGCTCTAGCTACCCAAAAAGGGAGAAAGATCAAAGGGGGAGAGAGCATTCAATGGCAAAGGGAGAGAAAGACCAAGGAGAGAGAGTGCTTGGTCTAAGGGGGAGAGAAGATAAAAGAAAGAAAGCTTGGAGCTAAGGACAAGAAGAATGAAGATCAAAAGAGCTAAAGCCCAAGCTAAGTGAAGGAGCATCCGAAGATTTCAAGCCGTGTCAAGCCAAGGAGCTGAAGACTTAGTGTGAGGTTTAGTGTTAAGTTAAGGTTTGCCATCAAATTGCAAAGGGGGAGATTGTTAGGAATTTTGTGTATTGCAATTTGATGGATGCATATCATTTTAATCATCATTTGATTTCTCACACTTGCATTATTTTAGAAAACATTGAAATCTTATTTTATCCATGCATTGTTTTTAAAATATGGTAAAACTCATGTTTTATGCATGAATTGGTTTTAATTTTGGATGCAATTGATTTTGTAAAAGGAATTTCAAAATTCAAGCTTAGCCTAAGTTTTAAAGTTTCAAATGATTTGTGGCTTTTTATGATTCATGATTTTAAAAAATACTTAGATTGATTTAAATCATGTTTCAAGCTTGATTTAATGGCCCCAACAAGTCCCACATCAAAAATCTTTGAAAATTGCAAAAGTATGCAAAATGGGAAAAGTGGCCCAGGGCCCAGTGTACCCGGTCGACCGGGTACACATCCCAGTCGACCGCATACACTGCGGGTCGACTGGGCAGAGAGCCGTTTGGCTCTCCAACGGTCATTTTTCTGACCGTTTGGATGGGGTCGACCGGGCCTGTCATGGGGTCGACCGGGGACACGCAGAAACTCTGTTTTCTGTGTATAAAAAGGCTTCATTCCCTTTGAAAAAGGTTGGAACTTTTGAGGAAACTTGGAGCCTTCTTGGAGGTGTTTGAAGAGAAGATAAAGGGGATGAACCAAGGGGATTAAGAAGGTCATTAAGGAAGCTAAAGCTTGGATCATGAAGTTAAATCTCCAAGTAAGCTTTGCTTAATTTAATCATATGTTTCATGCTTGGTTTTAAATCTTTGGTAAATGTTTTTAGCATGATAACTTTGATGAAATGAATTCATTACTTCCATTCAATCTTTGATATTAAGTTGTAATGAATTCTTTTCTTTGATTCAAACTTAGTTTAGTTTTAAACTTTGTTAAACATGTTATGTTTAAAACTTTGATTTCTTTATAACATGTTAATTTAACTTGTTTGAATCATCATTGTTGTTTTCAATCTTTTTAAAACCTTTGTTAAATCTTGTTTTTGGAAACAACACTAAAAATGCATCACATGTTTAAGCCAAATTAATTTCATACAACTTGTGAGCCTTTATTTTTTAAATCATCAACAAGTTAGTATTTGTTCATGTGATTTGCATTTAAACTTCAATCAATTCTTTCTATGTGCTTTAATCTTTGAATTGCTTTGAGCATATATTCATTGGACTTTACTTTTTAAACTTGATTGAAGTTGTCACACACACACCTCATTAGCATACATCTTTGCACTCATTAGTGTGTTGTGTGAGTTTAGTTTTCACTTTCAAATTAGCCTATTAAAGAGGCATTCTAATTGTGCTTTAATTGTAATCTCTTAGAGTGTTCTTTGGAAGACACTTTCTTTGAGAAATCATTTCTTTGTAAGGTTATTGCTTAGCCATTAAAAGCATATTGATAGGTTGTTGTTTAGCCTAGAAAAACATCATTGTAAGGTTATTGCTAAGCCTTGGAAAGCATACATTGTAGAGGTTATTGCTAAGCCTTGGAAAGCATCTTGTAGAGGTTATTGCTTAGCCTATTGGAAAAGCATATTAGTGGAAATCCGGTGGGGTGTTGAGCACAAGCCGGTAGTGGATGTAGGCATTGAGGCCGAACCACTATAAATCTTTGTGTTATGGTGATTGGTTTGTGGTGATTGATTTGTCTCTCTTCTGCATCTATTGTCATAATCATCACATGTGACTAGGTTAATTGTAAAGAAATTAAAATTGGTCATAGTTGGTCACTATTACTAGATCACCCTATTCACCCCCCCTCTAGGGTAGGATCCCCGGACTTTCAGGTTTCAATTATTTCCATGGCCGATTCCCGTTCCGGGTCCCCAGCAGCCCGTTTTCGAGCCTAAGTCTTGGAAAATCTCATTTTTCGCTCGTAATTCACTAACAGCGAGTCCTATTGGCGAACCGTCAGTTCCTACAGGTTACTCTACCCTCTAGCGAAGTGCTCTTGCCGGTTTCTAATTTTTCCCGCAGCCGTTTCCCGTTTTGGGCCCCCGGCGGGCCGTTGTCGAGCCGAAGTGTGCGAAAATCCCATGTTTCTCTCTTAATTCCCTAACCGGAGTCCTATTTACGAACCGTCAGTTCCTACAAGTTAATCTACCCTCGAGCGAAGTGCTCGTGCCATTTTTCGATTTTTCCTGTGGACGTTTCCCATTTCGGGCGCCCGGCGGGCTGTTTTCGAGCCTAAGTGTTGGAAAATCCAATGTTTCTCTCGTAATTCTCTAACCGGGAGTCCTATTTGCGAACCGTTAGTTCCTACAAGTTACTCTACCCTCGAGCGAAGTGCTCGTACTACTTTTTGATTTTTCCCACGGCCGTTTCCTATTCCGGACACCCGGCGGTCCGATTTTAAGCCGGAGTGTGTGAAAATCCCATGTTTCGCTCGTAATTCTCTAACCGTGATCCCTATTTGCGAACCATCAATCACAGAGGTTACACTACCCCCAAACGAGGTGCTCGTGTTGGGTTTCAATTATTCCCGCGGCCGATTCCCGTTCCGGACCCCCAGCGGCCCGTTTTCAAGCCTAAGTCTTCGAAAATCCCATTTTTCGCACATAATTTTCTAACCGCGAGTCCTATTGGCGAACCGTCAGTTCCTACAGGTTACTCTACCCTCCAGCGAAGTGCTATTGCCGATTTCTTATTTTTCCCGTAGACGTTTCCCGTTCCGGGCCCCCGGCGGGCCGTTGTCGAGACAAAGTGTGGGAAAATCCCATGTTTCTCTCTTAATTCTCTAACCGGGATTCCTATTTTCAAACCGTCAGTTCCTACAGGTTAATCTACCCTCGAGTGAAGTGCTCGTGCCATTTTTTTATTTTTCCTGTGGCCGTTTCCCATTTTTGACCCCCAGCGGGCCATTTTCGAGCCTAAGTGTTGGAAAATCCCATGTTTCGCTCGGAATTCTCTATCCGGGAGTCCTATTTGAGAACCGTCAATTCCTACAGGTTACTCTACACTCGAGCAAAGTGCTTGTGCCGGTTCGGAATTTTTCGGATGGCCGTTTCCCGTTTCGGGCCACCGTCGGGCCGTTTTCAAGCCTACGTGTTGGAAAATCCTATGTTTCGCTTGTAATTCTCAAACCGGGAGTCCTATTTGCGTACCGTCAGTTCCTACAGTTTAATATACCCTCGAGCGAAGTGCTCGTGCTAGTTTCCTAGTTTTTCTTGGACTGTTTCCCGTTCCGGACCCCTGGTAGGCCATCTTCGAGCCTGAGTGTTGGAAAATGCCATGTTTCGCTCGTAGTTCTCTGACCGGGAGTCCTATTTGCGAAGCGTCAGTTCCTACAAGTTACTATACCCTTGAGCGAAGTGTTGGTTTCGATTTCCAATTTTCTGGAGGCCGTTTCTCATTCTGGACCCCTGGCGGGCCGTTTTCGAGCCTAAGTGTTGCAAAATCTAATGTTTCGCTCGTCATTCTCTAACCGGGAGTCCTATTTACGAACCGTTAGTTCCTACAAGTTACTCTACCCTCGAGCGAAGTGGGCGTACCACTTTTTGATTTTTCCCACAGTCATTTTCCCTTCCGGACCCCCGGCGGGCCATTTTCAAGCCTAAGTGTGGGAAAATCCCATGTTTCGCTCGTAATTCTCTAACCGTGAATCCTATTTGTGTACCGTCAGTCACAGAAGTTACTCTACCCCCGAGCGAAGTGCTCATGCTGGGTTTCAATTATTTCCACGGCCGATTCCCGTTTCGGAACCCCAGCAGCCCGTTTTCGAGCCTAAGTCATTGAAAATCCCATTTTTCGCTCGGAATTCTCTAACAGCGTGTCCTATTGGCGAGCCGTCAGT
Source organism: Litsea cubeba (assembly GCA_012931725.1). Classification (NCBI taxonomy): domain Eukaryota; kingdom Viridiplantae; phylum Streptophyta; class Magnoliopsida; order Laurales; family Lauraceae; genus Litsea; species Litsea cubeba. The sequence continues at coordinate 55,167,269 of CM022952.1, read as the reverse complement.
TCCTGCAGGTTACTCTACCCTCGAGCGAAGTGCTCTTGCCGGTTTCTGATTTTTCCAGCAGCCATTTCCCGTTTCGGGGCCCCGGCGGGCCGTTGTTGAGCCGAAGTGTGCGAAAATCCTATGTTTCTCTCTTAATTCTCTAACCGGAGTCCTATTTGTGAACCGTCAGTTCCTACAAGTTAATCTACCCTCGAGCGAAATGCTCGTGCCATTTTTTGATTTTTCCTGTGGCCGTTTCCCATTTCGGGCCCCCGGCGGGCTGTTTTCGAGCCTAAGTGTTGGAAAATCCCATGTTTCTCTCGTAATTCTCTATCCGGGAGTTCTATTTGCAAACCGTTAGTTCTTACAAGTTACTCTACCCTCGAGCGAAGTGCTCGTACTACTTTTTGATTTTTCCCACGGCCGTTTCCCGTTCCGGACACCCGGCGGTCCGATTTCAAGCCTAAGTGTGTGAAAATCCCATGTTTCGCTCGTAATTCTCTAACCGTGAGCCCTATTTGCGAACCATCAATCACAGAGGTTACACTACACCCAAACGAGGTGCTCGTGTTGGGTTTCAATTATTCCCGCGGCCGATTCCCATTCCGGACCCCCAGCGGCCCATTTTCGAGCCTAAGTCTTGGAAAATCCCATTTTTCGCACGTAATTCTCTAACCGCGAGTCCTATTGGCGAACCATCAGTTCCTACAGGTTACTCTACGCTCGAGCGAAGTGCTCTTGCCGATTTTTGATTTTTCCGGCAGCCGTTTCCCATTCCGGGCCCCCGGCGGGCCGTTGTCGAGCGGAAGTGTGGGAAAATCCCATGTTTCTCTCTTAATTCTCTAACCGGGAGTCTTATCTGCGAACCGTCAGTTCCTACAGGTTAATCTAACCTCGAGCGAAGTGCTCATGCCATTTTTAAAATTTTCCTGTGGCCGTTTCCCATTTCGGACCCCAAGCGGGCCGTTTTCGAGCTTAAGTGTTGGAAAATCCCATGTTTCGCTCATGATTCTCTAACCGGAAGTCCTATTTGTGAACCGTCAATTCCTATAGGTTACTCTACCCTCGAGCAAAGTGCTCGTGCCGGTTTGCAATTTTTACCCCGGCCGTTTCCCATTTCGGGCCACCGTCGGGCCGTTTTCAAGCCTACGTGTTGGAAAATCCTATGTTTCGCTTGTAATTCTCAAACCGGGAGTCCTATTTGCGTACCGTCAGTTCCTACAGTTTAATATACCCTCGAGCGAAGTGCTCGTGCTGGTTTCCTAGTTTTTCTTGGACCTTTTTCCGTTCCGGACCCCTGGTAGGCCATCTTCGAGCCTGAGTGTTGGAAAATGCCATGTTTCGCTCGTAGTTCTCTGACCGGGAGTCCTATTTGCGAAGCGTCAGTTCCTACAAGTTACTATACCCTTGAGCGAAGTGTTGGTTTCAATTTCCAATTTTCTGGAGGCCGTTTCCCATTCCGGACCCCTGGCGGGCCGTTTTCGAGCCTAAGTGTTGCAAAATCTAATGTTTCGCTCGTCATTCTCTAACCGGGAGTCCTATTTACGAACCGTTAGTTCCTACAAGTTACTCTACCCTCGAGCGAAGTGCTCGTACCACTTTTTGATTTTTCCCACAGTCGTTTTCCCTTCCGGACCCCCGGCGGGCCGTTTTCAAGCCTAAGTGTGGGAAAATCCCATGTTTCGCTCGTAATTCTCTAACCGTGAGTCTTATTTGCGTACCGTCAGTCACAGAAGTTACTCTACCCCCGATTGAAGTGCTCGTGCCTGAAAGTCCTTGGATCCTAACCATAGAGGGGGGGTGAATAGGGTGAGCTACACTTAGTGACCAATTATGACCAATTTTAACTTCTTTACAATTAACCTAGTCACATGTGATGATTAAACAAACAATATGCGGAAGCTAAACGAAACAATCACCACAAAAGCAATCACCATAACACAATCATTTATAGTGGTTCGGCCTCAATGCCTACATCCACTACCGGCTTATGTATCCAACACCCCACCGGATTTCCACTATTATGCTTTTCAAAAGGCTAAGCAATAGCCTCTACAATATGCTTTCCATGGATAAGCAATAACCTTACAATGTTGTTTTTCAAGGCTTAACAACAACCTATACAAGATGCTTTTCAATGGCTAAGCAATAACCTTACAACAATAGATTTTTCTCAAAGAAAGTGTCTTCTCAAAACACTCTAAGGGATTACAATTTAGCTCAATAAATTTGCCTCTAAGATAGGCGGATATGAAAGTGAATAACAAACTCACACAAACACTAAGGACTACAAAGATGAATGCTTATGAGGTGTGTGTGTGAAAACTTCAATCAAGATTAAAATTAAAGCTCAATCTATTTTATGCTTAGAGCAATTCAAAAGTTTAATCCTCATAAAAAGATTTGATTGAAGTGTTATGCAAATCACATGTACACAAATACTAATTTGTAAATGATTTATGAAAATCAAGATGACACAAGTTGTATGAAATTAATTATGTCTAAACATGTGATGCACATTCAATGTTGTTTTCAAAACAAATTAGTTTAACTAAAGTTCAAATAGATTGAAAACAACAAAGAGAGTTTCAAACAAGTTAATGTATCATGCTATAAAGAAATCAAAGATTTTGGCTAAGCATGATTGACAAAGTTTAAAACAAAACTTGGTTTGAAATCAAGGGTGGAGAATCCAATAACTAAAATCAAAGATTAAGAGAAAAGTGGATTCAACACATCATAGTTAATATGCTAAAAATCATTTACCAATAATTTAGTCAAAGCATAAAACATATGATTAATAAAAGTAAAGCTTACTTGATGATTTAACTTAATGATCCAAGCTTGAGCTTTACTCATGACCCCCTTGATCTCTCTTAGTTCATCCCCTTTTCCTTGTCAACAAACACCTCAAAGAAGGCTTAAGAGTTCTAAAATGTTCAACACTTTTCTCATGGGAATGAACTCATATTTATACTCAAAAATTGAGTTCCTGCGTGACTTCGGTCGACCCCATACCATCCCCGGTCGACCGAATACAAACGGTCACAAATATGACCGTTGGAGAGCCAACGGCCCTCTGCCCGGTCGACCTGCAGTGTGCCAGGTCGACCTGGTCCATGGGCAGGTCGACCTGGTACACTGCAGGTCGACCCTGGGACCAGAATTCCCATTTTTTCTCATACTTTAAAGTGGTTCTTGAGGGGATTCTTTTGGGCCATTAAATCAAGCATGGAAACATGATTTTAAATCATTCTAAGTGGTTTAAAATCATGAAATATAAAAAGCCAAAAATGATTAGAAAGTTTTAAAACCATAGGCTTGCTTGATTTATAAAACTCTTTTTCAAATTGAATGCATCCAAGATTAAAACCAAAACATGCATGAAACATATGATTTACAAGATTTAAAACAATGCATGTGTAAATCAAGATTTCAAGATTTTCTAAATCAATGCATGTGTGTGAATTCATGAGATGAATAAAAACCTAATGCATCCATCAAATTGCAATAAACAAAATCCTAACAGTGCCGGGTTTTAATTATTTCCGCGGCCGATTCCCATTCCGGACCCCCAGCAGCCCGTTTCGAGCCTAAGTCTTGGAAAATCCCATTTTTTGCTCGTAATTCTCTAACAGCGAGTCCTATTGGTGAACCGTCAGTTCCTACAGGTTACTCTGCCCTCGAGCGAAGTGCTCTTGCCGGTTTCTGATTTTTCCCACGGCCGTTTCCCGTTCCGGGCCCCCGGCGCGCCGTTGTCGAGCCGAAGTGTGCGAAAATCCCATGTTTCTCTCTTAATTCTCTAACCGGGAGTCCTATTTGCGAACCATCAGTTCCTACAGGTTAATCTACCCTCGAGCGAAGTGCTCGTGCCATTTCTCGACTTTTCCTATGGCCGTTTCCGATTTCGGACCCCCGGCGGGCCATTTTCGAGCCTAAGTGTTGGAAAATCCCATGTTTCGCTCGTAATTCTCTATCCGGGAGTCCTTTTTGAGAACCGTCAATTCCTACAGGTTACTCTTTGCTCGAGCAAAGTGCTCGTGCCGGTTTAAAATTTTTTCCAGGGACCTTTCCCGTTTCGGGCCCCCGGCGGGCCGTTTTCGAGCCTACGTGTTGGAAAATCCCATGTTTCGCTTGTAATTCTCAAACCGGGAGTCCTATTTGCGTTCCGTCAGTTCCTACAGTTTAATATAGCCTCGAACGAAGTGCTCATGCTGGTTTCCTTGTTTTTCTTGGACCGTTTCCCGTTCCGGACCCCTGGTAGGCCATTTTCGAGCCTAAGTGTTGGAAAATGCCTTGTTTCGCTCGTAATTCTCTGACCGGGAGTCCTATTTGCGAAACGTCAGTTCCTACAAGTTACTCTAGCCTCGAGCGAAGTGTTCGTTTTGGTTTCCAATCTTCTGGAGGCCCTTTTCCCATTCCGGACCCCAGGCGGGCTGTTTTCGAGCCTGTGTGTTGCAAAATCTCATGTTTCGCTCGTAATTCTCTAACCGGGAGTCCTATTTACTAACCGTTAGTTCCAACGAGTAACTCTACCCTCGAGCGAAGTGCTCATACCACTTTTTGATTTTTCCCATGGCCGTTTCCCGTTGGGGACCCCCGGCAGGCCGTTTTCAAGCCTAAGTGTGGGAAAATGCAATGTTTCGCTCGCAATTCTCTAACCGTGAGCCCTATTTGCGAACCGTCAGTCACAGAAGTTACTCTACCAACGAGCGAATTGCTCGTGCCGGGTTTCAATCATATCCCCCGGCCGATTCCCGTTCCGGACCCCCAACGGCCCGTTTTCGAACCTAAGTCTTGGAAAATCCCATTTCTCACTCGTAATTCTCTAACCGCGAGTCCTATTGGCGAACCGTCAGTTCCTACAGGCTACTCTACCCTAGAGTGAAGTGCTCTTGATGGTTTCTGATTTTTCCCGCAGCCGTTTCCCTTTCCGGGCCCCCGGCGGGCCGTTGTCGAGCTGAAGTCTGGGAAAATCCCATGTTTTTCCCTTAATTTTCTAACCGGGAGTCCTATCTGCGAACCGTCAGTTCCTACAGGTTAGTCTACCCTCGAGTGAAGTGCTCGTACCATTTTTCAATTTTTCCTATGGCCGTTTCCCATTTAGGACTCCCAGCGGGCCGTTTTTGAGCCTAAGTGTTGGAAAATCCCATGTTTCGCTCGTAATTCTCTAACCAGGAGTCCTATTTGTGAACCGTCAATTCCTACAGGTTACTCTACCCATGAGCAAAGTGCTCGTGCCGGTTTGCAATTTTCCCCCCGGCCGTTTCCCGTTTCAGGCCCCCGGCGGGCCGTTTTCGAGCCTACGTGTTGGAAAATCCATTGTTTCGCTTGTAATTCTCTAATCGGGAGTCGTATTTGCGTATCGTCAGTTCCTACAGTTTAATCTACCCTTGAGTGAAGTGCTCGTGATGGTTTCCTAGTTTTTCTTGGGCCATTTCCCATTCCGGACCCCTGGTAGGCCATCTTCGAGGCTGAGTGTTGGAAAATGCCATGTTTCGCTCGTAATTCTCTGATCGGGAGTCCTATTTGCGAAGCTTCAGTTCCTACAAGTTACTCTACCCTCGAGCGAAGTGTTCGTTTCGATTTCAATTTTTCCGGAGGCCGTTTCCCATTCCGGACCCCTGGCAGGCCGTTTTCGAGCCTAAGTGTTGGAAAATCTCATTTTCGCTCGTAATTCTCTAACTGGGAGTCCTATTTACGAACCGTTAGTTCCAACGAGTTACTCTCCAATCGAAGCGAAGTGCTCGTACCACTTTTCGATTTTTCCCACGGTCGTTTTCACTTCCGGACCCCCGGCGGGCCGTTTTCAAGCCTAAGTGTCGGAAAATCCCATGTTTCGCTCGTAATTCTCTAACCGTGAGTCCTATTTATGTACCGTCAGTCACAGAAGTTACTCTACCCCCAAGCGAAATGCTCGTGCCGGGTTTCAATTATTTCCGTGGCCGATTCCCGTTCCGGGGTCCCAACAGCTCGTTTTGGAGCCTAAGTCTTGGAAAATCCCATTTTTCGCTCGTAATTCACTAACAGCGAGTCCTATTAGCGAACCGTCAGTTCCTACAGGTTACTCTACCCTCGAGCGAAGTGCTCTTGCCGGTTTCTAATTTTTCCCGCAGCCGTTTCCCGTTTCGGGACCCCGGCGGGCCGTTGTCGAGCCGAAGTGCGCGAAAATCCCATGTTTCTCTCTTAATTCTCTAACCGGAGTCCTATTTGCGAACCGTCAGTTCCTACATGTTACTGTCCCCTCAAGCGAAGTGCTCGTACCACTTTTTGATTTTTCCCACGGTCGTTTTCCCTTCCGGACCCCCGGCGGGCCGTTTTCAAGCCTAAGTGTCGGAAAATCCCATGTTTCACTCGTAATTCTCTAACCGTGAGTCCTATTTACGTACCGTCAGTCACAGAAGTTACTCTACCCCCGAGCGAAATGCTCGCGCTGGGTTTCAATTATTTCCGTGGCCGATTCCCGTTCCGGGGCCCCAGCAGCCCGTTTTCGAGCCTAAGTCTTGGAAAATCCCATTTTTCGCTCGTAATTCACTAACAGCGAGTCCTATTGGCGAACCGTCAGTTCCTACAGGTTACTCTACCCTCTAGCGAAGTGCTCTTGCCGGTTTCTAATTTTTCCCGCAGCCGTTTCCCATTTCGGGCCCCCGGCGGGCCGTTGTCGAGCCGAAGTGTGTGAAAATCCCATGTTTCTCTCTTAATTCCCTAACCGGAGTCCTATTTGCGAACCGTCAGTTCCTACAAGTTAATCTACCCTCGAGCGAAGTGCTCGTGCCATTTTTCGATTTTTCCTGTGGACGTTTCCTATTTCGGGCGCCCGGCGGGCTGTTTTCGAGCCTAAGTGTTGGAAAATCCAATGTTTCTCTCGTAATTCTCTAACCGGGAGTCCTATTTGCGAACCGTTAGTTCCTACAAGTTACTCTACCCTCGAGCGAAGTGCTCGTACTACTTTCTGATTTTTCCCACGGCCGTTTCCCGTTCCGGACACCCGGCGGTCCGATTTTAAGCCTAAGTGTGTGAAAATCCCATGTTTCGCATGTAATTCTCTAACCGTGAGCCCTATTTGCGAACCATCAATCACAGAGGTTACACTACCCCCAAACGAGGTGCTCGTGTTGGGTTTCAATTATTCCCGCGGCCGATTCCCGTTCTGGACCCCCAGCGGCCCGTTTTCGAGCCTAAGTCTTCGAAAATCCCATTTTTCGCACGTAATTCTCTAACCGCGAGTCCTATTGGCGAACCGTCAGTTCCTACAGGTTACTCTACCCTCCAGCGAAGTGCTATTGCCGATTTCTGATTTTTCCCGCAGACGTTTCCCGTTCCGGGCCCCCGGCGTGCCGTTGTCGAGACAAAGTGTGGGAAAATCCCACGTTTCTCTCTTAATTCTCTAACCGGGATTCCTATTTTCGAACCGTCAGTTCCTACAGGTTAATCTACCCTCGAGTGAAGTGCTCGTGCCATTTTTTTATTTTTCCTGTGGCCGTTTTCCATTTTTGACCCCCAGCGGGGCATTTTCGAGCCTAAGTGTTGGAAAATCCCATGTTTCGCTCGGAATTCTCTATCCGGGAGTCCGATTTGAGAACCGTCTATTCCTACAGGTTACTCTACACTCGAGCAAAGTGCTCGTGCCGGTTCGGAAATTTTCGGATGGCCGTTTCCCATTTCGGGCCACCGTCGGGCCGTTTTCAAGCCTACGTGTTGGAAAATCCTATGTTTCGCTTGTAATTCTCAAACCGGGAGTCCTATTTGCGTACCGTCAGTTCCTACAGTTTAATATACCCTCGAGCGAAGTGCTCGTGCTGGTTTCCTAGTTTTTCTTGGACCGTTTCCCGTTCCGGACCCCTGGTAGGCCATCTTCGAGCCTGAGTGTTGGAGAATGCCATGTTTCGCTCGTAGTTCTCTGATCGGGAGTCCTATTTGCGAAGCGTCAGTTCCTACAAGTTACTATACCCTTGAGCGAAGTGTTGGCTTCGATTTCCAATTTTTTGGAGGCCGTTTCCCATTCCGGACCCCTGGCGGGCCGTTTTCGAGCCTAAGTGTTGCAAAATCTAATGCTTCGCTCGTCATTCTCTAACCGGGAGTCCTATTTACGAACCGTTAGTTCCTACAAGTTACTCTACCCTCGAGCGAAGTGCTCGTACCACTATTCGATTTTTCCCACAGTCGTTTTCCCTTCCGGACCCCCGGCGGGCCGTTTTCAAGCCTAAGTGTGGGAAAATCCCATGTTTCGCTCGTAATTCTCTAACCGTGAGTCTTATTTGCATACCGTCAGTCACAGAAGTTACTCTACCCCCGAGCGAAGTGCTCGTGCCGGGTTTTAATTATTTCCGCGGCCGATTCCCATTCCGGACCCCCAGCAGCCCGTTTTCGAGCCTAAGTCTTGGAAAATCCCATTTTTCGCTCGTAATTCTCTAACAGCGAGTCCTATTGGTGAACCGTCAGTTCCTATAGGTTACTCTGCCCTCGAGCGAACTGCTCTTGCCGGTTTCTGATTTTTCCCATAGCCGTTTCCCGTTCCGGGCCCCCGGCGCGCCGTTGTCGAGCCGAAGTGTGCGAAAATCCCATGTTTCTCTCTTAATTCTCTAACCGGGAGTCCTATTTGCGAACCATCAGTTCCTACAGGTTAATCTACCCTCGAGCGAAGTGCTCGTGCCATTTCTCGACTTTTCCTGCGGCCGTTTCCTATTTCGGACCCCCGGCGGGCATTTTCGAGCCTAAGTGTTGGAAAATCCCATGTTTCGCTCGTAATTCTCTATCCGGGAGTCCTTTTTGAGAACCGTCAATTCCTACAGGTTACTCTTTGCTCGAGCAAAGTGCTCGTGCCGGTTTGCAATTTTTTCCAGGGACCTTTCCCGTTTCGGGCCCCCGGCGGGCCATTTTCGAGCCTACGTGTTGGAAAATCCCATGTTTCGCTTGTAATTCTCAAACAGGGAGTCCTATTTGCGTTCCGTCAGTTCCTACAGTTTAATAAAGCCTCGAACGAAGTGCTCGTGCTGGTTTCCTTGTTTTTCTTGGACCGTTTCCCGTTTCGGACCCCTGGTAGGCCATTTTCGAGCCTAAGTGTTGGAAAATGCCTTGTTTCGCTCGTAATTCTCTGACCGGGAGTCCTATTTGCGAAATGTCAGTTCCTACAAGTTACTCTACCCTCGAGCGAAGTGTTCGTTTTGGTTTCCAATCTTCTCTAGGCCGTTTCCCATTCCGGACCCCAGGCGGGCTGTTTTCGAGCCTATGTGTTGCAAAATCTCATGTTTCGCTCGTAATTCTCTAACCGGGAGTCCTATTTACTAACCGTTAGTTCCGACGAGTTACTCTCCAATCGAAGCGAAGTGCTCGTACCACTTTTTGATTTTTCCCACGGTCGTTTTCACTTCCGGACCCCCGGCGGGCCGTTTTCAAGCCTAAGTGTCGGAAAATGCCATGTTTCGCTCGTAATTCTCTAACCGTGAGTCCTATTTATGTACCGTCAGTCACAGAAGTTACTCTACCCCCAAGCGAAATGCTCGTGCCGGGTTTCAATTATTTCTGTGGCCGATTCCTGTTCCGGGGCCCCAACAGCCCGTTTTCGAGCCTAAGTCTTGGAAAATCCCATTTTTCGCTCGTAATTCACTAACAGCGAGTCCTATTAGCGAACCGTCAGTTGCTACAGGTTACTCTACCCTCGAGCGAAGTGCTCTTGCCGGTTTCTAATTTTTCCCGCAGCCGTTTCCCGTTTCGGGCCCCCGGCGGGCCGTTGTCGAGCCGAAGTGTGCGAAAATCCCATGTTTCTCTCTTAATTCTCTAACCGGAGTCCTATTTGCTAACCGTCAGTTCCTACAAGTTACTCTACCCTCAAGCGAAGTGCTCGTACCACTTTTTGATTTTTCCCACGGTCGTTTTCCCTTCCGGACCCCCGGCGGGCCGTTTTCAAGCCTAAGTGTCGGAAAATCCCATGTTTCGCTTGTCATTCTCTAACCATGAGTCCTATTTACATACCGTCAGTCACAGAAGTTACTCTACCCCCGAGCGAGATGCTCGTGCTGGGTTTCAATTATTTCCGTGGCCGATTCCCGTTCCGGGGCCCCAGCAGCCCGTTTTCGAGCCTAAGTCTTGGAAAATCCCATTTTTCGCTCGTAATTCACTAACAGCGAGTCCTATTGGCGAACCGTCAGTTCCTACAGGTTACTTTACCCTCTAGCGAAGTGCTCTTGCTGGTCTCTAATTTTTCCCGCAGCCGTTTCCCGTTTCAGGCCCCCGGCGGGCCGTTGTCGAGCCGAAGTGTGCGAAAATCCCATGTTTCTCTCTTAATTCCCTAACCGGAGTCCTATTTGCGAGCCGTCAGTTCCTACAAGTTAATCTACCCTCGAGCGAAGTGCTCGTGCCATTTTTCGATTTTTCCTGTGGACGTTTCCCATTTCGGGCGCCCGTCGGGCTGTTTTCGAGCCTAAGTGTTGGAAAATCCCATGTTTCTCTCGTAATTCTCTAACCGGGAGCCCTATTTGCGAACCGTTAGTTCCTACAAGTTACTCTACCCTCGAGCGATGTGCTCGTACTACTTCTCGATTTTTCCCACGGCCGTTTCCCATTCCGGACACCTGGCGGTCCGATTTCAAGCCTAAGTGTGTGAAAATCCCATGTTTCGCTCGTAATTCTCTAACAGTGAGCCCTATTTGCGAACCATCAATCACAGAGGTTACACTACCCCCAAACGAGGTGCTCGTGTTGGGTTTCAATTATTCCCGCGGCCGATTCCCGTTCCGGACCCCCAGCGGCCCATTTTCGAGCCTAAGTCTTCGAAAATCCCATTTTTCGCACGTAATTCTCTAACCGCGAGTCCTATTGGCGAACCGTCAGTTCCGACAGGTTACTCTACCTTCCAGCGAAGTGCTATTGCCGATTTCTGATTTTTCCCGCAGACGTTTCCCGTTCCGGGCCCCCGGCGTGCCGTTGTCGAGACAAAGTGTGGGAAAATCCCACGTTTCTCTCTTAATTCTCTAACCGGGATTCCTATTTTCGAACCGTCAGTTCCTACAGGTTAATCTACCCTCGAGTGAAGTGCTCGTGCCATTTTTTTATTTTTCCTGTGGCCGTTTCCCATTTTTGACCCCCAGCGGGCCATTTTCGAGCCTAAGTGTTGGAAAATCCCATTTTTCGCTCTGAATTCTCTATCCGGGAGTCCTATTTGAGAACCGTCAATTCCTACAGGTTACTCTACACTTGAGCAAAGTGCTCGTGCCAGTTCGGAATTTTTCGGATGGCCGTTTCCCATTTCGGGCCACCGTCGGGCCGTTTTCAAGCCTACGTGTTGGAAAATCCTATCTTTCGCTTGTAATTCTCAAACCAGGAGTCCTATTTGCGTACCGTCAGTTCCTACGGTTTAATATACCCTCGAGCGAAGTGCTCGTGCTGGTTTCCTAGTTTTTCTTGGACCGTTTCCCGTTCCGGACCCCTGGTAGGCCATCTTCGAGCCTGAGTGTTGGAAAATGCCATGTTTCGCCCGTAGTTCTCTGACCGGGAGTCCTATTTGCGAAGCGTCAGTTCCTACAAGTTACTATACCCTTGAGCGAAGTGTTGGTTTCGATTTCCAATTTTCTGGAGGCCGTTTCCCATTCCGGACCCCTGGCGGGCTATTTTCGAGCCCAAGTGTTGCAAAATCTAATGTTTCGCTCGTCATTCTCTAACCGGGAGTCCTATTTACGAACCGTTAGTTCCTACCAGTTACTCTACCCTCGAGCGAAGTGGGCGTACCACTTTTCGACTTTTCCCACAGTCGTTTTCCCTTCCGGACCCCCGGCAGGCCATTTTCAAGCCTATGTGTGGGAAAATCCCATGTTTCGCTCGTAATTCTCTAACCGTGAATCCTATTTGCGTACCGTCAATCACAGAAGTTACTCTACCCCCGAGCGAAGTGCTCGTGCTGGGTTTCAATTATTTCCACTGCCGATTCCCATTTCGGAACCCCAGCAGCCCGTTTTCGAGCCTAAGTCATTGAAAATCCCATTTTTCGCTCGGAATTCTCTAACAGCGTGTCCAATTGGCGAGCCGTCAGTTCCTGCAGGTTACTCTACCCTCGAGCGAAGTGCGCTTGCCGGTTTCTGATTTTTTCCGCAGCCATTTCCTGTTCTGGGGCCCCGGCGGGCCGTTGTCGAGCCGAAGTGTGCGAAAATCCTATGTTTCTCTCTTAATTCTCTAACCGGAGTCCTATTTGCGAACCTTCAGTTCCTACAAGTTAATCTACCCTCGAGCGAAGTGCTCGTGCCATTTTTCGATTTTTCCTGTGGCCGTTTCCCAATTTGGGCCCCCGGCGGGCTGTTTTCGAGCGTAAGTGTTGGAAAATCCCATGTTTCTCTAGTAATTCTCTATCCGGGAGTTCTATTTGCGAACCGTTAGTTCTTACAAGTTACTCTACCCTCGAACGAAGTGCTCGTACTACTTTTCGATTTTTCCCACGGCCGTTTCCCGTTCCGGACATCCGGCGGTCCGATTTCAAGCCTAAGTGTGTGAAAATCCCATGTTTTGCTCGTAATTCTCTAACCGTGAGCCCTATTTGCGAACCATCAATCACAGAGGTTACACTACACCCAAACGAGGTGCTCGTGTTGGGTTTCAATTATTCCCGCGGCCGATTCCCATTCCGGACCCCCAGAGGCCCATTTTCGAGCCTAAGTCTTGGAAAATCCCATTTTTCGCACGTAATTCTCTAACCGCGAGTCCTATTGGCGAACCGTCAGTTCCTACAGGTTACTCTACCCTCGAGCGAAGTGCTCTTGCCGATTTTTTATTTTTCCCGCAGCCGTTTCCCGTTCCGGGCCCCCGGCGGGCCGTTGTCGAGCCGAAGTGTGGGAAAATCCCATGTTTCTCTCTTAATTCTCTAACCGGGAGTCTTATCTGCGAACCGTCAGTTCCTACAGGTTAATCTAACCTCGAACGAAGTGCTCGTGCCATTTTTAAAATTTTCCTGTGGCCGTTTCCCATTTCGGACCCCAAGCGGGCCGTTTTCGAGGTTAAGTGTTGGAAAATCCCATGTTTCGCTCATAATTCTCTAACCGGAAGTCCTATTTGTGAACCGTCAATTCCTATAGGTTACTCTACCCTCGAGCAAAGTGCTCGTGCCGGTTTGCAATTTTTACCCCGGCCGTTTCCCGTTTCGGGCCCCCGGCGGGCCGTTTTCGAGCCTACGTGTTGGAAAATCCCATGTTTCGCTTGTAATTCTCTAATCGGGAGTCCTATTTGTGTACCGTCAGTTCCTATCATTTAATCTACACTTGAGTGAAGTGCTCGTGCTGGTTTCCTAGTTTTTCTTGGACTGTTTCCCATTCCGGACCCCTAGTAGGTCATCTTTGAGCCTGAGTGTTGGAAAATGCCATGTTTCGCTCGTAATTCTCTGACCGGGAGTCCTATTTGCGAAGCGTCAGTTCCTACAAGTTACTATACCCTTGAGCGAAGTGTTGGTTTCGATTTCCAATTTTCTGGAGGCCGTTTCCCGTTCCGGACCCCTGGCGGGCCGTTTTCGGGCCTAAGTGTTGCAAAATCTAATGTTTCGCTCGTAATTCTCTAACCGGGAGTCCTATTTATGAACCGTTAGTTCCTACAAGTCACTCTACCCTCGAGCGAAGTGCTCGTACCACTTTTCGATTTTTCCCACAGTCGTTTTCCCTTCCGGACCCCCGGCGGGCCGTTTTCAAGCATAAGTGTGGGAAAATCCCATGTTTCGCTCGTAATTCTCTAACCGTGAGTCTTATTTGCGCACCGTCAGTCACAGAAGTTACTCTACCCCCGATTGAAGTGCTCGTGCCGGGTTTTAATTATTTTCGCGGCCGATTCCCATTCCGGACCCCCAGCAGCCCGTTTTCGAGCCTAAGTCTTGGAAAATCCCATTTTTCGCTCGTAATTCTCTAACAGCGAGTCCTATTGGTGAACCGTCAGTTCCTACAGGTTACTCTACCCTCGAGCGAAGTGCTCTTTCCGGTTTCTGATTTTTCCCGCAGCCGTTTCCCGTTCCGGGCCCCCGGCGCGCCGTTGTCGAGCCGAAGTGTGCGAAAATCCCATGTTTCTCTCTTAATTCTCTAACCGGGAGTCCTATTCGCGAACCGTCAGTTTCTACAGGTTAATCTACCCTCGAGCGAAGTGCTCGTGCCATTTTTTGACTTTTCCTGTGGCCGTTTCCCATTTCGGACCCCCGGCGGGCCATTTTCGAGCCTAAGTGTTGGAAAATCCCATGTTTCGCTCGTAATTCTCTATCCGGGAGTCCTATTTGAGAACCGTCAATTCCTACAGGTTACTCTATGTTCGAGCAAAGTGCTTGTGCCCGTTTGTAATTTTTTCCACAGACGTTTCCCGTTTCGGGCCCCCGGCGGGCCGTTTTCGAGCCTACGTGTTGGAAAATCCCATGTTTCGCTTGTAATTCTCAAACCGGGAGTCCTATTTGCGTTCCGTCAGTTCCTACAATTTAATATAGCCTCGAGCGAAGTGCTCGTGCCGGTTTCCTAGTTTTTCTTGGACCGTTTCCCATTCCGGACCCCTGGTAGGCCATTTTCGAGCCTAAGTGTTGGAAAATGCCTTGTTTCGCTCGTAATTCTCTGACCGGGAGTCCTATTTGCGAAGCGTCAGTTCTTACAAGTTACTATACCCTTGAGCAAAGTGTTGGTTTCGATTTCCAATTTTCCGGATGCCGTTTCCCGTCCCGGACCCTTGGCGGGCCCTACAAGTTACTATACCCTCGAGCGAAGTGTTTGTTTTGGTTTCCAATTTTCTTGAGGCCGTTTTCCATTCCGGACCCCTGCCGAGCTGTTTTCGAGCCCATGTGTAGCAAAATCTCATGTTTCGCTCGTGATTCTCTAACCGGGAGTCCTATTTACTAACTGTCAGTTCCTACAAGTTACTCTACCCTCGAGCGAAGTGCTCGTACCACTTTTCGATTTTTCCCATTGCCGTTTCCCGTTGGGGACCCCCGGCAGACCGTTTTCAAGCCTAAGTGTGGGAAAATGCAATGTTTCGCTCGCAATTCTCTAACCGTGAGCCCTATTTGCGAACCGTCAGTCACAGAAGTTACTCTACCCCCGAACGAAGTGCTCGTGCCGGGTTCCAATTATAACCCCCGGCCGATTCCCGTTCCGGACCCCCAACGGCCCATTTTCGAGCCTAAGTCTTGGAAAATCCCATTTTTCGCTCGTAACTCTCTAACCGCGTGTCCTATTGGCGAACCGTCAGTTCCTACAGGCTACTCTACCCTTGAGTGAAGTGCTCTTGCCGATTTCTGATTTTTCCCGCAGCCATTTCCCGTTCCGGGCCCCCGGCGGGCCGTTGTCGAGCCGAAGTGTGCGAAAATCCCATGTTTCTCTCTTATTTCTCTAACCGGGAGTCCTATTTGCGAACCGTCAGTTCCTACATGTTACTATACCCTTGAGCGAAGTGTTGGTTTCGATTTCCAATTTTCTGGAGGCCGTTTCCCGTTCCGGACCCCTGGCGGGCCGTTTTCGAGCCTAAGTGTTGCAAAATCTAATGTTTCGCTCGTCATTCTCTAACCGGGAGTCCTATTTACGAACCGTTAGTTCCTACAAGTTACTCTACCCTCGAGCGAAGTGCTCGTTCCACTTTTCGATTTTTCCCATAGTCGTTTTCCCTTCCGAACCCCCGGCGGGCAGTTTTCAAGCCTAAGTGTGGGAAAATCCCATGTTTCGCTCGTAATTCTCTAACCGTGAGTCCTATTTGCATGCCGCCAGTCACAGAAGTTACTCTACCCCTGAGCGAAGTGTTCGTGCTGGGTTTCAATTATTTCCGTGGTCGATTCCCGTTCCGGACCCCCAGCAGCCCGTTTTCGAGCCTAAGTCATTGAAAATCCCATTTTTCGCTCGGAATTCTCTAACAGCGTGTCCTATTGGCGAACCGTCAGTTCCTACGGGTTACTCTACCCTCGAGCGAAGAGCCCTTGCCGTTTTCTGATTTTTCCCGCAGCCATTTCCCGTTCTGGGCCTCCGGCGGGCCGTTGTCGAGCCGAAGTGTGCGAAAATCCCATGTTTCTCTCTTAATTCTCTAACCGGGAGTCCTATTTGCGAACCGTCATTTCCTACATGTTAATCTGCCCTCGAGCGAAGGCCGTTTCCCATTTAGGACTCCCAGTGGGCCGTTTTCGAGCCTAAGTGTTGGAAAATCCCATGTTTCGCTCGTAATTCTCTAACCAGGAGTCCTATTTGTGAACCGTCAATTCCTACAGGTTACTCTACCCTTGAGCAAAGTGCTCGTGTCGGTTTGTAATTTTTCCCCTGGCCGTTTCCCATTTCAGGCCCCCGGCGGGCCGCTTTCGAGCCTACGTGTTGGAAAATCCCATGTTTCGCTTGTAATTCTCTAATCGGGAGTCGTATTTGCGTGTCGTCAGTTCCTACAGTTTAATCTACCCTTGAACGAAGTGCTCGTGATGGTTTCCTAGTTTTTCTTGGGCCATTTCCCGTTCCGGACCCCTGGTAGGCCATCTTCGAGGCTGAGTGTTGGAAAATGCCATGTTTCGCTCGTAATTCTCTGATCGGGAGTCCTAATTGCGAAGCTTCAGTTCCTACAAGTTACTCTACCCTCGAGCGAAGTGTTCGTTTCGATTTCCAATTTTCCGGAGGCCGTTTCCCATTTCGGATCCCTGGCAGGCCGTTTTCGAGCCTAAGTGTTGCAAAATCTCATGTTTCGCTCGTAATTCTCTCACTGGGAGTCCTATTTATGAATCGTTAGTTCCTACAATTTACTCTACCCTCAAGCGAAGTGCTCGTACCACTTTTCGATTTTTCCCACGGTCGTTTTCCCTTCCGGACCCCCGGCGGGCCATTTTCAAGCCTAAGTGTCGGAAAATCCCATGTTTTGCTCGTAATTCTCTAACCGTGAGTCCTATTTATGTACCGTCAGTCACAGAAGTTACTCTACCCCCGAACGAAATGCTCGTGCCGGGTTTCAATTATTTCCGTGGCCGATTCCCATTCCGGGGCCCCAGCAGCCCGTTTTCGAGCCTAAATCTTGGAAAATCCCATTTTTCGCTCGTAATTCACTAACAGCGAGTCCTATTAGCGAACCGTCAGTTCCTACAGGTTACTCTACCCTCGACCGAAGTGCTCTTGCCGGTTTCTAATTTTTCCCGCAGCCGTTTCCCGTTTCGGGCCCCCGGCGGGCCGTTGTCGAGCCGAAGTGTGCGAAAATCCCATGTTTCTCTCTTAATTCTCTAACCGGAGTCTTATTTGCGAACCATCAGTTCCTACAAGTTAATCTACCCTCGAGCGAAGTGCTCGTGCCATTTTTCGATTTTTCCTGTGGTTGTTTCCCATTTCGGGCCCCCAGTGGGCTGTTTTCGAGCCTAAGTGTTGGAAAATCCCATGTTTCTCTCGTAATTCTCTAACCGGGAGTCCTATTTGGGAACCGTTAGTTCCTACAAGTTACTTTACCCTCGAGCGAAGTGCTCGTACTACTTTTCGATTTTTCCCACGGCCGTTTCCCATTTCGGACACCCGGCGGTCCGATTTCAAGCCTAAGTGTGTGAAAATCACATGTTTCGCTCGTAATTCTGTAACCGTGAGCCCTATTTGCGAACCATCAATCACAGAGGTTACACTACCTCTCAAACGAGGTGCTCGTGTTGGGTTTCAATTATTCCCGCGGCCGATTCCCGTTCCGAACCCCCAGCGGCCCGTTTTCGAGCCTAAGTCTTCGAAAATCCCATTTTTCGCACGTAATTCTCTAACCGCGAGTCCTATTGGCGAACCGTCAGTTCCTACAGGTTACTCTACCCTCCAGCGAAGTGCTATTGCCGATTTCTGATTTTTCCCACAGCCGTTTCCCATTCCGGGCCCCCGGCGAGCCGTTGTCGAGACGAAGTGTGGGAAAATCCCATGTTTCTCTCTTAATTCTCTAACCGGGATTCTTATTTTCGAACCGTCAGTTCCTACAGGTTAATCTACCATCGAGTGAAGTGCTCCTGCCATTTTTTTATTTTTCCTACGGCCGTTTCCCATTTCGGACCCCCAGCGGGCCATTTTCGAGCCTAATTGTTGGAAAATCCCTTGTTTCGCTCGTAATTCTCTATCCGGAGTCCTATTTGAGAACCGTCAATTCCTACAGGTTACTCTACGCTCGAGCAAAGCTCTCGTGCCGGTTCGGAATTTTTCGGATGGCCGTTTCCCGTTTCGGGCCACCGGCGGGCCGTTTTCAAGCCTACGTGTTGGAAAATCCTATGTTCGCTTGTAATTCTCAAACCGGGAGTCCTATTTGCCGTACCGTCAGTTCCTACAGTTTAATATACCCTCGAACGAAGTGCTCGTGCTGGTTTCCTAGTTTTTCTTGGACCGTTTCCCGTTCCGGACCCCTGGTAGGCCATCTTCGAGCCTGAGTGTTGGAAAATGCCATGTTTCGCTCGTCATTCTCTAACCGGGAGTCCTATTTACGAACCGTTAGTTTCTACAAGTTACTCTACCCTCGAGCGAAGTGCTCGTTCCACTTTTCGATTTTTCCCATAGTCGTTTTCCCTTCCGGACCCCCGGCGGGCCGTTTTCAAGCCTAAGTGTGGGAAAATCCCATGTTTCGCTCCTAATTCTCTAACCGTGAGTCCTATTTGCGTACCGTCAGTCACAGAAGGAACTCTACCCCCGAGCGAAGTGCTCATGCTGTGTTTCAATTATTTCCGCGGCCGATTCCCGTTCCGGACCCCCAGCAGCCCGTTTTCGAGCCTAAGTCATTGAAAATCCCGTTTTTCGCTCGGAATTCTCTAACAGCGTGTCCTATTGGCGAACCGTCAGTTCCTACGGGTTACTCTACCCTCAAGCGAAGAGCTCTTGCCCATTTCTGATTTTTCCCACAGCCATTTCCCGTTCCGGGTCCCCGGCGGGCCGTTGTCGAGCCGAAGTGTGCGAAAATCCCATGTTTCTCTCTTAATTCTCTAACCGGGAGTCCTATTTGCGAACCGTCAGTTTCTACATGTTAATCTGCCCTCGAGCGAAGTGCTCGTGCCTATTTTTTATTTTTCCTGTGGCCGTTTCCCATTTTGGGCCCCCGGCGGGCTGTTTTCGAGCCTAAGTGTTGGAAAATCCCATGTTTCTCTCGTAATTCTCTAACCGGGAGTCCTATTTGCTAACCGTTAGTTCCTACAAGTTACTCTACCCTCGAGCGAAGTGCACGTACTACTTTTCGGTTTTTCCCACGGCCGTTTCCCATTCCGGACACCCGGCGGTCCGTTTTCAAGCCTAAGTGTGTGAAAATCCCATGTTTCGCTCGTAATTCTCTAACCGTAAGCCCTATTTGACCCCCAGCGGGCCATTTTCGAGCCTAAGTGTTGGAAAATCCCATGTTTCGCTCGTAATTCTCTATCCGGGAGTCCGATTTGTGAACAGTCAATTCCTACAGGTTACTCTACCCTCGAGCAAAGTGCTCGTGCCGGTTTGCAATTTTTCCCCCGGCCGGTTCCCGTTCGGGACCCCGGCGGGCCGTTTTCGAGCCTACGTGTTCGAAAATCCCATGTTTCGCTTGTAATTCTCTAATCGGGAGTTCTATTTGCATACCGTTAGTTCCTATAGTTTAATCTACCCTTGAGCGAAGTGCTCGTGCTGGTTTCCTAGTTTTTCTTGGACCGTTTCCCGTTCCGGACCCCTGGTAGGCCATCTTCGAGCCTGAGTGTTGGAAAATGCCATGTTTCGCTCGTAATTCTCTGACCGGGAGTCCTATTTGCAAAGCGTTAGTTCCTACAAGTAACTCTACCCTCGACGAAGTATTCGTTTCAATTTCCAATTTTTCGGAGGCCGTTTCCCGTTCCGGACCCCTAGCGGGCCGTTTTCAAGCCTAAGTGTTGCAAAATCTCATGTTTCGCTCGTAATTCTCTAACCGGAAGTTCTATTTACGATCCGTTAGTTCCTATAAGTTACTCTACCCTCGAGCGAAGTGCTCGTACCACTTTTCGATTTTTCCCACGGTCGTTTTCCCTTTCGGACCCCCGGCAGGCCGGTTTCAAGCCTAAGTGTTGGAAAATCCCATGTTTCGCTCATAATTCCCTTCCTTAGTTCATTTTCTTTGCTTGGGCACTAAAAACACGAAAAATGGTCTCATTTTTTGTCCTTTGATTCCTTGGAATCAACTTGCTTTTTATAGAAAAAGTGGTCCAACGGATGCCTATCGGTCAACCGATAACTAGGTGTCGGTCGATCGATAGCTCAATGGTCATATGCAACGGTCATATTTTTGAAAGTTTTTCTGACCCATATGCAGTCATCGGTTGACCGTCATTTATCGGTTGACCGATAGGGAACCGATAAGTGAACCGATAGCACAAAGTTGTTGAAAAAGTTGCTGTCTGTTTTTTGAACCGACGAGCTCTCGGTCTTACAATTCATGTACTATCGGTTGACTGATAGGAACCGAGGAGCAGACCGATAGAGAAGTTCTGAAAATGTAGCTCACTAGAATTGGAACCGATGGAGCCATCGGTTGACCTTGGTTCACTTGTGGGTTGACCGATGCGAACCGACGACTTGATCGACAGAGTGGTCAGGTCAATTTTTCTGAAGATCTGATGTTTTTGAAGAGTGAAACTTTGAAACCATTTGAAAACTCAGATTTGAAAGGTGTTTTTATAAATTGTTTCATCAAGAAAAACATGATTAAAATCAAAATTCAAATCAACCAAAAAGAGTTTAAATTAAAACATGAGTAGGTTAATTAAAAAAAAGAAGAAACTTGTGAAATGAAAATGAAGGTAATGAGATGAATATCATGCAAATGCAAGACATCAAATTGCAAACAACTTAGGGTCTAACAATCTCCCCCTTTGCAATTTGATGGCAAATAACACTTTAACATTAAAAACTATAAACTATCATCAACACATAACCATTCATCCATTTCATATCTTTTTGCTTCAACTCCCCCTTTGTTCATAATCAGCTCCTTCTCTTTTCTCCCCCATTGTTCTTGCTCTCCCCCATTGTTCTAGCAATGGTGTTTTCAGATTTCTTCTTTTCAGTTTCTTATCATTTCTCTTCTCTTCATCCTTAGTCTTTAGTCTTTAGTCTTTAGTCTTCTTCTCCCACTTAGTCTTTATGTTTCTTCTTCTCCCCCATTGACATCAAATTGCTAAATAATCTGCAATCAATACACATGCAAACACATACCTTTCTCATAGCATAATTTTGATAACCTCAATGTAAAGGAATGAAAAAGCAATCATGTAGATGGCAAATAGATCAAAGGATGTCATTCAATATAAAGATATTAAAAGGTCTTACAATTTGACAAGTGACATAAACTTGACCATCCATGAACTGAAAATAGAAGTTTAAAGGACAAAGTCTAAACTAATTATCCAGCGTTGTTCCCAATACAAAATACACCACCAATAATACACCAATTTAAACACAAAATGTGGTGATATGGATAGTTAGTTCCTAATCAGACTCTGGAGATGGAGGTGATGGAGATGGTGATCTAGCAACGTCATCCCTTCTGCAGCTCTTTGAGATCTTGGAGAGGTATTTGAATAGTTTGTTGATTGTCTTCAATTGTTTCTTCTGTTTCCTCTTCAAGTAGGCTATATCTCACTCCACAGCTGCTTGCCAGTCAGAGGATGTGCCAGGGGTAGAAGGACCAGGAGTATGCCTTGAAGATGAAGCACGAGTAGGAGGAGGTGGAGATCTAGGTATCTCTTGTCTCAATGGAGGCTCTTATGCTAATGGAGGATCATCTGCTATGGGGATTTGAGGATTTGGAATGAGATTCATTTGATTCAGATTGGTCAAAGAGAATGGAGCTTTGAAAATGGAGCTTTCTCTAGTGGGTATGGGAATACCAAACTGGAGGGCAATCTAAGTCATTAAGAACCCATATGGAATTGCATTCTTTTGTGCCATAGAATTTCGAAACTTGATGGTTGTATGGCAGATGAGAGAAGGTAGACAAATGGGAGTGCCAGTCACAACCTTGGATAAGACACTAACCATGAAAGCAGTAAGCTCAGTTCTATTACCACCTCTAGGATATACATTATAGGTAACGAGATTGTGAAGAATCCTATTGATGGGAATTAGGGAACTGATGGTTAGGTGATGTTTCTTTTGATCCCAAGGACAGTTGAAGCCACATATGTCAATTGTGGCTTTGATTCTCTCATCCTCCGAAGGAGAATCTGACACAAATGTTACTCCCGTAGGAGTACATGGAATCCCCATGATTAATCCTAGTCTCTGGGGTGTAAACACTTCATCTCTATCCATAAAGGAGATGGTAAAAGAACAAGCATTAATAGAGTCATTTGTGCTAGTGATGGATGCATACAAGAATTTGACTAGAGAAGGATATGCATTATCACCCCAATGGAGAATCCTATCCCATCCCACTTGGCCAAGTACATTACTCAAATTAAAACCCATGGAACTAATCTTCTCCACTATAGTCCTTCTTTCCACTACTACAGTCCTCCTTTGAAGACTTTGTAAAATGTTTGAGTCAAGTCTTAAATTGGTTGAAGGAGGAGGAGGAGGAGGAGGAGATGAAGATGAAGGAGATGAACTTTCATTTCCACTATCCTCTATTGGTCTACTAGAGGAGGCTGTGGCTTTTCCCTTCTTGATAGGTCGCCTAGGAGTGGCCTTCTTGGTTCTAGGAGGCATTTTCACAGACACTTAGTGTGCACAATGAGATTGTGACAGAAGGATTTGAAAAATCTAGAGAGTGATTGTGGACGAAGATGAAGTAAAGAGATCAAATTCAATTTTACCTGAGTCTAATTAGGAAAAGAACCAAGAACAAATACTCAAATTCGGATGTGATACATGAGGTTGTGTTTCTCAAAACAGCCCATAGCAGTCGACTGTGAGCACCGATTGGCTTGGAGATCTTGACTTGTTGATGGCTTGAGGGCTATTTTGACAATGTTTTCTCAAATCACACAAAACCTGCAGAGAATCTTCAAACCACTAACCCACTACTGCCGAATGAACCGCTGCCGAACACACCACAAATGCACGATGTACAGCTGAAGCGATGCCAATAGAGTTTTGCTTGAAGACGGATTTTTCGAAAATCTCTGCTTATAATGGTTTTGATCTTCAGCCTTGAAGGAGTGTTACTAGCAGGGAGATGAAGAAAGAGCCCTAGGTCTGTTTGTGAAAGAGAAGAATAGAACAGAAGATTTCTGCGCGCAGGGTTTTATCGAGCCACTGCCTCATCGGTCCACCGATGACTTAAGTATCGGTCAGCCGATACTTGTAGAAAAGTGGACTAATCCACTGATTCTGCTATTTTGCTTATGATCATTGCTTAGATTGTTTTATGATTGATTTAACTTATGAAGAACAGTTAACAGATCATAAGAGAAGTAATCAGTAAACACATTTTTTTAATTTAAATTGATTTTAATATCAAGTATCTTTTGAGTTTAAAAATGCATTTTCAACAGATAATTCTCAAACAATTGAAAATTTTGAACCATTTAGACTTAGGACCAACAGGACATATAACTTATGAGGGTGGGTTGGTCTAATCTAATTACTAGGCCTTAGTATTTGTCTAATAGCCTAACCTTAGGTATCCATCAAGGTCTTGAGCTTTTGAGCCTATGTTTGAGATTTCACCAACTATAGGAGATAAGTACAGATTTCTTTTAGACTTGACATCATATCTTTGAGGTTTGACAATTTTATAATTAGATTGATGATTAGTCTTTGGTAGTTGGTGTTCAACTATCTTTTTATTCTTCTCATTTCTTTTAGCTTTTCCTCCCTTTTTTAATTTTAATCTTTCAACTCTTTTCAAAAGTTCTTTCATTTCCAAAGTAAAAGGAGGTAAAGTGAGAGGTTTCTTATTGATAGTTTTATTTTGACCATTCTTTACTTGTTTAGTCTTTTTAAAATCTTTCTTAGGAGACTCTTGTTGAGATGTTTTAATTTGTTGAAACTTTCTAGAGTCTTCCTTTGATTTAAATGCCTTAACCTTCATAGAATTGGATTTTCCATTTTTAGGTTCATAGATAGGTTTAGACAAATGACTTTTTCTTAAATTGCACTCAAATTTGAAATGTCCTTCATTACCACAATAATGACATTTTATTTTAGGCAATGGAGAGTGAGTGCATGAGAATGAGGACTCACTTTTCACAAATGAGTTGGTGAAATTTGGGTCATGTGTAATATACTTATTGAATCCAAGACCAGTCCTATCTCCTTGTGATTTACCCATTTTGAATAGTTTTTCTAATTTCTCTTCACTTTGGGTAAATTTGCACTCATACTTGTGTTTGTGGGTCTCAAGTTGAGTGACTTGGTTTTTAAGAATTGAATTTTCATTTTTAACTTTTAAGAGTTGAATTCCAATTCCATTAAATTTGTTAACCTTTGCATTAGCAATTTTTAATTTAAGTTTAAGTTCATTAACATTAGATCCAAGTTGTAAAGCTTTTATATCACTTTGAGCATTAAATAAATTTTCCTTGGTGATTATTAACTTGGATTCTAAATTAACAATATCTTCAACTTGATTTTTTATATAATCACTTAAGAGTTGAATTTTCTTTGGTAAGTCCTTCACAACTTATCTTAGATACATTTAGTTCATCTTGAAGATTTGACAAGTTATCTTTAGAAATTTTCAAGTTGGATTCTAAATAGACAATGTTTTCATCTTGTCCTTTTAATGTATCTCTTAGATTCATATTTTCTTTATTTAGCTCATTATGATTTAATTTCATTTCATTTAGTTCATCTTGAGTATTTGATAGGTTGTGCAAAGTGATCATAAACTTAGAGTATAGGCATTGAATTAGTTCTTCTTTCACTCTAAGTTCATCTTTAGAAGTGTCAACTTCTTTGTTTAATCTTTTAGATTCTTCTTTTAAACTTTTGTTATTTTTATCAAGCTTTAAGAACAATGTATATAACTCATTATAAGCTTGTTGAAGGTCATCTTCATATTCATTTTCTTCTTCTTTTAATTCAACTTGGGATTCATTAATTCCAATGTTTGGATCTCCAATAGATAGAAGAAGGAGTGGTCTAGAAGAATCTACAAGGGAATGTACAAGATCTAACTTAGTGGAATCCATTCTAATGATTTTCATGCAATGCACAACTAGGGTCTAAACTCTAGGTTTTTACACCTAATCAAGAGTTCCAAACACTTGATCCTAAATATAGAGCAACCTTGCTCTGATACCAATTGAAAGTCCGGGATCCTAAATATAGAGCAACCTTGCTTTGATACCAATTGAAAGTCCGGGATCCTAACCCTAGAGGGGGTGTGAATAGGGTGATCTACACTTTAATGGCCAATTTTAATTTCTTTCCAATTTACTTTTAACTAGTGATGATTAGAGTAAGTGCGGAAGATAAACAATTCAATCACCACAAGCCATTCACCATTGCACAATGATTTATAGTGGTTCAGCCTCAATGCCTACATCCACTCCGGCTTGTGCTCAACACCCCACCGGATTTCCACTATTTATGCTTTTACAATAGGCTAAGCAATAACCTTTACAAAGTTGTTTTTCTAGGCTAAACAACAACCTATACACTATGCTTTTCTTAGGCTAAGCAATAAGCTTTACAATATATTTCTTTCTCAAGAAAGTGTCTACACACTAGAAGAGAAATAGATTAAGCTCTTAAAAGGTGCCTCTTAATTAGGCAAATATGAAAGTGAAAATAAACTCACACAACACACTAAGAAATGCAAAGATGAATGTTCATGGGTGTGTGTGTGTAAAACTTCAATCAAGTTGAAATTAAGTCCAATGAATTTTATGCTTAAAGCATTTCAAAATTTAAAGCACATAAATGATATGATTGAAGTTGAATGCAAATCACTTGAACAATTACAAACTTGTGAATGATATGAAAATTTAAAGATCACAGGTTGTATGAAAATGATTAATACTAATCAAGTGATGCATGTGTAAAGTTGTTTTCAAAAACAAAGGTTTAACTAAAGTTCTAAACAAATTGAAAACAACAAAGAAGGATTCAAACAAGTTAATGTGTCATGCTATACAGAAATCAAAGATTTAGACAAAACATGATTAACACAGTTTAAACAAAACTTGGTTTGAAATCAAAAGGTGGAATCCAAAACATGTGAATCAAGGATTTAATAAGATATGGATTCCACACCACATAGTTAGCATGCTAGAAAACATTTTCCAAAGATTTAAAACAAAGCATGAAACATATGGACTAGGAAATTAAAGCTTACTGGGATTTAACTTCTTGTAATCAAGCTTTAGCTTTCCAATTGGACCAAACAAGCTTCCTTAATTCATTTTCTTTGCTTGGGCACTAAAAACACAAAAAATGGTCTCATTTTTCGTCCTTTGGTTCCTTAGAATCAACTTGCTTTTTATAGAAAAAGTGGTCCAACGGATGCCTGTCGGTCAACCGATAACTAGGTGTCGGTCGACCGATAGCTCAACGGTCATATGCAACGGTCATATTTTTGAAAGTTTTTCTGACCCATATGCAGTCATCGGTTGACCGTCATTTATCGGTTGACCGATAGGGAACCGATAAGTGAACCGATAGCACAAAGTTGTTGAAAAAGTTGCTGTCTGTTTTTGGAACCGACGAGCTCTCGGTCTTACAATTCATGTACTATCGGTTGACCGATAGGAACCGAGGAGTAGACCGATAGAGAAGTTCTGAAAATGTAGCTCACTAGAATTGGAACCGATGGAGCCATCGGTTGACCTTGGTTCACTTGTGGGTTGACCGATGCGAACCGACGACTTGATCGACAGAGTGGTCAGGTCAATTTTTCTGAAGATCTGATGTTTTTGAAGAATGAAACTTTGAAACCATTTGAAAAATCAGATTTGAAAGGTGTTTTTATAAATTGTTTCATCAAGAAAAACATGATTAAAATCAAAATTCAAATCAACCAAAAAGAGTTTAAATTAAAACATGAGTAGGTTAATTAAAAAAACTGATTTTCAAGAAGAAACTTATGAAATGAAAATGAAGGTAATGAGATGAATATGATGCAAATGCAAGACATCAAACTGCAAACAACTTAGGGTCTAACAACTCTACCCTCGAGCGAAGTGCTCGTACCACTTTTTGATTTTTCCCACGGTCGTTTTCCCTTCCGGACCCCCGGCGGGCCGTTTTCAAGCCTAAGTGTGGGAAAATCCCATGTTTCGCTCGTAATTCTCTAACAGTAAGTCCTATTTGCGTACCGTCAGTCACAGAAGTTACTCTACCCCCGAGCGAAGTGCTCGTGCCAGGTTTCAATTATTTCCGCGGCCGATTCTCGTTCCGGACCCCCAGCAGCCCGTTTTCGAGCCTAAGTCTTGGAAAATCCCATTTTTCGCTCGTAATTATCTAACAGCGAGTCCTATTGGCAAACCGTCAATTCCTACAGGTTACTCTACCCTCGAGCGAAGTGCTCTTGCCGGTCTCTGATTTTTCCCGCATCCGTTTCCCGTTCCGGGCCCCCGGCGGGCCGTTGTCGAGCCGAAGTGTGCGAAAATCCCATGTTTCTCTCTTAATTCTCTAACCGGGAGTCCTATTTGCGAACCGTCAGTTCCTACAGGTTAATCTACCCTCGAGCGAAGTGCTCGTGCCATTTTTTGATTTTTCCTGTGGCCGTTTCCCATTTCGGACCCCCAGCGGGCCATTTTCGAGCCTAAGTGTTGGAAAATCCCATGTTTCGCTCGTAATTCTCTAACCGGGAGTCTTATTTGTGAACCATCAATTCCTACAGGTTACTCTACCTCGAGCAAAGTGCTCATGCCGGTTTGCAATTTTTCCCATGGCCGTTTCCCATTTCGGGCCCCCGGCAGCCTATTTTCGAGCCTAAGTGTTGGAAAATCCCATGTTTCTCTTGTAATTCTCTAACCGGGAGTCCTATTTGCGAACCGTTAGTTCCTACAGGTTAATCTACCCTCGAGCGAAGTGCTCCTGCCGGTTTTCA
Source organism: Litsea cubeba (assembly GCA_012931725.1). Taxonomy (NCBI): domain Eukaryota; kingdom Viridiplantae; phylum Streptophyta; class Magnoliopsida; order Laurales; family Lauraceae; genus Litsea; species Litsea cubeba. Next base: position 55,139,402 of record CM022952.1, on the reverse strand, counting down.
ATTTTTCCCGTTGCCGTTTTCCATTTCGGGCCCCCGGCGGGCCGTTTTCGAGCCATACTATTGGAAAATCCTCAAACGACGTGCCCGTGCCAGTTTCTGATTTTTCCCACTGCCATTTCCCATTTCGGACCCCCGACGGGCCATTTTTCGAGCCTAAGTGTGGGAAAATCCCATGTTTCACTCGTAATTCTCTAACCGGGAGTCCTATTTAGGAACCGTTAGTTCCTCTTAGTTACTCTACCCTCGAGCGAAGTGCTCGTGTCAGTTTCAAATTTTTGCCGTGGCCGTTTCCCATTCCGGACCCCCGGCGTCCCGTTTTCGAGCCTAAGTCTTGGAAAATCCCATTTTTCACTCGTAATTCTCTAACCGGGAGTCCTATTTTTGAACCGTCAGTTCCTACAAGTTACTCTACCCTTGAGCGAAGTGCTCGTGCTGTTTTTCGATTTTTCCCTCTGCCGTTTTTCATTCCGGACCCCGGCGGGCCATTTTCGAGCCTAAGTGTGGGAAAATATCATGTTTCGCTCGTAATTCTCTAACCGGGAGTCCTATTTGCGAACCGTCAGTTCCTCTTAGTTACTCTATCCCCGAGCGAAGTGCTCATGCCGATTTTTGATTTTTCCCACGGCCGTTTCCCGTTCCCGACCCCCGGCGGGCCGTTTTCAAGCCTAAGTGTTGGAAAATCCCATGTTTCGCTTGTAATTCTCTAACCGGGAGTCCTATTTGCGAACCGTCAGTTCCTCTTAGTTATTCCACACCCGAGCGAAGTGCTCGTGTCGGTTTTCGATTTTCCCCGTGGCCGTTTCCCGTTCTGGATCCCCGACGGCCCGTTTTCGAGACTAAGTCTTGGAAAATCCCATTTTTCGCTCGTAATTCTCTAACCGCGAGTCATATTTATGAACCATCAGTTCCTACAAGTTATTCTACCCCAAAGCGAAGTGCTCGTGTCGGTTTCTGATTTTTCCGGTGGACATTTCCCGTTCCGGACCCCCGGCGGGCCGTTGTCGAGCCTAAGTATGGGAAAATCCCATGTTTTGCTCCTAATTCTCTAACCAGGAGTCTTATTTGCGAACCGTCAGTTCCTACAGGTTACTCTACCCTCAAGCGAAGTGCTCGTGCTGGTTTTCGATTTTTACCACGGCCGTTTTCCGTTCTGGACCCCCGGCGGGCCGTTTTCGAGCCTAAGTGTGGGAAAATTCCATGTTTCGCTTGTAATTCTCTAATGGAGTCCTATTTGCGAACCGTCATTTTCTACAAGTTACTCTACCCGAGAGATGTGCTCTTGCCGATTTTCGATTTTTCCCGCGGCCGTTTCCTATTCCAGACTCCCGTCTGGCCGTTTTCGAGCGTAAGTGTGGGAAAATCCCATGTTTCGCTCGTAATTTTCTAACCACGAGTCCTATTTGCGAACCGTCAATTTCTACAGGTTACTCTACCGTCAAGCGAACTGACTTACAACAAGGAATCATAACTTATTTTTGTTTTATGGAGTAGATCGAATAGAGTGCTTGACTATCACTAAATGGAATTCACATATAGAGTGTGAGGAATGCTCAACTGTCATGAAGTTTGGCAGTATCAATAGAAGGTAAAAGTTTTATCAAGTGCATTTGATCTTCTAGAGACAAATTTATAGCGAACCTTTCAAAGCAAACAACACATCCTGCATAATTTAAATTTAAACCATCTGAGCCAGACGTGATTGAACATAGATGCTTGGATTCATAAATCTAATTCAAACATGAATATGACAAATCCCGATCTAAAAATCAAGTCTTTGATCGTGGCCATTACTACTGAGGGAAGCATCAGAATTCTCCACATCAATACCCCAAATCCATACGTGCAAATTCTAATAGGACTTGACACGATAGGTGTCATATCCTTTGTTCGAACTTATTTGGTAGCAGTTTCAGCGAGTATGAGCCTTTTTAGTATCCAAATGACGCATATAATCCAATTGTTTAAGTTGAGTTTCTATATGGTATAAATTAGAGCAAATCTACATAACCCAATTGTGGCGCTTATCGAGATATTTGATGGAACTAACAAGGGGACCAAACATTTACTGATTATTGATTATTTTACTCTATTTAGAAAAAAGAAAAAGATTTTCCAATTGAGTCAATGACATATTTACTTAACTTGGGGCAAAGCTTGCCAGTCAAACTCATCATACTTCGACAAGTTATGCCAATAAACTTGAAGCTATTGCCTATAATCTGCTGAGATGGTTAACTTGTCTATAGAATTATAATTACTATAGACTGCGTTGAGAAAAATTACAGTAGATAGTTAAAGTATTACAATTAATATAGATTGTTCATCTATTTTAAATATTTGCTTGCTACCTCTTTTTTGGTACTTGTATCTTGAGCCTTCTTTGTCACACCCCGAAATCGGGCCCTGCAGTGATCCGACCTCGGGATGCAAAATTTTGGGATTAATTTAAAACTTTTGCTTTCCCCAAGATTTGCGTGAATGAGGATGATAAAATTCCATCATGATCAGAATATATTTTCGCGGAAGCTAATCATGGTGTTACGACCCGGAGTCCGTGGCCATCGGATGCCGTGTCGCACTCAACTAATATCATAAAGCCATCACATAAGTAGACTGGTACAGATCATAAATCATAGAATACTGAGCTGGTAGTAACAGGACATTTTATTTCCCACATATGTTAAAGTTACAAAACACAAGTGTCTTAATTACAACTACCATGAAAAAGGCTAACCAAGCCATACAAAAATAATATCCAACTAAATAGAAATACTACCCCCAATATTTAGATACAAACTCCTGTGCCAAACTTGACATCTAGATGATATCAATGGGCAGCCTCTCACGTCAGACCGGCGGCTCAACTGCCTCCTCCGATCAAAAACCTAAAAGCAGTGGGAGAGAAATCTGGCACCAAACAAACAGGGTCAGACACGACGGTCTGGCAAGCAAATAAACAGGTAATATGGAAAAGGGCATTTTATAAAATTATGGAATCATTGTAAATCCATTTAAAGAGTCTAAACAATAATAGTAATAAATCATGATAAAACGATTGAAAGACTGAACAAAAATATCAAAGCAAACAAATGAACAATATCTGAAACATAAATATATTAAAAAGATAACAGCCTATCTAAAATATTTCATAATTGGAAATACATTTAAAAGCCTGAATAATAGAGACAATGAGATAAAAGATCGATTTCTTAAACATTAACAAATTCAAAGACTATAATGAGCATGAACAAACAAGAATCATAAAACAGAATACCAAACGGATAAAACATTGGCAAACCACATATAGCTATATTCTCCTATTACCGAAGTAACAAGAGCAGAACCGTAGCCACTACTCGTGGGACCAGAACGAACAAAGTCGTTATCAAACAGAACCGTAGCCACTACACGTGGGACCGGAAACAGAACCGTTGCCATGGTCGGTACAGACAGAATCCAAGCTGCAGCTGACAGACAAATTAAAGATCTCAAGCCAAGTGATCAGCCCGACAAGGTGACCTAAGCCTAGTGGTGCCTTTAGTTTTCAAAACTTGAACCAATACAAATCAAAATAATAATCCCTTTGGTTCATGAGCTCACACTACAAAGCTCTGGCCCCATCTTGCCTCGAGGTTTTATTCTCAAAATAATAGTTCATTTGGCTCATGGGCTCGCACTACAAAGCCCTGGCCCCATCTTGCCTCGAGGTTTTATTTTCAAAATAATAGTCTTATCGATATATTTCCGAACGTGGCGAACCACTCAAATCTATCTTCCAAATCGATTCGTAGAAAACATACGAATTTCCATGGTACACCACTCATATACACATCAAAGTAATTTGTATAAAAATCATACAATCGATCCTTTCGAACATGGAAAACCACTTGATTCTTTCAAATCACCGATGCTTTCAAATTTGTTTAGCGAAGAGTACATATACATTTTCTGACTTGGAATTAAATAAAATAATGTAGAATGACTTAATGACTTACCAAGGGACTATCTCAATACACACTTAACTTTTGAACATTGTTTAATAAAAGAACATGTTTGACGCCAATGAAAATCCACAACATTTAAAATGATAAAGTGTGCATTGAGATTTGAAAGATTCTCTGGTAAATTCCACATATATTCATTCTCTCATTGTTCTCATTCCATTTCACAATTTCAATCTTCATCATTCATTTAATTCTTCCATGGGCTTATAGGCAAATCAAGAAGGGTTATTGGGTCTCAAAGAAAGGAGGAAAGACAGAATGAAAATAGGCCCAAAATTGGTCCAAACAGAGCCCACAAAACACCAAGGAACAGGCTTTAAAGTGGGCGTCAAAACAGTCCCCAACTGGGCCCTGAAAAGGGCCCAGAATCTGGACTGGGTCCGCCCCATCCAGAACCTGAGCGGCCCATTGGGTCGCTCAAGCGGACCCAGTTCCGTTGGGTCCGTAAGAGTGCAGAAATTGGACTCTTTTCAGCCCTTCTTGGCTCCTTCTTTCCCCTCCTTCCTTTCCTAAAAAATTTACAAATAAATTGCCACTCCTTGCCTCTACAATCCTTCATTAAATTCATTCATACACTAACCTTCCAATCAATCTTATTCATTCACATAAAAACAAGGTTTACTTCATTCAACAAGATACTAAATTTTGAAGAACAAGAATTGAATCAAAGTGATAAAATAGAGAATGAAGATTTAAACTCCAACAAAACCATATCTCAAATGAAGTAACGTAAACCATAGCTCAAATCATTAAAAGATTAAATCCATAAATCATAAGGAGAATAAAACATAGAATGAGAATAATAAGAAATCATTCATATTTGACATAATCATCAAATTGGCTAGATATTCACTTGCCTCAAGTCAAGATGGGGGACGAATCACACCAAGATGGCCTCTCTAAAGCCCCAAGCTCCAAAATCACAAAACCCCCAAGATAGCTCAAGAAGAAGCCCTAGAAAATCAATCCATTGCAAATCTCAAAGAAAGCCTTTACATACATGAGAAAAGTACTCCAAATGGTTTGAAAAACCAAGATTTCATGAAAGGAAAACCATGGCTAACCTCTTGTAGCTTGAACAAAGAAGAAGGGCTTGAAGAAGAAGGTTTCCTTGGCTCAAATCCTTTGAAAAATATATCCTTGGAAAGCTTGGAAGGTGGGGAAGAGAGTTTGGAGATCATTCCCCCATTTAGCACCCAAGAAGAAAGCATATATGAGGAGAGAGAGAGTAGTTGGAAAAGGGTTCCAGCCAAAGCTGGAATAGTTGCAGGGAATGGGGGAAGAAGAAGAGGGTTCAGCCCCTTTTATAAAGTGGGCAAGTGGGTCCCATGGGCCCCAATCTTCAAGTGGTTAAAACTAACATTTGTGGGTCCCAAATGAAATCGACGAAGAAGATAAAATTGATCATCGAAATATTTACTTTCCAAAAAGTATATTTTCCCCAAATTCTGAAATTTTTGAAACTCAAGTATAGATTTAGTGTGAAAAGTCAATTTTACCATTTTTCTCGAAAAACGTATTTTTTGATCACCAAATCAAAATGGTCAAAACATGAAAGTTGATAAACTTAATAAAATGAGTCAAAAGGAGTAAAAATTGGAATTTCCCAAAATAAGAATAATTTCTCACAAAAATAA
>CM022952.1:54950433-55129261 GCA_012931725.1 Litsea cubeba | reverse complement strand
ACGCGATCAGTCCACGACTTCCACTCGGAGTCCAGCATTGAAACGACCTCGGTCGAAAAGCTTGATCCAATTGCTGCCGTCACCGCTAAAATACCAAGGCCCACCGGTCTTAAATCGACCGACGGATAATCAGAGCCCTGGTAGCCGCTGGATGGCATCAACAAGTCCATGTCAACAGGTGACCTCTGTATATCCAGGAGAAGCCGACACCGAAAAAACCCCGGTCTTGATTACATTTGTCCTTCTCACCCAACTTGGAGGATCTTCCCTCTTAGGGCACGTAGGGGCAAGGCTCAGCGAGACGGTGCGATCAAACATCGACCGGGTAGTAACAGTCTTCTTCTCACCATTTGCTGGAAGGAAAACTGAAAAGATCTCCTCTGGTATGTATGTCGTCAGGGACTGCATCACCAAAGAAGAAGGTAGGTCTTGGGCAAATGCTCTGATCTTCCATCAGCCATGGACGACTGCTTACCATGATCTTATAGAATTCCTCTCCCTTGAGTGATCAGTCGCTGCCTCATCTCATCTCTGTTGAGGGAGTCGCACTCTTCCAGGTTTCTTTCAACATACTGGACCTTCTCGAAAGCCTGCTGAACGGCCGGATTAGAGGATCTAGAAGACCGACGAGGTACGCTTGTAGCAGGCTCTTTACCCTTGTTCGCTCTGGAGGAACCACCTGAAAGGATGGAAAGAAAAAAGATCAAACATCAAAATGACAGAATCTCGCTAAAAAACTCTGGCGAAATTTTGACATGATGACGGGGCAATTCCGAAGAAAAGGAACTATCCCGAAAGAAATAGAAAGCTTGAAGATGGGCTCAACATCGCTGCGAGCTCCGAAACTCCAAACTTTCGAAACCTAAAAGTCTCCGCAAAATCAGGAAGGGCTCAACATCACTGCAAGCTCCAAGTTCCCAAATTTGCAAACACTTCAGGTATACAATCACATCATGCTACAAGTTTAATTTATAAATTAAAGGCATGCATGAACATCTAGATTTGCGAAAAAAAAAATGCATGTATCATGATGAGCAAACAAAAAAAAAGAAAGAAAAGAAACTTCTCTAAAAAAAAAGGGAGGAGAAAGAAAAACAAAAAAAGAAAACGAAACGCTCTCAAAACAAAAAAAGGGGAGGAAAAAAAAAAAGAGAAAGAAGAAAAAAACGGCTGGCCCACAGGCCGTGCCCACAGGCCACGTGGCCGTACGGCCAGATCCGTACGGATCTGTCCGTACAGCCCACACAATAAAAAAAAAAAAAAAAAAACATGAAAAAAAAAAAAGAAAGAAAGAAAGCAAAAAAAAAAAACGTGTGAGAAAAAAAAAGGAGGCAAACACGTGAACAAAAAAAAAAAAGAAAAGAAAAAGAAAAGAAACAAAAAAAAAGAGAAAGAACTTTTTTCCTACAATGGAGTTTTCTTGAAAAAGAAGAACTTACTTGAAGCCATTGATGGAGAAAGAAGAAGAAAACTCTTGAAGATCTTGAAGAGAAAAGCTCTTGGTCTTGAAGCCCTCTTGAGATTATTGCAAAAGAAAGTAGTAAGAGCAAGAGATCCAACCTTCTCCTTGCTTTTATAGAGGAGAGCAAACCAAAGAAGGAAGAAGAAAGAAGAAAGAGGTAAGTGTTACTAATTAGTAACCTTACCAAAAGAAAGAAATTAGAAAGATTCTTTCCCAAAAGAAAGATATTGAGATATCCTATCCCAAAATAAAGGGATATTGAGAGATTTTCTCCTAAAATCAATCTATGACGGATTCTTTCCCAAAAGAAAGATATCTTGAGATATCCTATCCCAAAATAAAGGGATATTGAGAGATTTTCTCCTAAAATCAATCTATGACGGATTCTTTCCCAAAAGAAAGATATCTTGAGATATCCTATCCCAAAATAAAGGGATATTGAGAGATTTTCTCCTAAAATCAATCTATGACGGATTCTTTCCCAAAAGAAAGATATCTTGAGATATCCTATCCCAAATAAGGGATATTGAGAGATTTTCTCTCTAAAAATCAATCTATGACGGATTCTTTCCCAAAAGAAGATATCTTGAGATATCCTATCCCAAAATAAAGGGATATTGAGAGATTTTCGCCTAAAAATCATCTATGACGGATTCTTTCCCAAAAGAAGATTCTTGATATATCCTATCCCAAAATAAAATGGATATTGAGAGATTTTCTCCTAAAATCAATCTATGACGGATTCTTTCCCAAAAGAAAGATATCTTGAGATATTCTATCCCAAAATAAAGGGATCATGAGAGATTCTCTCCAAGTTAGATATTCTTAGATATTCTCTATACCAATGAGATATTTTGGATATTCTTTACAAAAATGACACCATATGAGATTAAGCCATTTCAAAAGCTTAAAGGTCCATGGTTAGCCCATATGAGCCAGGTTTGACCACCCACTAGGCACAAAAAAAAAAAAAAAAAAAAAAAAAAAAAAAAAAAAAGAAGAAGAAAAATTTTTGGGCTTTGTCAAAGAGAAATCCCTCTTACCAAGAGCATACAAAAATGGTTCCATGCCTCTTTTGAGTTGATTGGACCATACAAAAGAAAATTCCAAGCCCCATGAGCTTCCAAAAATCAAACCATCCAGCCTCATCTACCAAATTGAGCCAAAATCTTGAAATTGACATTTCACAAAAATCAAACCAAATCCTGGTCCCCTAACCTGCCACATACAGCCTGTTAGGTCACAAGACCAAAACCAAAAACCAAAAAACCTGATCCCCTAACTTGCCACATACAGCCTGTTAGGTCACAAGATCAAAACCAAAATTGATCCCCCAACATTCCACATACAGCTTGTTGGGTCACACGATCAAAACCAAACCCGACCCCCTAACCTGCCATATATAGCCTGTTAGGTCACAAGGTCAAAACCCAAACCCACATCCCTGATGTCATCTTCAAAACTTTGCCTCGAGATGGTACGTGATCCCTTTCACTACCATAAAATTCCCCTGGAAGCTCAAAAGGCTACAAATACCAAAAAGAAAGACTGCTCAAAGACTCTTGGTCAAGTCACAGGCTCTCCTTCAAAAATCTCTTCGAGGCACATCGACTACAAAAGTTAAGCAACGCGTCGCTGTACCTCGAGGGGGCATTTGTTGACACCAAAAATGTCACTTTGCCTTTTCAAGATCCAAAGAGCTACATGAAGTCGCAACCTGCCATAAATAGGAAATGCTGCTTCCAAAAATCAAATCTTGTCAGAATCAAACAAAAACTGCAAGATTCTTCCAGACAGTCAAAAAGAGGAGTACACAAGAAGTTTCAAGCCATTTCAAGATCATTTGGCCTAACTTCGCTTCTCCAACAGCCAAATCAAGCCTCTCGGCGGTAAAGCTCTCCGGGACCATGGTTTCCAAGACAGAACCTATGGATCATCTTAAAATGACTCCAATAGGTTCCCTGTCAAATTTCAAGTCAATCGGACATCGGTTGACCGCACATCAAACCGCGACATCTTCATCGCGACAAAAAGCAAGTCTACAGGTGATAGGACCTCAAACGGCTTCAAACTCAAACAAAAGCCTATGGTTGGTCTTATTTATTGCTCAGCAGGCTTCACACCAAATTTCAGGTCATTCCGACATCGTTTGACCCAGTTTCAGCTTTGACAGAAAAATCGGCAGCTCTGCGCGACAAAGTCTTCGGCTTTCTCAGGAAATTGGAAACTTTGCAAAATAAAATGCAAGGATTCTCATCAGGTTTCCTACAAAGAAATTAGGCCAATAAATGGTCACAATGTCAAAGAAAAGTACAGAAGAAAAAAGAATCAAAAAAGAGCAAAAACGGACGCAAAACGGGACCAGAAAGGGGGAAAACCCCCCCAGGGTCGCAGACCCTGCGACCCTGGCCCAAGGTCGCAGGCCCCTGCGACCCTGGGCCAGGGTCGCCGGCGACCATGGACCCCGGGTTCGCCGGGAAAGCCCCGGAAACCCCGGTTTTCGCCGTTTTTTTCGCGATTCGAGGAGCCCAGCCTCTGGTACTTTCCAAAATTCATGCTTTTGAGACACCAAGTCCTCTGATATCCGTCCAAACACGGGTAAATCATCAAGAGTATCGAAGACAGTATTGATCGCCACCCGGTCAACCAAAAAAAGTGTGCTTTCCACCCGACCGATCGAGAAATCGACAGGACAGATGGCACCGACCTGCTGTTGGCAACAAACACCTGAAATTACATGGTCATCTGATGTCGATCTACATGAAGATCCATCGATGATCATCGGCAGAAGAATTCCAAAAGACATGGCACGGCCCGCGACTCTTCAGCTGCTCGGCGACCACTTAATGCGATTAATTGACTAGCTTTATTACAGTCATTAATCCATTTCTTTGGACGGCCCAATCAGAAGCAAGCATTTGGGAGTTACAAGTCAAGAGATTCATGGCATTTAACCCATGAAACTCCTCCCATCATGGCGATTAAAGGCGATTAAATGCCCTCAATCTCCTCCGGCCAATCAGAAGCCAAGAAAAAGGAGTTACAAAATAAACAATTCAATTTTGTAACTCCTCCCATTATGTGGCTTAATGACATTAAAAGCCCATAAGCTCTCCTAAATGGCTACCAAGAGCCTATAAATAGGAGAGCACTCCAAAGGAATCCAGATCGGAAAAACACACAACAAACATCAGACAGCAGTCAGAAATCCAGAGAAAAGAAAAAGAGAGAAAACTCTGCGGAAGTTCTACACCGGCCACCGCAACAAGGTGACAAAAGTCCCTTGGGGGGTACCCCCCCCCCAAGGTCCTTGCCTTCTCCTCCTGCCTCCAGTGGCTTAGATATGGCTTTTCAGCCCGTCTACTCGGTTTTTATTGGACATAGGACCTTCCTTTGGTCTTTGTCTTCTAAAAACCTGAGGTTATAGCCAAGCCAAGCGAATCAATAGCATCCTCTGTTCTCATCTGCATGGATGATGGCGAAGCCCACATATGGCTTGCTACCGTCAATCTAAACGAGTCCCCCACAATCTCCTGAGAAGTTAGATCCTCCTTTTCTTGCTTTTCATTGTAGTTTGTATTTTTTTCAAAAGAGACAAAAATCACAATTCTTGTCTTTCATTGTTGATAAGGATTGTAAATCGGCTATAAACGCCAAAATCGGCTATAAACGCCAAAGTTGGCTATAAACGCCAAAAATCGGCTATAAACGCCAAAATCGGCTATAAATGCCAAAAAAATCGCCTTTCACGGCAAATCAAGAAAATGTCTCTTTTCTTAAATATATGTGCAATGGAAAACTTGAAAGAAGTTGATTTCCTTTTACTTGCGAAGGTTGATCTCCGGATCACCACTTGCAATTCCAAGTAAAATAGAAAATCTGGCACACCCACAAAAAAAGAAATGTTGATGCACGCCCTTTTGCCCCCCGGTTACGAAAGGGTCGGAACCAAACGGACTCCCACGTCCGCCGACCTCGGTAGGAACCCGGGCATCGGGAGCGCGGTCCATCAAATGGGAGGAGTTACAGGATTTAATTCCTTTATTTTGTAACTCCTTTTTCTTGGCTTCTGATTGGCCGGAGGAGATTGAGGGCATTTAATCGCCTTTAATCGCCATGATGGGAGGAGTTTCATGGTTTAAATGTCATGAATCTCTTGACTTGTAACTCCCGGATGCTTGCTTCTGATTGGGCCGTCCAAATAAATGGATTAATGACTGTAATAAAGCTAGTCAATTAATCGCATTAAGTGGTCGCCAAGCAGTTGAAGAGTCGCGGGCCGTGCCGCGTCTTTTGGGATTCTTATGGTGATGATCAATGATGGATCTTCATGTAGATCGGCATCAGATGACCATGTAACTTCAGGTATTGGTTGCCAACAATGGGTCGGTGCCATCTGTCCTATCGATTTCTCGATCGATCGGGTAGAAAGCACACTTTTTTTTGTTGACCGGTTGGCGATCAATGTTGATTTCGTTACTCTTGATGATTGACTCGTGTTTTTGATGGATGTTAGAGGATTTGGTGTCTCAAAAGTATGAATTTTTGGAAAATAAAGAGGAGTCGGACGCTTCGAATCGCGAAGAAAACGGCGAAAAAACGGAGTTTCCAGGGGCCCTCCCGGAGATCCCGGGCTCCAGGGTCGCAGGTTTTCCCCCCTTTTGTCCCGTTTTGTATCCGTTTTTGCTGTTTTTCGATTCTTTTTCTTCTGTATTTTTCCTTGACATTTTTTTATCATTTATTGGCCTGATTTTTCCCGTAGAAAACCCGATGAGAATCCTTGCATTTTATTTTTGTGAAGTTTCCAATTTTTTTGAGAAAGCCGAACACTTTGTCACGCAGAGCTGCCGATTTTTCGTCAGAAGCTGAAACTGGGCCAACGATGTCGGAATGACCTGAAATTGGTGTGAAGCCTCCTGAGCAATAAATAAGACCAACCATAGGCTTTTGTTTGAGTTTTGAAGCCGTTTGGGGTCCTATCACTAGTAGACTTGCTTTTGTCGCGATGAAGACGTCGCGGCTTGATGTTCGGTCCAACCGATGTCTGAATGACTTGAAATTTGACAGGGAACCTATTGGAATTATTTTAAGATGATCCATAGGCTCTGTCTTGGAAACCACGATCCCGGGGAGCTTCGCCGCCGAGAGGCCTGATTTGGCTTTCGAGCGTCAAAGTCTGGTCAAATGTTGTCGAAATGACCTGAAATTTGACATGTAGCCCTTTGTAAGCATTTTGAACCCGTCCATGTTCTCTATCTGATGAGTGATGGCCTCAGTGGTTATCACCGCCGAGAGGGTTGATTTAGCTGTTCGAGGGTTGATGTAGGGTCAAACATTGTTGGTTTGACTCGGAACTTGACGTGGAGCCTTTTGGATGTATTTTGAGACCATCCATCGGCTCTGATCGAAGTTTTAGTGTCTCCGATGTTTTCGCCGCCGGGAGCTCCTTTTCAGCTGCTGGAGAAGCGAAGTTAGGCCAAATGATTTTGAAATGGCCCGAAACTTCTTGTGTACTCCTCTTTTAGTTGTCTTGAAGGATCTTGCAGTTTTTGTTTGATTCTGACAAGATTTGATTCTTTGGAAGTAGCATTGCCTATTTATGGCAGGTTGCGACTTCATGTAGCTCTTTGGATCTTGAAAAGGCAAGGTGACATTTTTGGTGTCAACAACAGCGTCGTCCCCAAGACCGATGCTGATATACTGGCCCTGAAGATGAAGCAGGGCGAGAGCATCACCAAGTTAGCCAAGTAGTTCTGGGCGATTTACAGCCAAATCGAAGTCTCCAAGGACGAAGTAGCAGTTTTCGCCTTCCAAAATGCCCTGTTACCAGGGAACGAGCTTAGGAAAGACCTGGCCGGAGACCTCGTAACCTTCATGCCAGCCTTGATATCCAGGATAAAGCGCTATGTCGCCCGGGAGGAAGATGATATTTGGGCCCGGGAAAGCCACGGCGCGGGACATAAGGATAAGGGCAACCAGCCCCAAATGAAGGATAAGAAGCCCTTCCGGAAAGAAGAACCAAAACAAGCCTGAGTCTCGACCTCGGCAAAAGCTCCAGCGTCCAGGTCTGGGGGCAGCAGGAAGCCCATGCCTCCTCCCAATGCCTATCAAGCTGTGAGTACAATCTTCAGGGAGCCGATCCATCAGATCATGAACAAGGTCAAGCACAGGCCATTCTTCAGCTGGCCCCAACCCATGCAGAGTTATCCCTCCTCCCGTGACCAAAACATGTTTTATGCCTACCACAAACAGAATGGGCATAAAATCGAGGAGTGCAGGATCCTGAAGTCTCACCTGGAGAAGCTCGCCAAGGAAGGCCACCTGGAGGAATACGTCAAGACAGGAGATGCTGGCAGTGGCCGAACTCATCAGAGCACTGACAAGGACCCAGACAGCGACGGATCTGAAGAGATCATCAATGTCATCCATCTGGCACCCTCAGTGCCTTCTCCCCTCAGCTAGAGGCAACGCCCAGGCTCGTGCTGAGGCCAGGCATGCCTCGCATGGGAAGGAGGTAATGATGGCCGAGCTCGGACCAGCATCCAAGAGAGCACGGCGCGAGTGCCCAGCTATCTCATTCTCAGATAAGGACCTCGAGGGAGTGCAGCTTCCCTATAACGATCCCCTGCTCCTGACGATGAAGCTGCGAGACTTCATAGTGAAAAGAATCCTCATCGACTTCGGCAGCTCATCTGAAATCCTCTACTATGGATGCTTCAAGAAGATGGGGCTCTCGGAGGCTGATTTGAAGGAAGCTCGTACGCCTCTAATAGGGTTCAGCGCCAAATCGGTCTACTCCAATGGAAGAATCACTCTAGAGACCAGGGTGGGCGGAGCCTTGGTGATGACTGACTTCCTAGTAGTGGACGCCCCTTCCCCCTATAATGCTATTATGGGCAGGACGTGGCTCCACAGGATGGAATCAGTTCCCTCCACTTTCCACCAGAAGCTGAAGTTCGTGCTTGAGGACAAGCAGGACAAGATGGAAGTGATTACTATCGACGAGGATCAGCAGCTGGCCAGGCAATGTATGATGGCCATAGTCCCTGGGGAGAAGGAACCGGGGCAAGTGCGTGTGGCTGAACTCGAGAGGGAGTTGGATGAGATCGGCCGGGATCCTGAGAAGAAGAGCGTCGAAGATCTAGCCAAAGTCAGGATCGATCCACTCGACCCTGACAGATTATTCCTGATTGGCAGCCAGCTTCCCGACCCTGAAAGGACCGAGCTCTCAAGATTCTTGATGCAGCACAGAGACGTCTTCGCTTGGACCCCGAGCGAAATGCCTGGGATCGACCCTGAGGTTATGTGCCACAAGCTGAACGTAGATCCCAACCACAAGCCAGTGGTACAGAGGGCCTGCAGGACATGGTTACAGCAGACAGAAGCAGTGGTTGAGGAAGTCGACAGGTTGCTAGAGGCAGGCGCAATCAAGGAAGTCCAGTACCCGGTCTGGCTGGCCAATACGGTGGTGGTCAAGAAGAAAACCGGCAAGTGGAGGGTATGCGCAGATTTCACCGACCTCAACCGAGCTTGCCCGAAGGACAGCTTCCCTCTTTCAAAGATTGAACATATGATCGACGCCACTACTGGCCACGACAGGATGAGCTTCCTCGATGCTTATTGAGGATACCACCAGAATTCCGATGTTTGAGCCGGATGAGGAGAAGACTGCATTAATAAACCCCCCCCCCCCCCCCCCCCCCCCCCCCCCCGTGGCACTTAATGTTACAAAGTGATGCCCTTTGGATTGAAGAACGCAGGGGCAACCTACCAGCGTCTTGTCACGAAGATGTTTTCAGGCTCAGCTCGTCAAAAACCGTCGAAGTCTACATTGACGACATGGTAGTCAAATCCAAGCAGTCCAGCGACCATCTGGCGGACCTGGCCCAAGTCTTCGGCATCCTCCGAGAATTCAAGCTCAAGTTGAACGCCTCCAAATGCGCTTTCGGCGTCACTTCTGGCAAATTCCTCAGAAGTCTAGGTAACACACAGGGGATAGAGGCCAACCCAGACCAGATCATAGCGATCTTGGAATCCAGAGCCCAGCTATTACCAAGGAGGTCCAGAAGCTAATTGGCATGGCTGCAGCACTCAACCGCTTCATCAGCAGATCATCAGATAAGTGCCGGCCTTTCTTTCAGCTTCTAAGGAAAAACTTAAAATTTCAAGGGACCACTGAGTGCGACCAAACACTGCAAGCACTCAAAACTTATCTCTCCTCACCTCCTTTGCTCTCTACCCCAACTCAGGGGGAGACATTGTATCTGTATCTAGCGGTCTCGGATCACGCAGTGAGCTCCGTCCTCGTCAGAGAGGACGATGAAATACAAAAACCAATCTACTATACGAGCAAGATCCTCCTTGATGCCGAGACCAGATACCTTTTGCTTGAGAAGCTTGCGCTGGCACTCGTCAGTGCCTCCCGCAAGCTCTCTCACTATTTCCAATCGCACACTGTTGTGGTTATTACGGAGCATCCACTCCGATCCATCTTAAAAAAAGCTGACTTTTCAGGGAGAATCTCAAAGTGGGCAGTCGAATTGGGGCAGTATGACATCTAGTACCGTCCTAGGACTGCGATCAAAGCCCAAATTCTGGTAGACTTCATTGTTGAGTTCGTTTCTTCGAGCTCGGCTTCGACCCAGCCCGGCATCGAACTGGGGGGCATAGGGCATGAGAATGAAGTCACCGAGGTCGACTAACTTTCTCAGAGCCAAGTCCTTACCTCGGCATGGAGAGTCTTCGTCAACAGCTCGTTTACTTCCAAGAGAGCTGGCGCTGGAATAGTTCACCAATCGCCAGAAGGACTGGTCATAGAACAAGCCTTGACCTTGGACTTCAAAGCAACAAACAACTAAGCTGAGTACGAAGCTCTGATTGCAGGGCTAAACAGCACCCGAATACTCGGAGCCTAGCAATTGGTGGCCTTCAGCGATTCGCAACTGGTAACTAGCCAGCTAACTGGAGACTACCAAGTCCGGGACGACAGGATGGCGGCCTGCTTAGCCCTCGTGAAGAAACTGCTCGCTCATTTGCATACAAATGAGGTTAGACAAATCTCCAGAGATACTAACACTCACGCTGATGTGCTTGCAAACCTGGCCTCCGCTGTCGAAGCAGGAAAGAAAAGAACCGTTGAGGTTGGGTCGATACCGAGATCAAGCCTGGAGCTCCATCCGTCTTGGCAGGTTCTATGCCTTGATCTCGGCCCAAGCTAGATGGACCCGATTATTTCGTACCTCAAGGACGACCAGCTCCCCGAAGACAAGAATGAAGCTCACCGGGTCAGACTCAAGGCAGCTCCATTCTGGCTATCCCCTGAAGGCAAGCTCTACAGAAAATCCTTCACAGGTCCCTACCTCCAATGCGTCCATCCAAGCAAGGTTGACGACTTTTTGTATGAGATCCATGAAGGAATCTGCGGAAGTCACATCGGAGGACGGTCGCTGGCCTACCGAGCCATAAGCCAAGGTTACTGGTGGCCGTATATGCAGAAGGACGCGCAGGTATACGCCAAGAAGTGCGAGAAATGCCAAAAGTTCTCCCATTCTCTTCATCAGCCAGCACAGGACCTGAGCCCCCTCTCTAGTCCGTGGCCCTTCACCCAATGGGGGCTTGACATTGTGGGACATCTCCACCGGGCTCCAGGAAACAAAAGATGGCTGATAGTTGCCACGGATTACTTCACGAAGTGGGTAGAAGCTGAACCATTGTCCTCCATCACTGAGAGGGACTCCAAGAATTTCATATGGAAAAACATCATAACGAGGTTCGGCATACCCAGGACCCTGATCTCGGACAATGGGACTCGGTTCGACTCCAACTTCTTCAAAGACTTCTGTCAAAGGCATGGCATCAGGAACCACTACTCCACCCCGGCATACCCATAGAGCAATGGTCAGACCAAAATTTCTAACAAAGTACTGCTTGACGGCCTGAAGAAGCGATTGGACGGAGTGAAAAGAAGATGGGTAGAGGAGCTCCCCAGCGTATTATGGGCATATAGGACAACCCCGTGGCGTTCCACTTCGGCGACACCTTTCTCTCCGGCCTATTGGATGGAGGCGGTCATTCCATTGGAAATTGGCCTCCCTACCCTGAGAACAGAGCTTGTTGGCCAAGGCCTTGAGATAAACTTGGCAATGGAGCTGGACCTAGCCGATGAGCGCCGAGAAGCAGCGACCATACGACTGGCCGACTATCAGCAGTGGCTAGCCAGAGGATACAATGAAAGAGTCAAGGAGAGGAGTTTCTCAGTAGGAGAACTGGTCCTGAAGAAGACCCTCCCGGCTGACAGAGATCCAAACGAAGGCAAACTAGCCCCGAACTGGCATGGCCCGTTCAGGGTGGTTTCGGTAGCAGGGCGATCTTCTTACAAACTCGAAGACTTGGAAGGCAGGCAATTGCCGAGACCATGGAATGCGTCCCACTTAAATAAGTTTTTTTTCTAAGGTGTAATGAGAATCTCATGATCAATAAAAGCAGCATTCGCCCTGTCATCAATCTGTGCCATCCTATCTGAGTTCGGCAGCTTCGGGTTCATACACCCTGGGACTGACTTCGGCACATCCAGTCTTCCCTAAACTTTGGGTTCACGCACCCATGGACTGACTTAGGGTTCATACACCCAGTCGCTCCTAAAACTCTGGGTTCATACACCCTGGGACTGACTTCGGGTTCACACATCCAGTCTTCCTTAAACTTTGGGTTCACGCACCCATGGACTGACTTAGGGTTCATACACCCAGTCGCTCCTAAAACTCGGGGTTCATACACCCTGGGACTGACTTCGGATTCACACATCCAATCTTCCCTAAACTTTGGGTTCCGCACCCATGGACTGACTTAGGGTTCATACACCCAGTTGCTCCTAAAACTCTAGGTTCATACACCCTGGGACTGACTTCGGATTCACACATCCAGTCTTCCGTAAACTTTGGGTTGACGCACCCATGGACTGACTTAGGGTTCATACACCCAGTCGCTCCTAAAACTCTGGGTTCATACACACTGGGACTGACTTCGGATTCACACATCCAGTCTTCCGTAAACTTTGGGTTCACGCACCCATGGACTGACTTAGGGTTCATACACCCAGTCGCTCCTAAAACTCTGGGTTCATACACCCTGGGACTGACTTCGGATTCACACATCCAGTCTTCCCTAAACTTTGGGTTCACGCACCCATGGACTGACTTAGGGTTCATACACCCAGTCGCTCCTAAAACTCTGGGTTCATACACCCTGGGACTGACTTCGGATTCACACATCCAGTCTTCCCTAAACTTTGGGTTCACGCACCCATGGACTGAATTAGGGTTCATACACCCAGTCGCTCCTAAAACTCTGGGCTCATACACTCTAGGACTGACTTCGGATTCATACATCCAGTCTTCCCTAAACTTTGGGTTCATGCACCCAAGGACTGACTTAGGGTTCATACACCCAGTCGCTCCTAAAACTCTGGGTTCATACACCCCCCGAGATCGATCCCGGACTCAGGTTCGCACAGCCGAGATCCTCGAAATTCTGGGCTCATCTCGGCCAATAGCAGCACAGAAATGCAGAAAAAAGCAGTGCAAGGACAGAGTGCAGAAAAGCAGCACAGAAATGCAGAAAAAAGCAGTGCAAACACAAAAGTGCAGAAAAGCAGCACAGAAAAGCAGAAAAATGCAGAGATACAGAATACACAGTTCATTTGGATTAAAAACGACATTTTTATTAAATGTAATTTCCTCATTACATGGGTTACAGAAAAGAAAAGCAAAATATAGTAAGGAGGCTCGCAGTCCTCTAAAAACAGAAAAAGAAAGGAATCTTGGAGGTCTTGATCTTCACTGGTCCGCTGCTTGGAGACTCTGATCTTCATCTATCTTCGGCCCGGAGGCTTCTCGATCTGGTCCTCAGTGCTAGGAGCTCTGCAATACCCTATGGTTGGTTAGACCAAAGTTTGCAAATAAGCTCAAGCTCCTGGTCCACTGATCTTCATCAATCTTCAGCCCAGAGGCTTCTCGATCTGGTCCTCAGTGCCACACAAGACTCTGCAGGATCCCAGACAAGACCCTGCAGGATCATGTTGGCAACCAACTCCCAGCCGCATCAACAGGAGTTGATCTCCACGCAGCCGCATAGGCGGGAGTTGGTCATGGACCCGCGTTCAGAGAACACGTGGTCCACGGGGACCATATTCAGAGAACGCACAGACCACGAAGGACAGCCCCTCCTGGAGGAAGCTGTCTTCAATCGCAGAGGGTTCATTCAGAACAAAGGTTCCTAAACTCCTAGAGAATGGAACTGCCAGAATGACTGACAGAGGCCGGTGGTTCCTCGTGACTATGAAAAATAAGAAGTGCCACTGGTTCAGGCTCCTTTTACTCTCTCATGGCAACAAACTTGCCCCCTCCTATTTATAGGGAAAAGAAGGGCTTGGTACTCAAGGGCCCATTAATGGGGAGAGTTCTCCCATTCCTCGTGTCGAGCGCACGTTTTTTATAAATTGACTGACAGTTCCGATGGTGACACGTGGAGCAATCTGCTCGTTTTCTGCATCGACCGTATCGCTATACTTATTGCTATTTATGAGCCTCAGAATGCGGGATATCGGAGCGAATAACCAGGAAGACCGTTCAGTACCCTCTTTCCAACTCAGAACTTTCACATCACAGCATTCAGCAGAACTCAAAAAGAAGAAAGAAGAAATCTCAATTGATCATGTTGTTTTTTCATTCAAAAGGCAAGGGATTACAAATAGGTTCACTTTACATCTCCAAAAGCTAGAAAGACTACAAGTTAAAAGAATGAAAAGTACAGAGTTCAAAAAGTTATAGGGACTTCAGCGCCTCAGCCAGCACTCTCACAGTGTCTCTGATTGACCGACGGTCTCGGCAGCACCCACGATCGTCTCAGGAGCATCACTTGAAGAAGGAGCAGATGGAGCATCACCCGCTAGAGGGGCAGATGGAGCGTCACCCGCAGAAGGAATAGGTGGACCAACGTCCGAAAGAGGGTCAGCAGCAGAAGCATCAACCTGGGCACTGCCAGTCGGCGGAGCAGGACTCGACTCGGGTTCCGGGCCAGAATACTTTGATAGGTTCTGATAAACCGGGTGGTCTTTAGGAACCCCCGCTTGTCTCAGTGCGGCCAGACATCCCTCCTCGAACAAAATGGAGGTTATCTCCTCCACCTGCCTCTCATACTCCTCCATGGCCTGGTCAACTCCCTTCTGAAAGGAAGCTTGGGCCTCGGCCTGTAGTGAGGACTTAAGGTCAGCATTCTCCTTCCGCAGCCGCTCCACTTCGGCGTGCCGAGCCTTCAGTTCGGCGTTTTCCTTTTTAAGCTTCTCCACTTCGGCATGATTAGCGAGCACTTCGGCACGCTGCCTCGTCGATTCTACCATCGAATCTACCTTCAGTTTTGCCAGCTTCGTCTCCGGCTCAACCAGCCTTTTCGTCTGCACCCAGATCTCACCCCTCAGCTGGGGAGTCGTTGATGTGAGATTGGTAACGCTGACCAGTGCCACCTCCAGCTATGCATTCGTCTCGGCACTGCTCCTCTTCAAGTCCGCCAGCTCCTTCCTTAGCTTCTCCCTCTCAGACTCCAGTTGGGTAACCCTAGAGACATTTTTGTCACTCCTTTCCACCACCAACTGAAGCCTCTGCACATTATGCAAAAGAAAACGAATCAGACGGGGGGCAGCTAGAATAAAGTACATCAGAAGTGCATCAAGAATACTTACAAGGAGAGCAGCCCCGATCGCCGAGGCCAGCAGATTCTCATTGTCGAACTTCGCATGCTGCTCCATGTCACGCAGAAGGGCACAGGTTTTGGCAAGAGCCCCGATGACGAGAGGGTTCCCCAGTACCCGGTCCTCCACATTTAACGGCCTCCCGGGCTGAGTCTCCAGTCTCGGCCTCCACGTTGCCTGGGCAGCGCGAGGTCCGTAGGCCGATCCGGACCCTTGCCCTACAGGGACGCTGAGATCGCGAACCGTCTCGACAGCCACTCTGCTCGCTGGCGCACTCTTTTCAGGCGGAGCCTTACCTCCAGAAGCACGCGCATGCGTCTTGCCTTTAAGGGCCTGCTCGGCCCCCGAGTCTTTCTCCCCAGCTCTAGGCTTCTTTCTGGGCGGAGATCCGCCCCTCGCCTGCTCGGGGGAGCGCCTCCGCCCTCTCTCGCTCGGGGTAGTGACAGGGGCAAAAGTAACAGCGACGCCCCCCGAGCCCGAAGCCACGCGGGGGCTGGTAGAAGAAGGCGTTGTGGAAGATGAAGACCCGTGCCGGAACTTGGCTGCCAAATCCTTAGTTCCTGGCATGCGTGAACTGCCTTCCATCCTCTCTTCTTGATCAGAAGTGTAAGCCTTCATAGCCTCCCTCAAGCTTGAAGACTCCGAACTGGTGGAGGAGGACGCCTCAGCACCAGACGCAGGTCGGCTCACAGCAGGATCAATCAGAGGAATGCCCCCAGACACGGCCACAGTAACAAGGGGGAAATCAGGCTGCAGCTCGTCCTCCTGCGCCGCTCCAATCCTCTTGTAGTGGCTGCGATACCTCTGCGCGTAGCCTAGCAGTTTCCAGGCCGATCTATTCTCGTGCCCGGCGTACTTTTTGACCTTTCTATGGTCAGCGACGTTCTTTTTCCAACCGTCGCTTACCGCCCGGCGCTGCCTCTCTCGCAGTTCTGCACAGTAAACCAGACTGTCAGTTCGGTAATTCGAAAGTTAGGCGAAATGAGCAAAATGGAAGGGCGATATTTACTTGGGACGGCCTCGAGATGGCGAGGGACTCTGAGCGTCCTATCCTTACCAGCGCCGAACTCCCATTCCCTCGAAACGCAGAAAAGGTCATCCTCGGCGTTTTTCCCAGAATCCTCTAAGGCTAGGATGAAGCCTTTTCGAAGCTGCTTCACCCGAAGATAATAGTTGTCTCCCCCGGCCTTACAGATGTCGTACACATTCTCGATGTCGTGGACACCCAAGTTGATCCCCAAAATCTCGTTTAGTCTCGCCGTGCCCATGATGACTTTGAAGCCGTTGGGCATCAACTGGCAAGGGGTAATAGACCAGGCGCTAAGGCAAGCCCTAAGCAGGGGATGCAGAGGAAATCTAACCCCGCCCTCGATCATAAAGATCAAGGGGGAACGACATCCAGCCACTGGACCAGCAGCACAGAGCATGGTCGCAGGGAGTTCGCCGGCCTGAGGCCCGACCCCCTCAGGAATATTATATGCCCCCCTGAACCTAGTCATGCCCTCAGGCGTATCTAACTGAAACCGAGGGTTGGCCATTTCTACAGCTTAGGAGAAGTAGGGAAAAAGAGACACCCTAAGGGAAAAACCCTAAAAAGACAAGGGCACGAAGTCACTTACTGGAACAGAAGGGCGAGTCAGGAACAGGAGTCAGCCTGGGCACACCTTGCGGTTGTCCTCGCCAGAGCACTATGGAAAGTTCTTGAGAAGACAAACGAAGACCAGAACAACAATCAAAGGCAGAAGCAAAGAAAATCAGAAAAGAAGATGCAGAAAGTAGAACGGAGGAAGAGACCGTATTTATAGGGGAAGGAAGCCCTCCTTGGGCGCCATTTAAGAATTTGAAAAGATAATATTGCAATCCGCGCCTGTCTCATCAATTTGATGGCACAATTAGTAAGGAAGTGACACGTGTAGCTCCTGGTTCGTTTCCCGGGGTGAACAGGACGTGACATTAATTGCCTCGGAGAAGTCGAAACAGCGCCAAGCAATGATCAAACATCTCTAGACATACTCTCTAGCTTCCGACCTCTAAAGGCTAGGGCTCCTAAGAAGTCACAAGCTAGGGGGCAATTGTGTGGGGAGATTTTCAAGACACCGGGAATATGCTGATCTCGGCTATAAGATATCAATTAGCACACTCACGTGCGATCCAGACGCACCTCGGCCACCGGGATAAAGGCCTCAGCCGAAACCAGACTGACTTCGGCTGCCAGTGCCGAGCTCGGCTACCAAGGTTGACCTTGGCTGAGAGCCTGACCCCGGCCGAAGGAGCTGGGACGGAAGCCGAGATGAAGAAGAACCCTTCTCACGCCCCATGCCCGCCACGTCATTGGACATGTGGCAGAATAGGGGCGCGAGCCAGTGGGACAGATGCGACATCCCAGCCGTCCACAATCTTCGCCAGATCGCTGACAGGGCGGCATCCAGCGGCTGTAGCCAAATCAGGGCAGAGCCCGAGGATGGATCCGATGGGACCTCTACCGCCAAAGGCGTCCAACATGATCAGGCCCAACATGACATGCATTTAATGCAATGTGGGCTGATCGGACTGGCAATAAATGCTTTGTGGGTTGTGATGGACCCGCATTTATTACTTTGTGGGCTAATGAGAGCTTCCCTATCAAATCAAGGGTCCCACTCCAAAATATCAGGTAGAGTCCTCTATAAATAGGACAACATTCCATAACCAAGGTACGCAATACACGCATACTAGAGTTGTTACTCTGCCTCTCTTCTTCCTCTCCTTCCTTAGTTCAGTTCATACACTAACTTAGGCATCGGAGAGCCTTGCGCCACTCAGGCCAGGGTCCTCTGACCGTTTGTTCTTCCCCTTTCAAGCTTTGAGGCAGCTGATCTTCATCTTACGTTTGGATAAGTCCTATCAGGCACCCCCTAATCTTGTGAGTCATTATTTTTGCACTTACAGCTGCGCTTTTCGATTAAGGCATAATAACAGACTATTATCTGTACATGCATTAACTTTTAGACATGCCCTGTTTATGTCTTACAAATTTGGCAGGGGCAGTATAGGAGCTAGCCTAGATGGTTAAATGCCAATCTCTGAACATTTTTTTTTGTTTATATGAAGCCTATGCAGTTCTAGTTTGGCATCAATTAATCAGGTTAGATGCTTTTAGCTGTTGGTGCACACCCACAATATGATGTCCAAGAATCAAGACCAATTCTTGTAGAGGTCAGTTGTTGTCCAGTTTCAATCTGAAAGGGAGCCTATTGTTTTGACATATCCTAGGACATTTTGAGTGTGGAAACTGAGAGAGAGCCTACTGTTTCCTTGAGAACTAATCTCTTATCACACTTCCTCTCAACAGAATCCTTATGAGGGACATCTAGAGGGCGGGCCAGGCACTGTGCAGAAGGTGTTGAGTCCCACCAAAGTTTCCCAACGATAGTTCTTTATACAATAAAACCATGAGTCCACAAAATGAGCCTGTGCTCTAGCAAACTTAAGCTTGCAGTTGGGAGGTTCCCATGGTCCTCATGTTTATGGATTATAAACATCAACTTTGCGGGTTAACTGACACCAATAGAGTTTATAATTTTCATAAACAGCTCTTCCATCACAACTGAGGAAGATCTCCAAGAGGAAAAAGAAAGTACTTTCAAGTTCTTTGATGTCAAGGTGTGTGTAGCCTTATCCATCTGCATAGTATAGGCTAAATTTTGTTTAGAAATTTGAAATAATCTTTGGATCAATGAAGTGAAATAAGCCAATACACTATCTCCTTTTCACCCAATCAAGTAGAAATCTTTACAAAAGCATTGAATTTGATTGTTATTGGCATAGATTTGTATGATACATGTTCCTCTATAAGTACTGTGGAAATTATCTCTTCAACTTACATCTGTGGTACACTATGTTCCATATGTACTGTTACGAGCAACAATTTTGAGTGTTATTTACTTTCTTGGCTCCACTTTTAAATCTGATTACTTACATGAAGCAACAATTTCAGGAATGCGATTAATAATGAGTAGAACAACAAGTGATTGAAACACCATCCATCACCACGAGAATGCAACTCCTAAAAAATCTTCAAATTATATCTAACAAATGAATCAATTACACATCAGCGTAACTACACAAGCAAACATTAGATGATGCATATGTGAACAACTGAAAAATCGGTTAAAAAAACCATTTATCATGGACAAAATTTATGTCCATATGATCACAAACTATCACACCTAGCAGATGAAGTTGCTGACTCTTTGCCTAAAAGGTTGACAGGGAGGGTTTTTTTATTGGACATGGTTGAAGTTCTTTGCATATTACGTTTTGCCCTTTAACTTTTCTTGTCTTTCCATTTCCTTCAGGTGAGCCTGAGTTTGTATATGTTTTTTCTTATAAAATTTGATTTAATTGTTTTTCAGGGATTCTTTAGCATCATAAGAGCCTAAAATAGAAGCAAGGAGCTAAAAAATGCAACATACCAAGATGGTCCAATATGAATGCCAATTTTTCTCTTTCCCAAGTTCTCCTCAAAGATAATTAGTAAGGTAAGTGGACAAGACAAATTGTGATGGGCATTATCCATGTGACATAATTAATGAAAAAAATGCTAACATGCAGGAACCAAAATGTTGAAAGTCTAGAAAAAATGATAAACTTGACAGCAGTTTTTTGTTTCTTTAACAAGAGACAAGCCGACAAAGCAAACCACAAGAAAATGTAAGAAGAAAATAATTAGACAACATTAAACTTAAGGATACTATCATAGCATTGCTTACATAGAAAACAACTCAGTTGAGGAACTTTGCAGATTGGCATAAAGCTGATTTTCAACACTGAGTCTACTAAATGGTGATAGAGGCTAGAAAAAATAGCACCATATTCAACTAATTTATCAATTAATATCAAACCCTATTGGGGAGAAACCATGAGTATTTGGAGAACCTCAGTAAAAACCTAGCTTTGCTTTTTTGGAGAAAATCTTGTTGAATGTATAATGATTCATCAAGTTTATGATCATCTAACTGACCGTTTCAATTATCAGCTTTTCTTAAATTCTACGGATATTACCAAACTTTGATTGCGTTGTGACTGCGGAATTTAAACTCAACCAATATGTGTCATTGATTTCAGATTCAAACCATACTTGCCATACCAAGGCCATGGCATTTGTCTTTGAGAGTGACAAAAAGTTAATATAGGCCAAGGCAATCTCTCAATCAAAATGAGAGCCAATTTCATATTGATCTTACAAGCTGTGATGGCTTCTTGATAAACCACTCTAATGCTCCGTTCTTGGCATGTAGCCCCACATTCCTCACAATCATTGGTATTAGTTTGATGGCCACTGAAGAATTGTTTTAAATTCATGAATCATGACATATCTCACTTATCTCACTTTTATTCACCGACACTCAAATCTGATAGTTTGATAGACTTTGTGAAAAAGGTTGCATTGCCGGATGATATTGCCTTATAAATTGGAGATAACTTGTAAACAAAGGCAAAAATTTATCCATGTTTTGTGTTTAAAAGTTTTTCATTTTACCAAAGTTTTGTCACTATGATGTTAAAATGTTGCATTGGTTTTAGTTTTGTTGCAAGCTTTGAACAAGTAGAATTAGAGGTTATGACTTGCATCTATTTGGATGCATAATTACTTATGATTGAGAAAATAGGTACTTACAATTTGGTGGACTTTTTTTTTTCCATACTCCAACCATAAAATGGCCCTAAATTATGTAAAACTGATCAATAATCCGTAATTGCCATGTATGTCTGTAGCACTTGAATGAAATGGCTAATTTTTCAGCCAAGTAATGTTTATGGTGATTTTTTATTTCAGGAAAGGGCATTTAGATTGAACACCTCCTGCATCACAATTCTTTATACAATTCGTAAACATTTTGCACAGAGCTTCCATTCCAAGTTGTTAGTGCCACATTCCTATGAGCACTTGTTTTTGTATTGTCAATTCCGTGTCGAAGAATCCAAGACCTTGCCTCTCAGAATTTCTCAAGGAAGATCAAGTTTGAAGGCAGAAGATCAAGTCTTGGAAGGCCCAGATTCATAAAGGAAGACGTCCATATGTGTGCCAACCTATTCAGGTAAATGGGACTCCAAACCAACCAAGACATGGCCCTAAAAACCCTTAGTTTAATGGCTTATTTAATAGGGTTTTAGAGATTATTTTTCATCTTTTTCAAGACTCAAAACAGGCCTCAGAAGTCGGCTAACTGCCATGGTTTTCGGTCACCTCGCGGTTACTTTTCTAGAGAGCAAAAACTCTCTTAAAATGGTATTTCAGTTAGCACGCTGTTACCTCGCAGCTAGCCGCATGAACAGTAACATCACTATTCACTATTCATTGTTCACTGTTCACTAGCCGTTTGAACAGTAACATTACTATTCACTGTTCACTAGCCGTTTGAATAGTAACATCACTATTCACTGTTCACTGTTCACTAACCGTTTGAACAGTAACACTATTAACTATTCACTATTCACTAGCCATTTTATGACCGTTGGAAAGCTTTCTATAAATAGAATAATGCCCCAAATCATCCCTAAGGCTTGGAAAATCATTCCCAATGCCTCCAAGATCATGAGAGCCCCTGTCCTAACCATTGTGTATCATATTAGAGCTCTCATAGATCATTCCACACACACTATGAGCTTGGTTTGTCAAATCTAAGAGCTTCATTAGCTTAAGGAAAGTGTGATGTGTGGAGACAATATTGCCTAGGGAAGAACTTGAGCTATCATAGTTTATTATCCAAATCCCTAGACCAAAGAACTCTTCCCTTGACTGACCACAACATTGGAGCAACATCATCAACATCAAGGAAGCATTATAAGAGGCATCAAAGCTTGGAGCTGCGGTGACAAGTTTCGAAGAGCATCCTTCGGACTTCGTCAAAGAGGCAAGTGGCAACCTCCAGACTTTGTCAAAAAGAGGCAAGTGTTCTTCGCCCTCCATTCAAATTATATCTTTGTGATAGTGGATTGTTTCTCTATGATTCAACCACTTTAAAAATTATGATAGTGGATTGTTTCTCTGTGATTCAACCACTCTAAAAGTTGTGTGTGGGGAGTAGATCTTTGTGATCGAACCTCGTGAACAAAAATGGGGAGTAGATCTGTGTGGTTGAACCTCGTAAACAAAATTTATGTAGAATCAGTACTTGTGTAGTTTGATTCTTCATAGTGGAACCAGGGGACTGTGTGACCCTTGAGAGTGGATGTAGGTCTGTGTGACTGAACCACTATAAATCCCTCATGTTAATTTCTCTATCTCTATCTCTTGTGCTTGATTTATATATCTATATGTTGTGGAGAATGATATGAATGATATTTAGTTTAATTGACACATATCCACTTGTGCGAAAACAACATTGATCATATTGGTAAATCAAATCTTGTTTAAACACACTCTTTAACAAATATTCATTTGAGCACATTGATATAAATCATAAGTGAATTTGTTAAGAGTGTTGTACTCACACTTGTGCTTACTAATATGAAACTAATTGTCTTATCTTTGATTGTTTAAGCACTCATACATTGAACACATATTCCGCATAAGTTGTATTTTTATTTGTATTCATTATGTTCTTGTTCCTAGTTGGGATTAAAATTAGACTAAGATGTTTTAATTGAGAAAAGAATTCCATTAGTCCTATTCACCCCCCCCCCTCTAGGACACTTTCATTGGCCCTAGCTGCACTTACACAGTTGAGTCCAAATGCTCAAAGAATGTAAGACCCCGACCCCCAGTTCTTTTGTTTAGTATTGTTTTAATCGTGGTTTAGCTTTTTAAGCGAGATTAGAGTTGGTTTGACTTTGTCTTTGAGTTTGACTAGATTTTTCATAGCCTTGGAGATTTGAGGACCGTTGACTTTGGTTTGACCCGGTCCATATGATTTGTATTTTTGTGAGAAATTATTCTTATTTTGGGAAATTCCAATTTTTACTCCTTTTGACTCATTTTATTAAGTTTATCAACTTTCATGTTTTGACCATTTTGATTTGGTGATCAAAAAATACGTTTTTTGAGAAAAAGGGCGAAATTGACTTTTCACACTAAATCTGTACTTGAGTTTCGAAAATTTCAGAATTTGGGGAAAATATACTTTTTGGAATGTAAATATTTCGATGATCAATTTTTTCTTCTTCGTCGATCTCATTCGGGACCCACAAATGTCAGTTTTAACCACTTAAAGATTGGGGCCCATGGGACCCACTTGCCCACTTCTTCCCACGGGCCCATGGCTGAACCCTCTTCTTCTTCCCCCATTCCCTGCAACTATTCCAGCTGTAGCTGGAACCCTTTTCCAGCCACTCTCTCTCTCCTCATATATGCTTTCTTCTTGGGTGCTAAATGGGGGAATGATCTCCAAACTTTCTTCCCCACCTTCCAAGCTTTCCAAGGATACATTTTTCAAAGGATTTGAGCCAAGGAAACCTTCTTCTTCAAGCCCTTCTTCTTTGTTCAAGCTACAAGAGGTTAGCCATGGTTTTCCTTTCATGAAATCTTGGTTTTTCAAACCATTTGGAGTACTTTTCTCATGTATGTAAAGGCTTTCTTTGAGATTTGCAATGGATTGATTTTCTAGGGCTTCTTCTTGAGCTATCTTGGGGGTTTTGTGATTTTGGAGCTTGAGGCTTTAGAGAGGCCATCTTGGTGTGATTCGTCCCCCATCTTGACTTGAGGCAAGTGAATATCTAGCCAATTTGATGATTATGTCAAATATGAATGATTTCTTATTATTCTCATTCTATGTTTTATTCTCCTTATGATTTATGGATTTAATCTTTTAATGATTTGAGCTATGGTTTACGTTACTTCATTTGAGATATGGTTTTGTTGGAGTTTAAATCTTCATTCTCTATTTTATCACTTTGATTCAATTCTTGTTCTTCAAAATTTAGTATCTTGTTGAATGAAGTAAACCTTGTTTTTATGTGAATGAATAAGATTGATTGGAAGGTTAGTGTATGAATGAATTTAATGAAGGATTGTAGAGGCAAGGAGTGGCAATTTATTTGTAAATTTTTATAGGAAAGGAAGGAGGGGAAAGAAGGAGCCAAGAAGGGCTGAAAAGAGTCCAATTTCTGCACTCTTACGGACCCAACGGAACTGGGTCCGCTTGAGCGACCCAATGGGCCGCTCAGGTTCTGGATGGGGCGGACCCAGTCCAGATTCTGGGCCCTTTTCAGGGCCCAGTTGGGGACTGTTTTGACGCCCACTTTAAAGCCTGTTCCTTGGTGTTTTGTGGGCTCTGTTTGGACCAATTTTGGGCCTATTTTCATTCTGTCTTTCCTCCTTTCTTTGAGACCCAATAACCCTTCTTGATTTGCCTATAAGCCCATGGAAGAATTAAATGAATGATGAAGATTGAAATTGTGAAATGGAATGAGAACAATGAGAGAATGAATATATGTGGAATTTACCAGAGAATCTTTCAAATCTCAATGCACACTTTATCATTTTAAATGTTGTGGATTTTCATTGGCGTCAAACATGTTCTTTTATTAAACAATGTTCAAAAGTTAAGTGTGTATTGAGATAGTCCCTTGGTAAGTCATTAAGTCATTCTACATTATTTTATTTAATTCCAAGTCAGAAAATGTATATGTACTCTTCGCTAAACAAATTTGAAAGCATCGGTGATTTGAAATAGAATCAAGTGGTTTTCCATGTTCGAAAGGATCGATTGTATGATTTTTATACAAATTACTTTGATGTGTATATGAGTGGTGTACCATGGAAATTCGTATGTTTTCTACGAATCGATTTGGAAGATAGATTTGAGTGGTTCGCCACGTTCGGAAATATATCGATAAGACTATTATTTTGAAAATAAAACCTCGAGGCAAGATGGGGCCAGGGCTTTGTAGTGCGAGCCCATGAGCCAAATGAACTATTATTTTGAGAATAAAACCTCGAGGCAAGATGGGGCCAGAGCTTTGTAGTGTAAGCTCATGAACCAAAGGGATTATTATTTTGATTTGTATTGGTTCAAGTTTTGAAAACTAAAGGCACCACTAGGCTTAGGTCACCTTGTCGGGCTGATCACCTGGCTTGAGATCTTTAATTTGTCTGCCAGCTGCAACTTGGATTCTGTCTGTACCGACCATGGCAACAGTTCTGTTTCCGGTCCCACGTGTAGTGGCTACGATTCTGTTTGATAACGACTTTGTTCGTTCCGGTCCCACGAGTAGTAGCTACGGTTCTGTCTGTTCTTGTTACTTCGGTAATAGGAGAATATAGCTATATGTGGTTTGCCAATGTTTTATCCATTTGGTATTCTGTTTTATTATTCTTGTTTGTTCATGCTCATTATAGTCTTTGAATTTGTTAATGTTTAAGAAATCGATCTTTTATCGCATTGTCTCTATTATTCAGGATTTTAAATGTATTTCCAATTATGAAATGTTTTACATAGGCTGTTATCTTTTTAATATATTTATGTTTCAGATACTGTTCATTTGTTTGCTTTGATATTTTTGTTCAGTCTTTCAATCGTTTTATCATGATTTATTACTATTATTGTTTAGACTCTTTAAATGGATTTACAATGATTCCATAAGGTTTTATAAATGCCCTTTTCCATATTACCTGTTTATTTGCTTGCCAGACCGTCGTGTCTGACCCTGTTTGTTTGGTGCCAGATTTCTCTCCCACTGCTTTTAGGTTTTTGATCGGAGGAGGCAGTTGAGCCGCCGGTCTGACGTGAGAGGCTGCCCATTGATATCATCTAGATGTCAAGTTTGGCACAGGAGTTTGTATCTAAATATTGGGGGTAGTATTTCTATTTAGTTGGATATTATTTTTGTATGGCTTGGTTAGCCTTTTTCATGGTAGTTGTAATTAAGACACTTGTGTTTTGTAACTTTAACATATGTGGGAAATAAAATGTCCTGTTACTACCAGCTCAGTATTCTATGATTTATGATCTGTACCAGTCTACTTATGTGATGGCTTTATGATATTGGTTGAGTGCGACACGGCATCCGATGGCCACGGACTCCGGGTCGCAACACCATGATTAGCTTCCACGAAAATATATTCTGATCATGATGGAATTTTATCATCCTCATTCACGCAAATCTTGGGAAAAGCAAAAGTTTTAAATTAATCCCAAAATTTCGCATCCCGAGGTCGGATCACTGGAGGGCCCGGTTTCGGGGTGTGACAAAGAAGGCTCAAGATACAAGTACCAAAAAAGAGGTAGCAAGCAAATATTTAAAATAGATGAACAATCTATAGTAATTGTAATACTTTAACTATCTGCTGTAATTTTTCTCAACGCAGTCTATAGTAATTATAATTCTATAGACAAGTTAACCATCTCAGCAGATTATAGGCAATAGCTTCAAGTTTATTGGCATAACTTGTCGAAGTATGATGAGTTTGACCGGCAAGCTTTGCCCCAAGTTAAGTAAATAGGTCATTGACTCAATTGGAAAATCTTTTTCTTTTTTCTAAATAGAGTAAAATAATCAATAATCAGTAAATGTTTGGTCCCCTTGTTAGTTCCATCAAATATCTCGATAAGCGCCACAATTGGATTATGTAGATTTGCTCTAATTTATACCATATAGAAACTCAACTTAAGCAATTGGATTATATGCGTCATTTGGATACTGAAAAGGCTCATACTCGCTGAAACTGCTACCAAATAAGTTCGAACAAAGGATATGACACCTATCGTGTCAAGTCCTATTAGAATTTGCACGTATGGATTTGGGGTATTGATGTGGAGAATTCTGATGCTTCCCTCAGTAGTAATGGCCACGATCAAAGACTTGATTTTTAGATCGGGATTTGTCATATTCATGTTTGAATTAGATTTATGAATCCAAGCATCTATGTTCAATCACGTCTGGCTCAGATGGTTTAAATTTAAATTGTGCAGGATGTGTTGTTTGCTTTGAGAGGTTCGCCTATAAATTTGTCTCCAGAAGATCAAATGCACTTGATAAAACTTTTACCTTCTATTGATACTGCCAAACTTCATGACAGTTGAGCATTCCTCACACTCTGTATGTGAATTCCATTTAGTGATAGTCAAGCACTCTATTTGATCTACTCCATAAAATAAAAAGAAGTTATGATTCCTTGTTGTAAGTCAGTTCGCTTGACGGTAGAGTAACCTGTAAAAATTAACGGTTCGCAAATAGGACTCCTGGTTAGAGAATTACGAGCGAAACATGGGATTTTCCCACACTTACGCTCGAAAACGGCCAGACGGGAGTCTGGAATAGGAAACGGCCGCGGGAAAAATCGAAAATCGGCATGAGCACATCTCTCGGGTAGAGTAACTTGTAGAAAATGACGGTTCGCAAATAGGACTCCGTTAGAGCGAAACATAGAATTTTCCCACACTTAGGCTCGAAAACGGCCCGCCGGGGGTCCAGAACGGGAAACGGCCTAGGTAAAAATCGAAAACCGGTACGAGCACTTCGCTCGAGGGTAGTGTAACCTGTAGGAACTGACGGTTCACAAATAGGACTCCTGGTTAGAGAATTAAGAGCAAAACATGGGATTTTCCCATACTTAGGCTTGACAACGGCCCGCCGGGGGTCCAGAACGGGAAATGTCCACCAGAAAAATCAGAAACCGACATGAGCACTTCGCTTTGGGGTAGAATAACTTATAGGAACTGACGGTTCATAAATATGACTCGCGGTTAGAGAATTACGAGCGAAAAATGGGATTTTCCAAGACTTAGTCTCGAAAACGGGCCGTCGGGGATCCAGAACGGGAAACGGCCACGGGGAAAATCGAAAACCGACACGAGCACTTCGCTCGGGTGTGGAATAACTAAGAGGAACTGATGGTTCGCAAATAGGACTCCCGGTAGAGAATTACAAGCGAAACATGGGATTTTCCAACACTTAGGCTTAAAAACGGCCCGCCGGGGGTCGGGAGCGGGAAACGGCCGTGGGAAAAATCAGAAATCGGCATGAGCACTTCGCTCGGGGATAGAGTAACTAAGAGGAACGATGGTTCACAAATAGGACTCCCGGTTAGAGAATTACGAGCGAAACATGATATTTTCCCACACTTAGGCTCGAAAATGGCCCGCCGGGGTCCGGAATGGAAATGGCAGTGGGAAAAATCGAAAAAACAGCACGAGCACTTCGCTCAAGGGTAGAGTAACTTGTAGGAACTGATGGTTCAAAAATTGGACTCCCGGTTAGAGAATTACGAGCGAAAAATGGGATTTTCCAAGACTTAGGCTCGAAAACGGGACGCCAGGGGTCCGGAATGGGAAACGGCCACGGGAAAAATTGGAAACTGACACGAGCACTTCGCTCGGGGGTAGAGTAACTAAGAGGAACTAACGGTTCGTAAATAGGACTCCCGGTTAGAGAATTACGAGCGAAACATGGGATTTTCCCGCACTTAGGCTTGAAAACGGCCCGTCAGGGGTCCGAAACGGGAAATGGCAGCGGGAAAAATCAGAAACCGGCACGAGCACGTCGTTTGAGGATTTTCCAACAGTATGGCTCGAAAACGGCCCGCCGGGGGCCCGGAATGGAAAACGGCAGCGGGAAAAATTGGAAACCGGCAAGAGCACTTCGCTCGAGGGTATATTAACCTGTAG
This sequence comes from Litsea cubeba, assembly GCA_012931725.1. Classification (NCBI taxonomy): domain Eukaryota; kingdom Viridiplantae; phylum Streptophyta; class Magnoliopsida; order Laurales; family Lauraceae; genus Litsea; species Litsea cubeba. Next base: position 55,100,466 of record CM022952.1, on the reverse strand, counting down.
GAACTAACAGTTCGCAAATAGGACTCCCGATTAGAGAATTACAAGAGAAACATGGGATTTTCCAACACTTAGGCTCGAAAACAGCCCGCCGGGGGCCCGAAATGGGAAACGGCCATGGGAAAAATTGCAAACCGGCACGAGCACTTTGCTCGAGGTAGAGTAACCTGTAGGAATTGACGATTTACAAATAAGACTCCCGGTTAGAGAATTACGAGCGAAACATGGGATTTTCCAACACTTAGGCTCGAAAACGGCCCGCTGGGGGTCCGAAATGGGAAACGGCCACAGGAAAAATTGAAAAAATGGCACGAGCACTTCGCTCGAGGGTAGATTAACCTGTAGGAACTGACGGTTCGCAAATAGGACTCTCGGTTAGAGAATTAAGAGAGAAACATGGGATTTTCGCACACTTCGGCTCGACAACGGCCCGCCGGGGGCCCGGAACTGGAAACGGCTGCGGGAAAAATCCGAAACCGGCAAGAGCACTTCGCTCGAGGGTAGAGTAACCTGTAGGAACTGACGGTTCGCCAATAGGACTCGCTGTTAGAGAATTACGAGCGAAAAATTGGATTTTCCAAGACTTAGGCTCGAAAACGGGCTGCTGGGGGTCCGGAACGGGAATCGGCCGCGGAAATAATTGAAACCAGGCACGAGCACTTCGCTCAGGGGTAGAGTAACTTCTGTGACTGACAGTACGCAAATAGGACTCACGGTTAGAGAATTACGAGCGAAACATGGGATTTTCCCACACTTAGGCTTGAAAACGTCCCGCCGGGGGTCCGGAAGGGAAAACGACCGTGGGAAAAATTGAAAAGTGGTACGAGTACTTCGCTTGAGGGTATAGTTGTTAGACCCTAAGTTGTTTGCAATTTGATGTCTTGCATTTGCATAATATTCATCTCATTACCTTCATTTTCATTTCACAAGTTTCTTATTGAAAATCAGTTTTTTTAATTAACCTACTCATGTTTTAATATAAACTCTTTTTGGTTGATTTGAATTTTGATTTTAATCATGTTTTTCTTGATGAAACAATTTATAAAAACACCTTTCAAATCTGAGTCTTCAAATGGTTTCAAAGTTTCACTCTTCAAAAACATCAGATCTTCAGAAAATTGACCTGACCACTCTGTCGGTCAAGTCGTCGGTTCGCATCGGTCAACCCACAAGTGAACCAAGGTCAACCGATGGCTCCATCGGTTCCAATTCCAGTGAGCTACATTTTCAGAACTTCTCTATCGGTCTGCTCCTCGGTTCCTATCGGTCAACCGATAAATGATGGTCAACCGATGACTGCATATGGGTTAGAAAAACTTTCAAAAATATGACCGTTGCATATGACCGTTGAGCTATCGGTCGACCGACAACTAGTTATCGGTTGACCGACAGGCATCCGTTGGACCACTTTTTCTATAAAAAGCAAGTTCATTCCAAGGAATCAAAGGACGAAAAATGAGACCATTTTTGGTGTTTTTAGTGCCCAAGCAAAGAAAATGAATTAAGGAAGCTTGTTTGGTCCAATTGGAAAGCTAAAGCTTGATTACAAGAAGTTAAATCCCAGTAAGCTTTAATTTCCTAGTCCATATGTTTCATGCTTTGTTTTAAATCTTTGGAAAATATTTTCTAGCATGCTAACTATGTGGTGTGGAATCCATATCTTATTTAATCCTTGATTCACATGTTTTGGATTCCACCTCTTGATTTCAAACCAAGTTTTCTTTAAACTGTGTTAATCATGTTTTGTCTAAATCTTTGATTTCTGTATAGCATGACATATTAACTTGTTTGAATCCTTCTTTGTTGTTTTCAATTTGTTTAGAACTTTAGTTAAACCTTTGTTTTTGAAAACAACTTTACACATGCATCACTTGATTAGTATTAATCATTTTCATACAACCTGTGATCTTTAAATTTTCATATCATTCACAAGTTTGTAATTGTTCAAGTGATTTTCATTCAGCTTCAATCATATCATTTATGTGCTTTAAATTTTAAAATGCTTTAAGCATAAAATTCGTTGGACTTAATTTCAACTTGATTAAAGTTTTACACACACACACCCATGAACATTCATCTTTGCATTTCTTAGTGTGTTGTGTGAGTTTATTTTCACTTTCATATTTGCTTAATTAAGAGGCACCTTTTAAGAGCTTAATCTATTTCTCTTCTAGTGTGTAGACACTTTCTTGAGAAAGAAATATATTGTAAAGGTTATTGCTTAACCTAAGAAAAGCATAGTGTATAGGATGTTGTTTAGCCTAGAAAAACAACTTTGTAAAGGTTATTGCTTAGCCTATTGTAAAAGCATAAATAGTGGAAATCCGGTGGGGTGTTGAGCACAAGCCGGAGTGGATGTAGGCATTGAGGCTGAACCACTATAAATCATTGTGTAATGGTGAATGGCTTGTGGTGATTGAATTGTTTATCTTCCGCACTTACTCTAATCATCACTAGTTAAAAGTAAATTGGAAAGAAATTAAAATTGGCCATTAAAGTGTAGATCACCCTATTCACACCCCCTCTAGGGTTAGGATCCCGGACTTTCAATTGGTATCAAAGCAAGGTTACTCTATATTTAGGATCCCGGACTTCCAATTGGTATCAGAGCAAGGTTGCTCTATATTTAGGATCAAGTGTTTGGAACTCTTGATTAGGTGTAAAAACTTAGAGTTTAGACCCTAGTTGTGCATTGCATGAAAATCATTAGAATGGATTCCACTAAGTTAGATCTTGTACATTCCCTTGTAGATTCTTCTAGACCACTCCTTCTTCCATCTATTGGAGATCCAAACATTGGAATTAATGAATCCCAAGTTGAATTAAAAGAAGAAGAAAATGAATATGAAGATGACCTTCAACAAGCTTATAATGAGTTATATACATTGTTCTTAAAGCTTGATAAAAATAACAAAAGTTTAAAAGAAGAATCTAAAAGATTAAACAAAGAAGTTGACACTTCTAAAGATGAACTTAGAGTGAAAGAAGAACTAATTCAATGCCTAGACTCTAAGTTTATGATCACTTTGCACAACCTATCAAATACTCAAGATGAACTAAATGAAATGAAATTAAATCATAATGAGCTAAATAAAGAAAATATGAATCTAAGAGATACATTAAAAGGACAAGATGAAAACATTGTCTATTTAGAATCCAACTTGAAAATTTCTAAAGATAACTTGTCAAATCTTCAAGATGAACTAAATGTATCTAAGATAAGTTGTGAAGGACTTACCAAAGAAAATTCAACTCTAAGTGATTATATAAAAAATCAAGTTGAAGATATTGTTAATTTAGAATCCAAGTTAATAATCACCAAGGAAAATTTATTTAATGCTCAAAGTGATATAAAAGCTTTACAACTTGGATCTAATGTTAATGAACTTAAACTTAAATTAAAAATTACTAATGCAAAGGTTAACAAATTTAATGGAATTGGAATTCAACTCTTAAAAGTTAAAAATGAAAATTCAATTCTTAAAAACCAAGTCACTCAACTTGAGACCCTCAAACATAAGTATGAGTGCAAATTTACCCAAAGTGAAGAGAAATTAGAAAAACTATTCAAAATGGGTAAATCACAAGGAGATAGGACTGGTCTTGGATTCAATAAGTATATTACACATGACCCAAATTTCACCAACTCATTTGTGAAAAGTGAGTCCTCATTCTCATGCACTCACTCTCCATTGCCTAAAATAAAATGTCATTATTGTGGTAATGAAGGACATTTCAAATTTGAGTGCAATTTAAGAAAAAGTCATTTGTCTAAACCTATCTATGAACCTAAAAATGGAAAATCCAATTCTATGAAGGTTAAGGCATTTAAATCAAAGGAGGACTCTAGAAAGTTTCAACAAATTAAAACATCTCAACAAGAGTCTCCTAAGAAAGATTTTAAAAAGACTAAACAAGTAAAGAATGGTCAAAATAAAACTATCAATAAGAAACCTCTCACTTTACCTCCTTTTACTTTGGAAATGAAAGAACTTTTGAAAAGAGTTGAAAGATTAAAATTAAAAAAGGGAGGAAAAGCTAAAAGAAATGAGAAGAATAAAAAGATAGTTGAACACCAACTACCAAAGACTAATCATCAATCTAATTATAAAATTGTCAAACATCAAAGATATGATGTCAAGTCTAAAAGAAATCTATATTTATCTCCTATAGTTGGTGAAATCTCAAACATAGGCTCAAAGGCTCAAGACCTTAGATGGATACCTAAGGTTAGGCTATTAGACAAATACTAAGGCCTAGTAATTAGATTAGACCAACCCACCCTCATAAGTTTTATGTCCTGTTGGTCCTAAGTCTAAATGGTTCAGAATTTTCAATTGTTTGAGAATTATCTGTTGAAAATGCATTTTTAAACTCAAAAGATACTTGATATTAAAATCAATTTAAATTAAAAAAATGTGTTTACTGATTACTTCTCTTATGATCTGTTAACTGTTCTTCATAAGTTAAATCAATCATAAAACACTCTAAGCAATGATCATAAGCAAAATAGCAGAATCAGTGGATTAGTCCACTTTTCTACAAGTATCGGCTGACCGATACTTAAGTCATCGGTGGACCGATGAGGTAGTGGCTCGATAAAACCCTGCCCGCAGAAATCTTCTGTTCTGTTCTTCTCTTTCACAAACAGACCTAGGGCTCTTTCTTCATCTCCCTGCTAGTAACACTCCTTCAAGGCTGAAGATCAAAACCATTATAAGCAGAGATTTTCGAAAAATCCGTCGTCAAGCAAAAACTCTATTGGCATCGCTTTAGCTGTACATCGTGCGTTTGTGGTGTGTTCGACAGTGGTTCATTCGGCAGTAGTGAGTTAGTGGTTTGAAGATTCTCTGCAGGTTTTGTGTGATTTGAGAAAACATTGTCAAAATAGCCCTCAAGCCATCAACAAGTCAAGATCTCCAAGCCAATCGGTGCTCACAGTAGACTGCTATGGGCTGTTTTGAGAAACCCAACCTCATGTATCACATCCGAATTTGAGTATCTGTTCTTGGTTCTTTTCCTAATTAGACTCAGGTAAAATTGAATTTGATCTCTTTACTTCAACTTCGTCCACAATCACTCTCTAGATTTTCAAATCCTTCTGTCACAATCTCACTGTGCACACTAAGTGTCTGTGAAAATGCCTCCTAGAACCAAGAAGGCCACTCCTAGGCGACCTATCAAGAAGGGAAAAGCCATAGCCTCCTCTAGTAGACCAATAGAGGATAGTGGAAATGAAAGTTCATCTCCTTCATCTTCATCTCCTCCTCCTCCTCCTCCTCCTTTAACCAATTTAAGACTTGACTCAAACATTTTACAAAGTCTTCAAAGGAGGACTGTAGTAGTGGGAAGAAGGACTACAGTGGAAAAGATTAGTTCCATGGGTTTTAATTTGAGTAATGTACTTGGCCAAGTGGGATGGGATAGGATTCTCCATTGGGGTGATAATGCATATCCTTCTCTAGTCAAATTCTTGTATGCATCCATCACTAGCACAAATGACTCTATTAATGCTTGTTCTTTTACCATCTCCTTCATGGATAGAGATGAAGTGTTTACACCCCAGAGACTAGGATTAATCATGGGGATTCCCTGTACTCCTACGGGAGTAACATTTGTGTCAGATTCTCCTTCGGAGGATGAGAGAATCAAAGCCACCATTGACATATGTGGCTTCAACTGTCCTTGGGATCAAAAGAAACATCACCTGACCATCAGTTCCCTAATTCCCATCAATAGGATTCTTCACAATCTCCTTACCTATAATGTATATCCTAGAGGTGGTAATAAAACTGAGCTTACTGCTTTCATGGTTAGTGTCTTATCCAAGGTTGTGACTGGCACTCCCATTTGTCTACCTTCTCTCATCTGCCATACAATCATCAAGTTTCAAAATTCTCTGGCACAAAAGAATGCAATTCCATATGGGTTCTTAATGACTCAGATTGCCCTCCAGTTTGGTATTCCCATACCCACTAGAGAAAGCTCCATTTTCAAAGCTCCATTCTCTTTGACCAATCTGAATCAAATGAATCTCATTCCAAATCCTCAAATCCCCATAGCAGATGATCCTCCATTAGCACAAGAGCCTCCATTGAGATAAGAGATACCTAGATCTCCACCTCCTCCTACTCGTGCTTCATCTTTAAGGCATACTCCTGGTCCTTCATCCCCTGGCACATCCTCTGACTGGCAAGCAGCTATGGAGCGAGATATAGCCTACTTGAAGAGGAAACAGAAGAAATTATCGAAGACAATCAACAAACTGTTCAAATACCTCTCCAAGATCTCAAAGAGCTGCAGAAGGGATGACGTTGCTAGATCACCATCTCCATCACCTCCATTTCCAGAGTCTGATTAAGAACTAACTATCCATATCACCACATTTTGTGTTTAAATTGGTGTATTATTGGTGGTGTATTTTGTATTGGGAACAAGGCTGGATAATTAGTTTAGACTTTGTCTTTTAAACTTCTATTTTCAGTTCATGGATGGTCATGTTTATGTCACTTGTCAAATTGTAAGACCTTTTAATATCTTTATATTGAATGACATCCTTTGATCTATTTTCCATCTACATGATTGCTTTTTCATTCCTTTACATTGAGGATATCAAAATTATGCTATGAGAAAGGTATGTGTTTGCATGTGTATTGATTGCAGATTATTTAGCAATTTGATGTCAATGGGGGAGAAGAAGAAACATAAAGACTAAGTGGGAGAAGAAGACTAAAGACTAAAGACTAAGGATGAAGAGAAGAGAAATGAAAAGAAAATGAAAAGAAAAAATCTAAAAACACCATTGCTAGAACAATGGGGGAGACCAAGAACAATGGGGGAGAAAAGATAAGGAGCTGATTATGAACAAAGGGGGAGTTGAAGCAAAAAGATATGAAATGGATGAATGGTTATGTGCTGATGATAGTTTATAGTTATTAATGTTTAAGTGTTATTTGCCATCAAATTGCAAAGGGGGAGATTGTTAGACCCTAAGTTGTTTGCAATTTGATGTCTTGCATTTGCATAATATACATCTCATTACCTTCATTTTTCATTTCACAAGTTTCTTCTTGAAAATCAGTTTTTTTAATTAACTTACTCATGTTTTAATTTAAACTCTTTTTGGTTGATTTGAATTTTGATTTTAATCATGTTTTTCTTGATGAAACAATTTATAAAAACACCTTTCAAATCTGAGTTTTCAAATGGTTTCAAAGTTTCACTCTTCAAAAATATCAGATCTTCAGAAAAATTGACCTGACCACTCTGTCGGTCAAGTCGTCGGTTCGCATCGATCAACCCACAAGTGAACTAAGGTCAACCGATGGCTCCATCGGTTCCAATTCCAGTGAGCTACATTTTCAGAACTTCTCTATCGGTCTGCTCCTTGGTTCCTATCGGTCAACCGATTGTACATGAATTGTAAGACCGAGAGCTCGTCGGTTCCAAAAACAGACGGTAACTTTTTCAACAACTTTGTGCTATCGGTTCACTTATCGGTTCCCTATCGGTGAACCGATAAATGACGATCAACCGATGACTGCATATGGGTCAGAAAAACTTTCAAAAATATGACCGTTGCATATGACCGTTGAGCTATCGATCGACCGACACCTAGTTATCAGTTGACCGACAGGCATCGTTGGACCACTTTTTCTATAAAAAGCAAGTTCATTCCAAGGAATCAAAGGACGAAAAATGAGACCATTTTTGGTGTTTTTAGTGCCCAAGCAAAGAAAATGAATTAAGGAAGCTTGTTTGGTCCAATTGGAAAGCTAAAGCTTGATTACAAGAAGTTAAATCCCAGTAAGCTTTAATTTCCTAGTCCATATGTTTCATGCTTTGTTTTAAATCTTTGGAAAATGTTTTCTTGCATGCTAACTATGTGGTGTGGAATCCATATCTTATTTAATCCTTGATTCACATGTTTTGGATTCCACCTCTTGATTTCAAACCAAGTTTTGTTTAAACTGTGTTAATCATGTTTTGTCTAAATCTTTGATTTCTGTATAGCATGACACATTAACTTGTTTGAATCCTTCTTTGTTGTTTTCAATTTGTTTAGAACTTTAGTTAAACCTTTGTTTTTGAAAACAACTTTACACATGCATCACTTGATTAGTATTAATCATTTTCATACAACCTGTGATCTTTAAATTTTCATATCATTCACAAGTTTGTAATTGTTCAAGTGATTTTCATTCAACTTCAATCATATCATTTATGTGCTTTAAATTTTAAAATGCTTTAAGCATAAAATTCATTGGACTTAATTTCAACTTGATTAAAGTTTTACACACACACACCCATGAACATTCATCTTTGCATTTCTTAGTGTGTTGTGTGAGTTTATTTTCACTTTCATATTTGATTAATTAAGAGGCACCTTTTAAGAGCTTAATCTATTTCTCTTCTAGTGTGTGGACACTTTCTTGAGAAAGAAATATATTGTAAAGGTTGTTGCTTAACCTAAGAAAAGCATAGTGTATAGGTTGTTGTTTAGCCTAGAAAAACAACTTTGTAAAGGTTATTGCTTAGCCTATTGTAAAAGCATAAATAGTGGAAATCCGGTGGGGTGTTGAGCACAAGCCGGCAGTGGATGTAGGCATTGAGGCTGAACCACTATAAATCATTGTGTAATGGTAAATGGCTTGTGGTGATTGAATTGTTTATCTTCTGCACTTACTCTAATTATCACTAGTTAAAAGTAAATTGGAAAGAAATTAAAATTGGCCATTAAAGTGTAGATCACCCTATTCACCCCCCCCCCTAGGGTTAGGATCCCGGACTTTTAATTTGTATCAAAGCAAGGTTGCTCTATATTTAGGATCCCGGACTTTCAAGAGTAACTTGTAGGAACTAACGGTTCGTAAATAGGACTCCCGATTAGAGAATTACGAGCGAAACATGAGAATTTGCAACAATTAGGCTCGAAAACGGCCCGCCAGGGGTCCGAAATGGGAAACGGCCTCTGGAAAACTGGAAATCAAAACGAACACTTCGTTCGAGGGTAGAGTAACTTGTAGGAACTGACGCTTCGCAAAGAGGACTCCCGGTCAGAGAATTACGAGTGAAACATGGCATTTTCCAACACTCAGGCTCAAAGATGACCTACCAGGGGTCCGGAACGGGAAACGGTCCAAGAAAAACTAGGAAAGCAGCATGAGCACTTCGCTTGAGGGTAGATTAAACTGTAGGAACTGACGGTATGCAAATAGGACTCCCGATACAAGAATTACAAGTGAAACATGGGATTTTCCAACACGTAGGCTCGAAAACGGCCCGCCGGGGGCCCGAAACGGGAAACGGCCGGGGGAAAAATTGAAAACCGGCACGAGCACTTTGCTTGAGGGTAGAGGAAGCTGTAGGAATTGACGGTTCACAAATAGGACTTCCGGTTAGAGAATTACGAGCGAAACATGGGATTTTCCAACACTTAGGCTCGAAAACGGCCCGCTGGTGGTCCGAAATGGGAAACGGCCATAGTAAAAATTGAAAAATGGCACGAGCACCTCGCTCGAGGCTAGATTAACCTGTAGGAACTGACGGTTCACAGATAGGACTCCCGGTTAGAGAATTAAGAGAGAAACATGGGATTTTCCCACACTTCGGCTCGACAACGGACCGCCGGGGGCTCGGAATGGGAAACGGCTACGGGAAAAATTAGAAACCAGAAAGGGCACTTCGCTCCAGTGTAGAGTAGCCTGTAGGAACTGACGGTTCGCCAATAGGACTCACGGTTAGAGAATTACGAGCGAAAAATGGGATTTTCCAAGACTTAGGCTCGAAAACGGGCCGCTGGGGGTCGGGAACGGGAATCGGCTGCGGAAATAATTGAAACCTGGCACGAGCAATTCGCTCGGGGGTAGAGTGTTGGATATCGCGATCACTGAGAGGGGGGGTGAATCAGTGATTTCTAAAAACAGGTCCAATTCAACAACAAAATAAGTCAAACCACACAATGACACCAGATTTAACGTGGTTCACCAAAAGGCTACGTCCACGGATCAAAACCGTCCGAACACCGATCCGGTACAGGTCTGAATATATTTAGTCGCACCAACGACAAAGAGCACCAACCCTTAGTTTCAGATAGCACCAACTATCTAGGAAGCACCGACTCCCTTTACAATTTATCTGCACCCACAGATAGGATCACCAAACCCCAAACACCAAGCACCAACTTGATGTAAAAACAGAATAGAAGATAAACTCTGTCTACAGCCCTTCCCCTCTACAATTCTCTCTCTCTCAATCCCTTACAAATTGAAATTAAAGCATAAGCAGAGAGACACTTATCTTATGGACGAAATACCATCTTCAAGAGCACATCCTCGTCCACACTTGCTGTAGAAAAATGCAGCACAACAGCACACAGCAACAGCACTCTTCTTCTCTCAAAAACTCTCTCTCTTTCTCTTCTCTTCTTTCTCTCTTCTGGTGTCTCTTTAGAACGACCCATACATGCCTTTATATAGGTTATAGTAACCCTTAATTGTATTCAAAACAGGCTACAATTCATTTAGAAAGAGTCCCAAACAAATTAGATAAGAGTGCTGAATTTTCGTGCAAGACTTCTGTTTCTGCGCAACTCTGATCCCGTGCTCGGTCGACATCCTGGCTTGCTCGGTCGACCGAAGACACTGTCTGGAAACAGACAACTATAGCGCTCGGTCGACATCCTGGGGTCCCGGTCGACCGAAGACACACTGTGTCACGAAATAACTGAGAGGTGCCTGAATCTGTTTCTGCAGGTTTCTCTTTGCTCGGTCGACCGCATGGGGTGCCCGGTCGACCGCGTGCTCTGCTTCAGGAATTCTGAATTCCTGACTGTTTCAATTCTGATTCTTCTTTTCAGCTCTATCAACACTAGCCTACTATCATCATGCTTGTGACAATGTGTTGACAATAATTCCAACTCAAATCAATACTTGAGATACTATCTTCTTCAATTCGTCAAAAGACTTTCAAGTCATCTCAAATTCCAACAATCTCCCCCTTTGGAATTGTTGGCAAGACTATTGGAACTTCAACACTCACTTGGAACCAATTCTGAAATTCTGAAATAACAACCATGCACTGTCAACAATCTCCCCCTAGCTTTCATAGCATAACATTTCTCCTTGCTATCATAGCATAACATCTCTCCCCCTTTGACAACAAGTCCAAAGGGACCAAACCGAGGAGCGAATAGGATATTCAATGACTGCATTGCTCCCCCTTTCAAGCACAACTCCTACGGTTTAGGAGAGTGAGTAACTCCTAACTTTTTTCGGAGATACTCGAAGACTTCCTTTGGCAGAGGTTTCGTGAAAATATCAGCCACTTGCTCAGTTGTTGGAACATATTCCAACTTGACCTCTCCATCAGCAACTTTATCTTTAAGAAAATGATAACGAATTGCTACATGCTTTGTTCGAGAGTGCTGAACAGGATTCTTAGATATATGAATTGCACTCGTGTTGTCACATAGGATCGGCGTAGGATCCGTTGTAGGAACTCCTAGATCAGAGAGCATTTGCCGCATCCATAACACTTGCGTACAACAAGTTGCCGCTGCAATATATTCCGCTTCCGCTGTCGAAAGGGATACTGAGTCTTGCTTCTTACTATGCCAAGCAACTAATCTTTCTCCAAGATAAAATGCACCACCGCTAGTACTTTTGCGATCATCTACGCATCCAGCCCAATCGGCATCAGAATATGCAACAAGAGTGAAGGATTTGCCTTTGGGATACCAGATACCAAGCTCCATAGTACCTTTCAGATATCGAAAGATTCTTTTCACTGCTGTAAGGTGCGTTTCAGTTGGTGCTGCTTGAAAACGTGCAACCATACATACTGCTTGTAGAAGATCTGGTCTTGTAGCAGTCAAGTAGAGCAAGCTTCCTATCATAGAGCGATAGGTGGTATGATCAACGGACGAGGCCTTATCATCTTTGCTAAGCTTCGTGTTCGTTGACATTGGTGTGCTCACTGGCTTGCTGTCTTCCATATTGAACCGTTTCAGCATTTCCTTAATGTACTTCATTTGTGATATGAAGATGCCATGTTTCAGCTGCTGCACTTGTAAACCAAGAAAGAACTTTAGTTCTCCAAGCATAGACATTTCAAATTCTTTCTTCATCTCTTCAGCAAAATTCCTGCACATCTCCTCATCATTTCCACCAAAGATTATGTCATCGACATAAACAATAACAACCAGCTGTTTGCTCAATTCCGTTTTAACATAAAGATTGCTATCAACCAGTCCTTTTCCAAAACCGATCTTGCGGAGATAGAGATCCAGCCTTGCATACCATGCCCTTGGCGCTTGTTTCAGTCCATAAAGAGCCTTTTTCAACTTGCACACTAGATCTGAATTTTTGCTGATGAGAAAACCATCAGGTTGCTCAATGTAGACCTCTTCTTCAAGTAAACCATTCAAGAAAGCTGACTTTACGTCCATCTGAAATACTTTGAAGGTTTTGTATGCTGCCAATGCAAGAAACATACGAATAGCTTCCAGACGAGCCACCGGTGCAAAGGTCTCTTCAAAATCTATGCCTTCAACTTGAGCATAGCCTTTACAAACCAACCTTGCTTTGTTGCTAATGACTTGACCATCTTCATTCAGCTTATTCCGAAAGACCCATTTGGTACCAATAACATTCTTATCAGTAGGTCTAGGAACAAGTTCCCATGTGGAGTTCTTCTCAATTTGCTCCAACTCCTCATGCATAGATTTCAACCAACTTTCATCGAGACTGGCTTCAGCCACAGTCTTGGGTTCAATGGTGGACACAAGTGAGTAATTGCTAACTACACTTTGTCTAGTTTGAACGCCTGCCGTAGGATCTCCAATGATTTGATCCTTAGGGTGTTGCTCTACCCAAGTGCTGTGCTTCTTAGGTGTAGTATCTTCTGAGTCATCCTTTGATTTCTCAGAATCATTAGATTCAGCCATCTCATCATCAATCTCACTCGAGTCCTCATAAACTGGACTGTCATTATGAGTTGCATTCTTTGGTTTAATATTTTCATCTATTCTCACATCAGCACTTTCTATGATTTTTCTGGTTCTTTTGTTAAGACACCTATATGCCTTGCTCGTAGAGGAGTAACCCAGAAATATACCTTCGTCAGCTCTTTCTTCAAATTTGCCCGGATTTTGTTCGAGCCGCTTGATGTAACACTTGCTGCCGAAGACTCTGAAGTGCTTGACTGTTGCTTTTCTTCCAAACCATAGCTCATAGGGAGTTTTGTCTTCATGTGGCCTGATCAAGCATCGATTTTGAATGTATACAGCCGTATGAATTGCCTCTTTCCAATACTTGTCGGCCATCTTGCTTTCACTTAGCATCGTACGAGCCATCTCTTGTACGGTGCGATTCTTCCGTTCCAGAACTCCATTTTGCTGTGGAGTTCTAGGGGCTGAGTACTGTCTTTGAATGCCATGATGTTCACAATATTTAGTGAACTCTTCAGATGTGAACTCGCCTCCACGATCAGACCTTAAAATCTTGATACGTTTTTCCAATTGATTTTCAACCTGTGCTTTAAACACTTTAAAACGATCAAGTGCTTGATGCTTATGCTTAAGAAACAATACCCATGTCATACGAGTATAATCATCAATGCATAACATGAAATACTTATCTCCATTGGTGCTTTGAGTTCGCATCGGTCCACAGAGATCAGTGTGCACTAGCTCAAGAGGTTTCTTGGAATGATGCTCCTTTGACTTGAACATAACCCTCGTTTGCTTTCCCTTTTGGCAAGAGTCGCAAATGGGATTGGAAGGCTTTTCAACTGTAGACATGCCTCTTACTGCCTTTGAATTGCAAATCTTTGACATGTTATCAAAGCTTAGATGCCCAAGGCGTTTGTGCCACAACCAACTTTCCTCTGTCCGACTCATCAAGCAGGTCTTTTCAGCTCCATCTGACAATGTATAGAGATTTCCAGCAGTTCTTGATCCAGTTGCCACTGTTTTGCCGTTGCTACTCTTCTTGATGGCAAACCCATTCTTTGTGAAGATAACTTCGTGACCCTTGTCACAGATCTGGCTCACACTGAGCAGGTTGTGTCTCAATCCAGACACATATAAGACTTCTTCCGATCTGATCTTGTTTGCCATAAGCTGAATAACACCTTTTCCGCAGATTTTGGCACCATCATTGTTGCCAAACTTCACTGAACCGCCTTCATAGTGCTGTAATTTGATGAATTTCTCTTTATCACCAGTCATATGGCTTGAACAACCATTATCAAGGACCCATGGTGCTGCCTTCTTTTGTGCATTGAATGCCATTTGCACAATGAGAGATTCTTTGGGACTTTCTGCACTTTGCTTTGCTCTCCAAGCCTTGACTAACTTGGGTTTCTTTTCAACCTGAAATTTGTTAGCAATATGCAACCTACAATCCCTAGTCAAATGTCCATAATTATAGCACTTATGGCACTCAATTTTGTGGCTGTTTAGGATTGTAAAAGGGTTCCTAGTCACAAATGGGCTGTTTCTTACATAGAATTTGCAATCAGCTCTTTTATGTCCAAACATATTACAATGAAAGCATTAACCATAGAATTTGTATCTTCTTTGTGGCTGGTTAATCTTCATTACCTTTCTAACAGGAATGGACTCCTTTCTAGGTTGAGTGGGCTTCATAGAGTTAGAAGGTGCAGTGACTTGCTTCACAAACTCTTTCTTTTCAGGAGGTGCAATCTTAGAGGATTCACCTTTCTCAAATCCTAGACCAAATCTGAAGTGGGCAGGTCTTTGAACTTTCAGTAGTTCATCGAGTTTCATAGTCCCTTCAATCGCTTGGAGCGCTTTGAGTTTTTTGCTATTTTCCAAATTTTCAGCCTTTGCTCTAGCGATCTCAGTTTCAAGTTTCATAGCCTCTTCCTTTTTGATACTTATTTGGTTTTCAAGGACTTCTACCATTCTTTTATATTCTTCTACTTGAGTTTTCAAAGCAATAATAGAACTTTCAGATTCATGGAGAAGTTTCAGATTTTTCTTACTTGTTTTGCGTTCCATGCTAAGCTCCTCAAGTGCGGCTATGAGTTCCTCTTCAAGATTGACTTCAGCCTCCTCATCCTCTTCCGGATCTAGCTCTTCTTCTTCTTCAACAGTGACCATGAAGAGAGCTTCGGTTGATTCATCATCGTCTGAAGTTTCAGACGTGCTGTCATCTTGTTGACATAGAAAGTTTTTAGCTTTGCCCCTTTTTCTGAAATTTCTCTTTCCTTTACTCTTTTCAGCATAAGAGTCATTATCATTGTCTTCTTTTAGCGGACACTTCACAGCAAAGTGACCAATACCTCCACAATTGAAGCATTTAAAGGGTAGCTTCCCTTTGTACTTGCAATTGCTTCCTTTCTTCAACTTTCTAATAAATTGAGCCTCAAGCTCATCATCATCAGAATCAACATCATGACCAGCAGTCTCTTTTGCCTTTTTCTGAACTTTGAAGGCCGCTTCTTTATCAGATGAAGACGTCTTTCCTATGCGCATCTCATAGGCAGTTAGAGAGCCATGTAATTCATCCATGGAAAATGCATTCAGATCTTTGGCTTCTTCGATGGCTGAGACTTTTGAATCAAACCGGGGAGGAAGAGATCTTAGAACCTTTTTGACGATGACCGGCTCTTTAATCTCCTCCCCTAGTCCACGAATGTCATTCGTGACTTCATTCACTCGTTGCATATACGAGTCAACATTCTCGCTTTCTTCCATGCGAAGAGACTCGAATTGAGAGCGATGAGTTTGCAATTTGGCTTCTTTAATCTTCTCATCACCTTCATGTATGCTTTGCAACTTGTCCCAAATTTCCTTGGCTGTTTTGCATGCAATTACTTTGACAAGCTCGCTGTCCACAAGGCCACTAAAGAGTGCATTCTGCGCCTTGGAGTCGTTGTCTGCCAACTTCTTCGATGCAGTATCATTGGGTACGGGTGGCAGTATTGTAACCGACTCTGACAGCCTCCCAAACATCATAGCCAAGAGATTTGATGAAGGCTTGCATCCTAATCTTCCAAAAGAGTAATTAGAACCATCAAACAGAGGTGCTTTCATATTCCCTGTATTGACTGCCATGTGATTTGACAAGAGATCACCCTTAGCGTATTAAACTGATCAAGGGAACCTCGCTCTGATACCAATTGTTGGATATCGCGATCACTGAGAGGGGGGGGTGAATCAGTGATTTCTAAAAAACAGGTCCAATTCAACAACAAAACAAGTCAAACCACACAATGACACCAGATTTAACGTGGTTCACCAAAAGGCTACGTCCACGGATCAAAAACCGTCCGAACACCGATCCGGTACAGGTCTGAATATATTTAGTCGCACCTACGACAAAGAGCACCAACCCTTAGTTTCAGATAGCACCAACTATCTAGGAAGCACCGACTCCCTTTACAATTTATCTGCACCCACAGATAGGATCACCAAACCCCAAACACCAAGCACCAACTTGATGTAAAAACAGAATAGAAGATAAACTCTGTCTACAGCCCTTCCCCTCTACAATTCTCTCTCTCTCAATCCCTTACAAATTGAAATTAAAGTATAAACAGAGAGACACTTATCTTATGGACGAAATACCATCTTCAAGAGCACATCCTCGTCC
This sequence comes from Litsea cubeba, assembly GCA_012931725.1. Classification (NCBI taxonomy): domain Eukaryota; kingdom Viridiplantae; phylum Streptophyta; class Magnoliopsida; order Laurales; family Lauraceae; genus Litsea; species Litsea cubeba. Next base: position 55,083,847 of record CM022952.1, on the reverse strand, counting down.
ACACTTGCTGTAGAAAGATGCAGCACAACAGCACACAGCAACAGCACTCTTCTTCTCTCAAAAAACTCTCTCTCTTTTCTCTTCTCTTCTTTCTCTCTTCTGGTGTCTCTTTAGAACGACCCATACATGCCTTTATATAGGTTATAGTAACCCCTTAATTGTATTCAAAACAGGCTACAATTCGTTTAGAAAGAGTCCTAAACAAATTAGATAAGAGTGCTGAATTTTCGTGCAAGACTTCTGTTTCTGCGCAACTCTGATCCCGTGCTCGGTCGACATCCTGGCTTGCTCGGTCGACCGAAGACACTGTCTGGAAACAGACAACTATCGCGCTCGGTCGACATCCTGGGGTCCCGGTCGACCGAAGACACACTGTGTCACGAAAATAACTGAGAGGTGCCTGAATCTGTTTCTGCAGGTTTCTCTTTGCTCGGTCGACCGCATGGGGTGCCCGGTCGACCGCGTGCTCTGCTTCAGGAATTCTGAATTCCTGACTGTTTCAATTCTGATTCTTCTTTTCAGCTCTATCAACACTAGCCTACTATCATCATGCTTGTGACAATGTGTTGACAATAATTCCAACTCAAATCAATACTTGAGATACTATCTTCTTCAATTCGTCAAAAGACTTTCAAGTCATCTCAAATTCCAACATAGAGTAACTTCTGTGACTGACGGTTCGCAAATAGGGCTCACGGTGAGAGAATTGCGAGCGAAACATTGCATTTTCCCACATTTAGGCTTGAAAACGGCCTGTTGGGGGTCTGGAATGGGAAACGGCCTTGGGAAAAATTGAGAAGTGGTGCGAGCACCTCGCTCGAGGGAAGAGTAACTTGTAAGAACTAACGGTTCGTAAATAGGACTCCCGGTTAGAGAATTACAAGCGAAACATGAGATTTTGCAACACTTAGGCTCGAAAACAGCCCGCCAGGGGTCCGAAATGGGAAACGGCCTCGAGAAAATTGGAAACCAAAATGAAGACTTCGCTCGAGGATAGAGTAACTTGTAGGAACTGACGCTTCGCAAATAGGACTCCCTGTCAGAGAATTACGAGTGAAACATGGCATTTTCCAACACTTAGGCTAGAAAATGGCCTACCAGGGGTCCGGAATGGGAAACGGTCCAAGAAAAACTAGGAAACCAGCACGAGCACATCGCTCGAGGGTATATTAAACTGTAGGAACTGACGGTACGCAAATAGGACTCCCGGTTTGAGAATTACAAGCGAAACATGGGATTTTCCAACACGTAGGGTCGAAAACGGCCCGCCGGGGCCCGAAACAGGAAACGGCCGTGGGAAAAAATGCAAACCGGCACGAGCACTTTGCTCGAGCATAGAGTAACCTGTAGGAATTGACGGTTCTCAAATAGGACTCCCGGATAGAGAATTACGAACGAAACATGGGATTTTCCAACACTTAGGCTCGAAAATGGCCCGCTGGGGGTCCGAAATGGGAAACGGCCACAGGAAAATTCAAAAAATCGCACGAGCACTTCGGTCGAGGGTAGATTAACCTGTAGGAACTGACGGCTCGAAAATAGGAATCCCGGTTAGAGAATCAAGAGAGAAACATGGGATTTTCCCTCACTTCGGCTCGACAACGGCCCGCCGGGGGCCCGGAACTGGAAACGGCTGTGGGAAAAATCAGAAATTGGCAAGAGCAGTTCATTCAAGGGTAGAGTAACCTGTAGGAACTGACGGTTCGCAAATAGGACTCGTGGTTAGAGAATTACGAGCGAAAAATGGGATTTTCCAAGACTTAGGCTCGAAAACGAGCCGCTGGGGGTCCGGAACGGGAATCGGCCATGGGAATAATTGAAACCCAACACGAGCACCTCGTTTGGGGGTAGTGTAACTTCTGTTACTGACGGTTCGAAAATAGGGCTCACGGTTAGAGAATTACGAGCGAAACATGGGATTTTCACACTTAGGCTTGAAAACGGACCGCCGGCCGTCCGGAAGGGGAAAACAGCCGTGGTAAAAATCGAAAAGCAGTACGAGCACTTCGTTCGAGTGTAGAATAACTTGTAGGAACTAACAGTTCGCAAATAAGACTCCCGGTTAGAGAATTACGAGAGAAACATGGGATTTTCCAACACTTAGGCTCGAAAACAGCCCGCCGGGGGCCCGAAATGGGAAACGGCCACAGGAAAAAATAAAAAAATGGCACGAGCACTTTGCTCGAGGGTAGATAAACCTGTAGGAACTGACGGTTTGCAAATAGGACTCTCGGTTAGAGAATTAAGAGAGAAACATGGGATTTTCGCACACTTCGGCTCGACAACAGCCCACCGGGGGCCCGGAACGGGAAACGGCTACAGGAAAAATCAGAAACCGGCAAGAGCACTTAGTTTGAGGGTAGAGTAACCTGTAGGAACTGACGGTTCGCCAACTGGACTCGTTGTTAGAGAATTACGAGCGAAAAATGGGATTTTCCAAGACTTAGGCTCAAAAATGGGCTGCTGGGGGTCCGGAACGGGAAATCGGCCACGGAAATAATTGAAAACCCGGCACGAGCACTTCGTTCGGGGGGTAGAGTAACTTCTGTGACTGACAGTACGGAAGTAGGACTCACGGTTAGAGAATTACGAGCGAAACATGAGATTTTCCCACACTTAGGCTTGAAAACGGCCCACCGGGGGTCCGGAAGGGAAAACGACCGTGGGAAAAATCGAAAAGTGGTACAAGCACTTCGGTCGAGGGTAAAGTAACTTGTAGGAACTAACGGTTCGTAAATAGGAACTCCCGGTTAGAGAATTACGAGCGAAACATGAGATTTTGCAACACTCAGGCTCGAAAACGGCCCGCTAGGGGTCTGGAATGGGAAACGGCCTTCGGAAAATTGGAAATCGAAATGAATACTTCGCACGAGGGTAGAGTTACTTGTAGGAACTGACGCTTCACAAGTAGGACTCCCAGTCAGAGAATTACGAGCGAAACATGGCATTTTCCAACACTCAGGCTCGAGGTGGCCTACCAGGGGTCGGAATGGGAAACGGTCCAAGAAAAACTAGGAAACCAGCATGAGCACTTCGCTCGAGGGTAGATTAACTGTGGGAACTGACGGTACACAGCAATACGACTCCCGATTAGAGAGTACAAGCGAACATGAGATTTTCCCAACACCGTAGGCTCGAAAACGGCCCGACCGGGTGCCCGAACGGGAAACAGCCGGGGGGAAAATTGCAAACCGGCATGAGCACTTTGCTCGAGGGTAAGTAACCTGTAGGAATTGACGGTTCACAATAGGACTTTTCGGTTAGAGAATTACAGTGAAACTGGGAATTTCCAACACTAGGGCTCGAAAAACGGCCCCTGGGGGTCCGAAGGGGAAACGGCCACACGAAAAATTATAAAATGGCACGAACACTTCGCTCGAGGGTAGATTAACTATAGGAACTGACGGTTCGCAGATAGGACTCCCGGTTAGAGAATTAAGAGAGAAACATGGGATTTTCCACACTTCGGCTCGACAACTGCCCGCCGCAGGCCCGGAAAGAGGAAACGGCTGTGGGGAAAAATTAGAAACCTGCAAGAGCACTTTGTTCAAGGGTAAAGTAGCCTGTAGGAACTAACGGTTCGCCAATAGGACTCACGGTTAGAGAATTACGAGCGAAAATGGGATTTTCCAAGACTTGGGCTCGAAAACAGGCCGCTGGGGGGTCCGGAACGGGAATCGGCCGCGGGAATAATTGAAAACCCGGCAACGAGCAATACGCTCGGGGGTAGAGTAACTTTTGTGACTGACCGGTTCACAAAAAAGGCTCACGGTTAGAGAATTGCGAGCGAAACATTGCATTTTCCCACACTTAGGCTTGAAAACGGCCTGCCGGGGGTCCGGAATGGGAAACGGCCATGGAAAAAATCGAAAAAGTGGAACGAGCACTTCGCTCGAGGGTAGAGTAACTTGTAGGAACTGACGGTTCTTAAATAGGACTCCCGTTTAGAGAATTACGAGCGAAACATGAGATTTTAGAACACTTCGGCTCGAAAACGGCCCTCCAGGGGTCCGGAATGGGAAACGGCCTCGAGAAAATCGGAAACCCAAATGAACACTTCGCTCGAGGATAGAGTAACTTGTAGGAACTAACGGTTCGCAAATAGGACTCCCGGTCAGAGAATTACGAGCGAAACAAATGCATTTTCCAACACTCAAGCTCGAAAATGGCCTACCAGGGGTCCGGAACGGGAAACGGTATAAGAAAAACTAGGAAAACCAGCACGAGCACTTCGCTCGAGGGTATATTAAACTGTAGGAACTGACGGTACGCAAATAGGACGCTCGGTTTGAGAATTACAAGCGAAACATGGGATTTTCCAACACGTAGGCTCGAAAACGGCCCGCCGGCGGCCCGAAATGGGAACAGCCGTGGGAAAAATTGCAAACTGGCACGAGCACTTTTCTCGAGCGCAGAGTAACCTGTAGGAATTGACGGTTCTCAAATAAGACTCTTGGATAGAGAATTACGAGCGAAACATGTGATTTTCCAACACTTAGGCTCGAAAATGGCCCGCTGGGGGTCCGAAATGGGGGAACGGCCACAGGAAAAACCAAAAAAAAGGCACGAGCACTTCGCTCGAGGGTAGATTAACCTGTAGGAATTGACGGTTCAAAAATAGGAATCCCGGTTAGAGAATTAAGAGAGAAACATGGGATTTTCCCACACTTCGGCTCGACAACGGCCCGCTGGGGCCCGGAACGGGAAATGGCTGCGGGAAAAATCCGAAATCGGCAATAGCACTTCGTTCGAGGGTAGAGTAACCTATAGGAACTGACGGTTCGCCAATAGGAACTCGCGGTTAGACAATTACGAGCGAAAAATGGGATTTTCCAAGACTTAGGCTCGAAAACGGGCCGCTGGGGGTCTGGAACGGGAATCGGCCGCGGGAATAATTGAAACCAAACATGAGTACCTTGTTTGTGGGTAGGGTAACTTCTGTGACTGACGGATCGAAAATAGGGCTCGCGGTTAGAGAATTACGAGCGAAACATGGGATTTTCACACACTTAGGCTTGAAAACGGACCGCCGAGTGTCCGGAAGGGAAAACGGCCGTGGGGAAAATTCGAAAAGTAGTACGAGCACTTCGCTCGAGGGTAGAGTAACCTGTAGGAACTGACGGTTCGCCAATAGGACTCGCGGGTTAGAGAATTACGAACGAAAAATGGGATTTTCCAAGACTTAGGCTCGAAAATGGGCCGCTGGGGGTCCGGAACCGGAATCGGCCGCGGGAATAATTGAAACGCAACACGAGCACCTCGTTTGGGGGTAGTGTAACTTCTGTGACTGATGGTTCGCAAATAGGGCTCAAAGTTAGATAATTACGAGCGAAACATGGGATTTTCACACACTTAGGCTTGAAAACGGACCGCCGGGTGTCCGGAACGGGAAACGGCCATGGGAAAAATCGAAAAGTAGTACGAGCACTTTCGCTCGAGGGTAGAGTAACTTGTAGGAACTAACGGTTCGCAAATAGGACTCCCGGTTAGAGAATTACGAGAGAAACATGGGTTTTTCCAACACTTAGGCTCGAAAACAGCCCGCCGGGGGCCCGAAATGGGAAACGGCCACAGGAAAAATCAAAAATGGCACGAGCACTTCGCTCGAGGGTAGATTAACATGTAGGAACTGACGGTTCGAAAATAGGAATCCCGGTTAGAGAATTAAGAGAGAAACATAGGATTTTCCACACTTCGGCTCGAAAACGGCCCGCCGGGGGCCCGGAACGGGAAACGGATGTGGGAAAAATCAGAAACCGGCAAAGAGCACTTCGCTTGAGGGTAGAGTAACCTGTAGGAACTGACGGTTTCGCCAATAGGACTCGCTGTTAGAGAATTACGAGCGAAAAATGGGATTTTCCAAGACTTAGGCTCGGAAAACGGGCTGCCGGGGGTCCGGAACATAAATCGGCCACGGAAATAATTGAAACCCCGGCACGAGCACTTCGCTCGGGGGTAGAGTAACTTCTGTGACTGATGGTACGCAAATAGGTGTTAGGAATTTTGTGTATTGCAATTTGATGGATGCATATCATTTTAATCATCATTTGATTTCTCACACTTGCATTATTTTAGAAAACATTGAAATCTTATTTTATCCATGCATTGTTTTTAAATATGGTAAAACTCATGTTTTATGCATGAATTGGTTTTAATTTTGGATGCAATTGATTTTGTAAAAAGGAATTTCAAAATTCAAGCTTAGCCTAAGTTTTAAAGTTTCAAATGATTTGTGGCTTTTTATGATTCATGATTTTAAAAATACTTAGATTGATTTAAATCATGTTTCAAGCTTGATTTAATGGCCCCAACAAGTCCCACATCAAAAATCTTTGAAAATTGCAAAAGTATGCAAAATGGGAAAAGTGACCCAGGGCCCAGTGTACCGGTCGACCGGGTACACATCCCGGTCGACCGCGTACACTGCGGGTCGACTGGGCAGAGAGCCGTTTGGCTCTCCAACGGTCATTTTTCTGACCGTTTGGATGGGGTCGACCGGGCCTGTCATGGGGTCGACCGGGGACACGCAGAAACTCTGTTTTCTGTGTATAAAAAGGCTTCATTCCCTTTGATAAATGTTGGAACTTTTGAGGAAACTTGGAGCCTTCTTGGAGGTGTTTGAAGAGAAGATAAAGGGGATGAACCAAGGGGATTAAGAAGGTCATTAAGGAAGCTAAAGCTTGGATCATGAAGTTAAATCTCCAAGTAAGCTTTGCTTAATTTAATCATATGTTTCATGCTTGGTTTTAATCTTTGGTAAATGTTTTTAGCATGATAACTATGATGAAATGAATTCATTACTTCCATGCAATCTTTGATATTAAGTTGTAATGAATTCTTTTCTTTGATTCAAACTTAGTTTAGTTTTAAAATTTGTTAAACATGTTATGGTTGAAAACTTTGATTTCTTTATAACATGTTAATTTAACTTGTTTGAATCATCATTGTTGTTTTCAATCTTTTCAAAACCTTTGTTAAATCTTGTTTTTTGAAAACAACACTACAAATGCATCACATGTTTAAGCCAAATTAATTTCATACAACTTGTGAGCCTTGATTTTTTAAATCATCAACAAGTTAGTATTTGTTCATGTGATTTGCATTTAACTTCAATCAATTCTTTCTATGTGCTTTAATCTTTGAATTGCTTTGAGCATATATTCATTGGACTTTACTTTTTAAACTTGATTGAAGTTGTCACACAACACCCCTCATTAGCATACATCTTTGCACTCATTAGTGTGTTGTGTGAGTTTAGTTTTCACTTTCAAATTAGCCTATTAAAGAGGCATTGTAATTGTGCTTTAATTGTAATCTCTTAGAGTGTTCTTTGGAAGACACTTTCTTTGAGAAATCATTTCTTTGTAAGGTTATTGCTTAGCCATATAAAAGCATAGTGTAAGGGTTGTTGTTTAGCCTAGAAAAACATCATTGTAAGGTTATTGCTAAGCCTTGAAAGCATACATTGTAGAGGTTATTGCTAAGCCTTGGAAAGCATCTTGTAAGAGGTTATTGCTTAGCCTATTGGAAAAGCATATTAGTGGAAATCCGGTGGGGTGTGAGAGCACAAGCCGGTAGTGGATGTAGGCACGTGGCGAACCACTATAAATATTGTGTTGTGGTGCATGCTCTTGTGATGATTGTATGTATTTAGCTTCCGCATTGTGCTTGTTATCATCACTAGTGACTAGTTAGTTTATAGAAAATTAAAATTGGTCATAGTTAGTCACTATTAGTAGCTCACCCTATTCACCCCCCCCTCTAGGGTTAGGATCCCAAGGACTTTCAATTGGTATCAGAGCCTCGTGCTCTAATATTAGGATCAAGCGTTTTTGGAACTCTTGATTAGGTGTAAAAACCTAGAGTTTAAACCCTAGTGTGCTTTTCATGAAAATCATTAAAATGGACTCCACTAGGCTAGATTGTGTAGATTCCCTTGTAGATTCTTCTAGACCCCTCCTTTCTTCTATTGGAGATTCAAACCTTGAATTTAATGAATCTAAAGTTGAATCAAAAGAAGAAGAAAATGATGATTATGAAGATGATATACATCAAGCCTATGAGGAATTATATGAACTATGTGAAGTCATAGCTAAGAAGAATAAAAAGTTAAGAGAAGAATCAAAAAGGCTAAACAAAGATTTAATCTCTTCAAATGATGAACTTAGAGAGAAAGAAGAAGTAATACATTGCCTAGACTCTAAGTTCATGATCACTTTGCACAACACTATCAAAAGCTCAAGATGAACTAAATGAAATAAAATTAAGTCATAATGAGCTACATAAAGAAAATGCAATCTAAGAGATACATTAAAAAGACAAGATGAGAACATTATCCATTTAGAATCCAAAATTGAAAATTTCTAAAGATAATTTGTTAAATCTTCAAGATGAATTAAATGCATCTAAGAGAAGTTGTGAAGGACTTACCAAAGAAAAACTCAACTCTAAGTGAACACATAAAAAATCAAGTTTGAAGACATTGTCAACCTTGAATCCAAGTTAATAACCACCAAAGAAAATTTATTCAATGCTCAAAGTAATATAAAAACTTTACACTTGGATCTAATGTAAATGAAAACTACAAAACGTTAATAAAACTTGCTATGAAAAAGTAAAACAAGTTTAATGGAATTGAATTGAACTTACAAAAGTGAAAAATGAAAATTCAATTCTTAAAAATCAAGTCACTCCAACTTGAAACTCACAAACAAAAGTATGAGTGCAAATTTACCCAAGGCGAAGAGAAACTTTGGAAAAATTATTTAGATTGGGTAAATCACAAAGAGATAGGACGGGTATTGGATTTGATAAGTATACTTCTCATGGCCCTAAAATCACCAACACATTTGTGAAAGGTGAGTCCTCATTCTCTAGCACTCACACTTCTTTGCCCATGTCTAAATGTAATTATTGTGGCATTGAAGGACATTTTAGGTTTGAGTGGCAAACAAAGAAGAAGCAATGTGTCTAAATCCATATTTGAACCAAAGAAGGTAAATCAAATTCTATGATGGATAAGACACCAAAACCAAGGAGAACTCCATGAAGCTTAAACAAGTAAAATCAATTAAGAAGGAGTCTCCTAAAATAGATTCTAAAAAGATTAAACAAGTTGAATCAAGTTTAAAAGAATCTATTAAATAAAAAGCTTCTCAACCTACCTCCCATATCTCAAATGAAAGAACTTTTGAATAAAGTTGCAAAGTTAAATTTAAAATTCAAAAGTCAATTAAAGGGAGGAGATAAGAAGAAAAGAAAAATGGTTTCAAAACCCAAAGAAGCAAACTCACCAAAAGACTAATCACCAATCTAAGCTAAACTTAGTTAAATCTATATCTCATGGTGATAAGTCTAAGTTAATAATTTATCAAGTTAAATCTCCTAGAGTTGGTGAGAAGTTTAAGTTAGACCTCAAAGTTCATCCATCCCAAGACCTTAGGTGGATTCCCAAAGTTAGACAAATAGACAAACCTTAGGGCCTTGGACCTCATTGACCAACCTAACCTTAATAGTTAAATCTTTTGTTGGTCATGATTGCATTTGCATTTATTTTCTTTCTTAGTTACATTTTTTAAAATGCATTTGTTTCTTTATGATCATTTGATTTTGTCTTCATGTACTTCCCTAAGTCACATATCATGGTTTTCAAAATCATTTGATTGTATTTCTCACATGTTAGATTTGCTTTTTATAGTCACATCTTGTTTGCATTTCTACATGTTCAATTGATTATGGGTTCAAAGCTTTCATAGCTAGATCTTTCATAATCAATTGATGTTGCAATATCATTTGTTTGTATGTCTTAGTTAGATTATTTTGAAAAACAAATGACTTAAATCAATTTAATTTTTCCATGAATTTTTAAGTTATACTTTCACATGGAAAATTACTTTGAAAAGATCAACTTGTATGTTTTCCAATTAAGTTATATCTTTTAAAATGCAAGTTGAATGGTTTTTTAAATCAAATTGTATGATTCTTGGTAGTGATATTGCTTAGAATACAATTTGATGTTTGATAAGGTGCTTTCTTTATTTTCATATACATTATGCCCATGATGTTTGTTTATGATTTGAAGATTGCATGAATGGACATGCTTTAAAACTTTTTGTTGTATTCATCAAAGCATGTTCCATGTTTTCATTTCCTTATGCTTCTTCATATGTCATCCTTTAATGGAAATGAATGTTGTGATAGGCAATTCGCATGTTTGCTCATTTAGTTACATTCTTGTTATATGCAATTGTCTATATAGTTCCTTGTTTGGTTGTGCTTGATTTTAGTTTTATTTGAAGACACCATTCTAGGACTCTAAAATCCATCCTCTTGCTTTCTAGTTTTTATTTGACTTGGATGGTTATGTTGTTGATTCATGTGTAATTTTCTTATTGGCATCAGTCATTAAACATGTCTCAACTTCATAGTAGTGTTTAATCATATGAACCTCTTTGAAATCCATTCCTTGTATTTCATAGATTGTTTGATGGATTTCTTAGATGTTGAATTCATATGACTAGACACTTTTAAAATTGCATGCTTTACTAAGTTATATCTTATATTTTCAAAATGCAATTTCTCATGTTCATCACTATGCTCATTAGTTATATCATTAAAGTGATGAATATTCATTTATGTTGCTTGATGGAATCTTGTGTTTGTCACATGCTTGCTCTCAAACATGTTCCATATTCAATTGGTAATCAAATGATATCATTTTCAATTAGTATAACTTCCAATTGATGTTATATATTTGTGATAAACCTTGTGCACATTGGATTAAACTTGATAGTAATATGTCTTTGCTCCATGTCACATTCCATTAGCTTCATAAATGGTCATGTTTGCCACCTCTCTTGCTTATTTGGTTAAATCTCGTGACCACCATGTTTATGTGTTAATAATCTTGGTTGGTTAATGATTGAGGTAGGCATCATGGTTTGAATTTCATTTCACTCATCTTACACTTGATAGTCATATTTTATGATTGAGTGAAATGATTTCAAAATTTACATAGCATATGATTTTCATAGTTATATTATTTGATGCTATGTTTAGTAAACCCCTTATCATCATGGATAGCTCTAACTTGGATTAATCCTTCTAGTTACATTCCTTAAGTCCATTTTAGAGTGATTGAGCTAATAAGTCATACTCTTAAATCTCAATTGATATGGTTCTTATTTCAATTGGTATCCATGATAAATTAACCTTTTGACCTTGCTCTTCAACTTTCCTTAAGCTTATAGGTCAATTGGTTTCTCTCCAATATGGTAATTTGATCATTGAGCCTTATAGTTAATCATTATCAATTGGTATCTAATCCTTCCCTTGAAGTTATCCCTCAATTGGTTAAACCATTCTTCTTCTTGCATCTAATAGTTATATTCTTGTCAAAAGTATGACAAAAGAAGATTATGGATTGAGGGGGAGTAAACCTTCTAAGGAAGCATTAGAGATGATCAAATTCACCATTTGCTATTCCCTTATAGCTTACTCACATGCATAATAGCCTGTTAAGTATTTCATTTTCGATTTCATTTGTTAACAGGTGCTACTAAAGGTATTTTCCTTGTTTCATGTGTGTAGGTACCCCTTTTCAATTGATACCTTTGCAATTTAATGGCAAAGGGGGAGAAAGGATTAAGGGGGAGAAAATGCTCTAGCTACCCAAAAAGGGAGGAAGATCAAAGGGGGAGAGAGCATTCAATGGCAAAGGGAGAGAAAGACCAAGGAGAGAGAGTGCTTGGTCTAAGGGGGAGAGAAGATAAAAGAAAGAAAGCTTGGAGCTAAGGACAAGAAGAATGAAGATCAAAAGAGCTAAAGCCCAAGCTAAGTGAAGGAGCATCCGAAGATTTCAAGCCGTGTCAAGCCAAGGAGCTGAAGACTTAGTGTGAGGTTTAGTGTTAAGTTAAGGTTTGCCATCAAATTGCAAAGGGGGAGATTGTTAGGAATTTTGTGTATTGCAATTTGATGGATGCATATCATTTTAATCATCATTTGATTTCTCACACTTGCATTATTTTAGAAAACATTGAAATCTTATTTTATCCATGCATTGTTTTTAAATATGGTAAAACTCATGTTTTATGCATGAATTGGTTTTAATTTTGGATGCAATTGATTTTGTAAAAGGAATTTCAAAATTCAAGCTTAGCCTAAATTTTAAAGTTTCAAATGATTTGTGGCTTTTTATGATTCATGATTTTAAAAATACTTAGATTGATTTAAATCATGTTTCAAGCTTGATTTAATGGCCCCAACAAGTCCCACATCAAAAATCTTTGAAAATTGCAAAAGTATGCAAAATGGGAAAAGTGACCCAGGGCCCAGTGTACCCGGTCGACCGGGTACACATCCCGGTCGACCGCGTACACTGCGGGTCGACTGGGCAGAGAGCCGTTTGGCTCTCCAACGGTCATTTTTCTGACCGTTTGGATGGGGTCGACCGGGCCTGTCATGGGGTCGACCGGGGACACGCAGAAACTCTGTTTTCTGTGTATAAAAAGGCTTCATTCCCTTTGATAAATGTTGGAACTTTTGAGGAAACTTGGAGCCTTCTTGGAGGTGTTTGAAGAGAAGATAAAGGGGATGAACCAAGGGGATTAAGAAGGTCATTAAGGAAGCTAAAGCTTGGATCATGAAGTTAAATCTCCAAGTAAGCTTTGCTTAATTTAATCATATGTTTCATGCTTGGTTTTAAATCTTTGGTAAATGTTTTTAGCATGATAACTATGATGAAATGAATTCATTACTTCCATGCAATCTTTGATATTAAGTTGTAATGAATTCTTTTCTTTGATTCAAACTTAGTTTAGTTTTAAAATTTGTTAAACATGTTATGGTTGAAACTTTGATTTCTTTATAACATGTTAATTTAACTTGTTTGAATCATCATTGTTGTTTTCAATCTTTTCAAAACCTTTGTTAAATCTTGTTTTTGAAAACAACACTACAAATGCATCACATGTTTAAGCCAAATTAATTTCATACAACTTGTGAGCCTTGATTTTTTAAATCATCAACAAGTTAGTATTTGTTCATGTGATTTGCATTTAAACTTCAATCAATTCTTTCTATGTGCTTTAATCTTTGAATTGCTTTGAGCATATATTCATTGGACTTTACTTTTTAAACTTGATTGAAGTTGTCACACACACACCTCATTAGCATACATCTTTGCACTCATTAGTGTGTTGTGTGAGTTTAGTTTTCACTTTCAAATTAGCCTATTAAAGAGGCATTGTAATTGTGCTTTAATTGTAATCTCTTAGAGTGTTCTTTGGAAGACACTTTCTTTGAGAAATCATTTCTTTGTAAGGTTATTGCTTAGCCATATAAAAGCATAGTGTAAGGGTTGTTGTTTAGCCTAGAAAAACATCATTGTAAGGTTATTGCTAAGCCTTGGAAAGCATACATTGTAGAGGTTATTGCTAAGCCTTGGAAAGCATCTTGTAAGAGGTTATTGCTTAGCCTATTGGAAAAGCATATTAGTGGAAATCCGGTGGGGTGTGAGAGCACAAGCCGGTAGTGGATGTAGGCACGTTGGCCGAACCACTATAAATATTGTGTTGTGGTGCATGCTCTTGTGATGATTGTATGTATTTAGCTTCCGCATTGTGCTTGTTATCATCACTAGTGACTAGTTAGTTTATAGAAAATTAAAATTGGTCATAGTTAGTCACTATTAGTAGCTCACCCTATTCACCCCCCCCCCCTCTAGGGTTAGGATCCCAAGGACTTTCAATAGGACTCACAGCTAGATAATTACGAGCGAAACATGGGATTTTCCGATACTTAGGCTTGAAAACGGCCGGCCAGGGGTACGGAAGGGAAAACGACCGTGGGAAAAATTGAAAAGTGGTACGAGCACTTCGCTCAAGGGTAGAGTAACTTGTCGGAACTAACGGTTCGTAAATAGGACTCCCGGTTAGAGAATTACGAGCGAAACATGAGATTTTGCAACACCTAGGCTCGAAAACGGCCCGCCAGGGGTCCGGAATGGGAAACGGCCACGAGAAAATTGGAAACCAAAACGAACACTTCACTCGAGGATAGAGTAACTTGTAGGAACTGACACTTCGTAAATAGGACTCCCGGTCAGAGAATTACGAGCGAAACATGGCATTTTCCAACACTAGGGCTCGAAAATGGCCTACCAGGGGTCCGGAATGGGAAACGGTCCAAGAAAAACTTGGAAACCAGCACGAGCACTTCGCTCGAGGGTATATTAAACTGTAGGAACTGACGGTACGCAAATAGGACTCCCCGTTTGAGAATTACAAGCGAAACATGGGATTTTCCAACACGTAGGCTCGAAAACGGCCCGCCGGGGGCCCGAAACGGGAAACGGTCGTGGGAAAAATTGCAAACCGACACGACCACTTTGCTCGAGCGTAGAGAAACCTATAGGAATTGACGGTTCTTAAATAAGACTCTTGGATAGAGAATCACGAGCGATACATGGGATTTTCCAACACTTAGGCTCGAAAATGGCCCGCTGGGGGGTCCGAAATGGGAAACGGCCACAGAAAAAATAAAAAAATGGCACGAGCACTTCGCTCGAGGGAAGATTAACATGTAGGAACTGACGGTTCGAAAATAGGAATCCCGGTTAGAAAATTAAGAGAGAAACATGGGATTTTTCCACACTTCGGCTCGAAAACGGCCCGCCGGGGGCCCGGAACGGGAAACAGCTACGGGGAAAAACAGAAATCGGCAAGAGCACTTCGCTCGAGGGCAGCGACGGTTCACCAATAGGACTCGCGGTTAGAGAATTACGAGCGAAAAATGGGATTTTCTGAGACTTAGGCTCGAAAACGGGCCGCTGGGGGTCCGGAATGGGAATCGGCCGTGGAATAATTAAAACCCAACACGAGCACCTCGTTTGGGGGTAGTGTAACTTCTGTGACTGATGGTTCGCAAATAGGGCTTTCGGTTAGAGAATTACGAGCGAAACATTGATTTTCACACACTTAGGCTTGAAAACGGACCGCCGGGTGTCTGGAACGGGAAACGGCCGTGGGAAAAATCGAAAAGAAGTACGAGCACTTCGCTCGAGGGTAGAGTAACTGGTAGGAACTAACGGTTCGCAAATAGGACTCCCGGTTAGAGAATTATGAGAGAAAGATGGGATTTTCCAACAATTAGGCTCAAAAACAGCCCGCCGGGGGCCCGAAATGGAAAACGGCCACAGGAAAAATTGAAAAATGGATGAGCACTTCGCTCGAGGCTAGATTAACCTGTAGGAACTGACGGTTCACAAATAGGACTCCCGGTTAGAGAATTAAGAGAGAAACATGGGATTTTCGCACACTTCGGCTCGGCAACGGCGCGCCGGGGGCCCGAAATGGGAAACGGCTGCGGGAAAAATCAGAAATTGGCAAGAGCACTTCGCTCGAGGGTAGAGTAACCTATAGGAACTGACGGTTCGCCAATAGGACTCGTTGTTAGAGAATTACGAGCGAAAAATGGGATTTTCCAAGACTTAGGCTCGAAAACGGGCTGCTGGGGGTCCGGAAGGGGAATCGACCGCGGAAATAATTGAAACCCAACGCGAGCACCTCGTTTGGGGGTAGTGTAACTTTTGTGACTGACGGTTGACAAATAAGGCTTACGGTTAGAGAATTACGAGCGAAACATGGGATTTTCACACACTTAGGCTTGAAAACGGACCTCCGGGTGTCCCGCAACGGGAAACGGCCTTGGGAAAAATCGAAAAGTAGTACGAGCACTTCGCTCGAGGGTAGAGTAACTTGTAGGAACTAACGGTTCGCAAATAGGACTCTCGGTTAGAGAATTACGAGAGAAACATGCGATTTTCCAACAATTAGGCTCGAAAAACAGCCCGCCGGGGGCCCGAAATGGGAACGGCCGCAGGAAAAATCAAAATATGGCACGAGCACTTCGCTCGAGGGTAGATTAACCTATAGGCACTGACGGTTCGCAAATAGGACTCCCGGTTAGAGAATTAAGAGAGAAACATGGGATTTTCGCACACTTCGGCTCGACAACGGCGCGCCGGGGGCCCGGAACGGGAAACGGCTGCGGGAAAAATCAGAAACCGGCAAGAGCACTTCGCTCGAGGGTAGAGTAACATATAGGAACTCACGGTTCGCCAATAGGACTCGCTGTTAGAGAATTACGAGCGAAAAATGGGATTTTCCAAGACTTAGGCTTGAAACCAGCACGAGCACTTCGCTCGGGGGTAGAGTAACTTCTATGACTGACGGTACACAAATAGGACTCACGGTTAGAGAATTACGTGCGAAACATGGGATTTTCCCACACTTAGGCTTGAAAACGGCCCGCCGGGGGTCCGGAAGGGAAAACAACTGTGGGAAAAATCGAAAAGTGGTACAAGCACTTCGCTCGAGGGTAGAGTAACTTGTAGGGACTAACGGTTCGTAAATAGGACTCCCAGTTAGAGAATTACGAGCGAAAAATTAGATTTTGCAACACTAAGGCTCGAAAACGGCCCGCCAGGGGTCCGGAAGGGGAAACGGCCTCCGAAAAATTGGAAATAGAAACCAACACTTCGCTCGAGCGTAGAGTAACTTGTAGGAACTGACGCTCGGAAATAGGACTCCCGGTCAGAGAATTACGAGCGAAACATGGATTCTCCAACACTTAGGCTCGAAAATGGCCTACCAGGGGTCCGGATTGGGAAACGGTCCAAGAAAAACTAGGAAACCAGCATGAGCACATCGCTCGAGGGTGTATTAAACTGTAGGAACTGACGGTACGCAAATAGGACTCCCGATTTGAGAATTACAAGCGAAACATGGGATTTTCCAACAAATAGGCTCGAAAACGGCCCGCTCGGGGCCCTAAACAGGAAACGGAGATCAGAAAAATTACAAACCGCCACGAGCACTTTGCTCGAGCGTAGAGTAACCTGTAGGAATTGACGATTCTCAAATAGGACTCCCGGATAGAGAATTACGAGCGAAACATGGGATTTTCCAACACTTTGGCTCGAAAATGACCCGCTGGGGGTCCGAAATGGGAAACGGCCACAAGAAAAATAAAAAAATGGCACGAGCACTTCACTCGAGGGTAGATTAACCTGTAGGAACTGACGGTTCGAAAATAGGAATCCCGGTTAGAGAATTAAGAGAGAAACATGGGATTTTCCCACACTTCGGCTCGACAACGGCCCGCCGGGGGCCCAGAACGGGAAACGGCTGCTGGAAAAATCAGAAACCGGAAGAGCACTTCGCTCGAGCGTAGAGTAACCTCTAGGAACTGACGGTTTGCCAATAGGACTCGCGGTTAGAGAATTACAAGCGAAAAATGGGATTTTCCAAGACTTAGGCTCGAAAACGGGCCGCTGGGGGTCCGAAACAGGAATCGGATGCGGAAGTAATTGAAACCCGGCACGAGCACTTCACTCGGGGGTAGAGTAACTTCTGTGACTGACGGTACGCAAATAGGACTCACGGTTAGAGAATTACGAGCAAAACATGGGATTTTCCCACACTTAGGCTTGAAAACTGCCCGCCGGGGGTCCAGAAGGGAAAACGACCGTGGGAAAAATCAAAAAGTGGTACGAGCACTTCGCTCAAGGGTAGAGTAACATATAGGAACTATTGGTTAGTAAATAGGACTCCCGGTTAGAGAATTACGAGCGAAACATGAGATTTTGCAACACTTAGGCTCGAAAACGGCCAGCCAGGTGTCCAGAACGGGAAACGGCCTCCGGAAAATTAGAATTCAAAACCAACACTTCGCTCGAGGGTAGAGTAACTCGTAGGAACTAACGCTTCGCAAATAGGACTCCCGGTCAGAGAATTACGAGCGAAACATGGCATTTTCCAACACTAAGGCTCGAAGATGGCCTACCCGGGGTCCGGAACGTGAAACGGTCCAAGAAAAACTAGGAAACCAGCACGAGCACTTCGCTCGAGGGTAGATTAAACTGTAGGAACTGACGGTACGCAAATAGGACTCCCGATTAGAGAATTACAAGCGAAACATTGGATTTTCCAACACGTTGGCTCGAAAACAGCCAGCCGGGGGCCCGAAACAGGAAACGGCCGAGGGAAGAATTGCAAACCGGCATGAACACTTTGCTCGAGGGTAGAGTAACCGGTAGGAATTGAAGGTTCACAAATAGGACTCCCGGTTAGAGAATTACGAGCGAAAAATTGGATTTTCCAAGACTTAGGCTCGAAAACGGGCCGCTGGGGGTCCGGAACGGGAATCGGCCGCGGGAATAATTGAAACCCGGCACGAGCAACTCGCTCGGGGGTAGAGTAACTTCTGTGACTGACGTTCACAAATAGGGCTCACGGTTAGAGAATTGCGAGAGAAACATTGCATTTTCCCACAGTTAGGCTTGAAAACGGCCTGCCGGGGGTCCGGAATGGGAAACGGCCATGGGAAAAATCGAAAAGTGGTATGAGCACTTCGTTCGAGGGTAGAGTAAGCTGTAGGAACTAACAGTTCGTAAATAGGACTCCCGGTTAGAGAATTACGAGCGAAACATGAGATTTTGCAACACTTAGGCTCGAAAAAGGCCCGCCTCGGGGTCCGGAATGGGAAACGGCCTCGAGAAAATTTGAAACCAAAACGAACACTTCACTCGAGGATAGAGTAACTTGTAGGAACTGACGCTTCGTAAATAGAACTCCCGGTCAGAGAATTACGAGCGAAACATGGCATTTTCCAACACTGAGGCTCGAAAATGGCCTACCAGGGTCCGGAATGGTAAACGGTCCAAGAAAAACTAGGAAACCAGCACGAGCACTTCACTCGAGGGTATATTAAACTGTAGGAACTGACGGTACGCAAATAGGACTCCCGGTTTGAGAATTACAAGCGAAACATGGGATTTTCCAACATGTAGGCTCGAAAACGGCCCGCTGGCGGCCCGAAAAGGGAAACGGCTGTGGGAAAGATTGCAAACCGGCACGAGCACTTTGCTCAAGCGTAGAGTAACCTGTAGGAATTGACGGTTCTCAAATAGGACTCCCGGATAGAGAATTACGAGCGAAACATGGAATTTTCCAACACTTATGCTCGAAAATGGCCCGCTGGGGGTCCAAAATGGGAAACGGCCACAGGAAAAATAAAAAACTAGCAGGAGCACTTCGCTCGAGGGTAGATTAACCTGTAGGAACTGACGATTCAAAAATTGGAATCCCGGTTAGAGAATTAAGAGAGAAATGTGGGATTTTCCTACACTTCGGCTCGACAACGGCCCGCCGGGGCCCCGGAATGGGAAATGGCTACGGGAAAAATCAGAAATCGGCAAGAGCACTTCGCTCGAGGGTAGAGTAACCTGTAGGAACTGACGGTTCGCCAGTAGGACTCGCGGTTCGAGAATTACGAGTGAAAAATGGGATTTTGCAAGACTTAGGCTCGAAAACCGGGTCGCCGGGGGTCCGGAATGGGAATCGGCCACGGGAATAATTGAAACCCAACACAAGCACCTCGTTTGGGGGTAGGGTAACTTCTGTGACTGACGGTTCGCAAATAGTGCTCACGGTTAGAGAATTACGAGCGAAACATGGAATTTTCACACACTTAGGCTTGAAAACGGACCGCCGGGTGTCCGGAATGGGAAACGGCCGTGGGAAAAATCAAAAAGTAGTACGAGCACTTCGCTCGAGGGTAGATTAACTTGTAGGAACTAACGGTTCGCAAATCGGACTCCCGGTTAGAGAATTACGAGAGAAACATGGGATTTTCCAACACTTAGGCTCGAAAACAGTCTGCCTGGGGCCCAAAATGGGAAACGGCCACAGGAAAATTCGAAAAATGGCACGAGCACTTCGCTCGAGGGAAGATTAACCTGTAGGAACTGACGGTTCGCAAATAGGACTCCCGCTTAGAAATTAAGAGAGAAACATGGGACTTTCGCACACTTTGGCTCGACAACGGCCCACCGGGGGCCCGGAATGGGAAACGGCCGCGGGAATAATTGAAACCCGGCACGAGCAATTTGCTCGGGGGTAGAGTAACTACTGTGACTGACGGTTCGCAAATAGGGCTCACGGTTAGACAATTGCGAGCGAAACATTGCATTTTCCCACACTTAGGCTTGAAAACGGCCAGCCGGGGGTCCGGAGCGGGAAACGGCCATGGGAAAAATTGAAAAGTGGTACGAGCACTTCGCTCGAGGGTAGAGTAAGTTGTAGGAGCTAACGGTTCGAAAATAGGACTCCCGGTCAGAGAATTACAAGCGAAACATGTGATTTTGCAACACTTAAGCTCAAAAAGGGCCCGCTAGGGGTCCGAAATGGGATACGGCCTCAAGAAAATTGGAAACCAAAATGAACACTTCGCTCGAGGAGAGAGTAACTTTTAGGAACTGATGCTTCGCAAATAGGACTCCCGGTCAGAGAATTACGAGCGAAACTTGGCATTTTCCAACACTAAGGCTCGAAAATGGCCCACCAGGGGTCCGGAACAGGAAACGGTCCAAGAAAAACTAGGAAACCAGCACGAGCACTTCGCTCGAGGGTATATTAAACTGTAGGAACTGACGGTACTTAAATAGGACTCCCGGTTTGAGAATTACAATCGAAACATGGGAATTTCCAACACGTAGGCTCGAAAACGGCCCGCTGGCGGCCCGAAAAGGGAAACGGCCGTGGGAAAAATTGAAAACCGGCGCGAGCACTTTGCTCAAGCGTAGAGTAACTTATAGGAATTGACGGTTCTCAAATAGGACTCTCGGATAGAGAATCACGAGCGAAACATGGAATTTTCCAACACTTAGGCTCGAAAATGGCCCGCTGGGGGTCCGAAATGGGAAACGGCCACAGGAAAAATAAAAAAATGGCAGGAGCACTACGCTCGAGGGTAGATTAACCTGTAGGAACTGACGGTTCGAAAATTGGAATCCCGGTTAGAGAATTAAGAGAGAAATATGGGATTCTCCCACACTTCGGCTCGACAACGGCCCGCCGGGACCCCGGAATGGGAAACGGCTGCGGGAAAAATCAGAAACCGGCAATAGCACTTCGCTCGAGGGTAGAGTAACCTGTAGGAACTGACAGTTCGGCAATAGGACTCGCGGTTAGAGAATTACAAACGAAAAATGGGATTTTCCAACAATTAGGCTCGAAAATGGGCCGCTGGGGGTCCGGAACCGGAATCGGCCGCGGGAATAATTGAAACACAACACGAGCACCTCGTTTGGGGGTAGTGTAACTTCTGTGACTGATGGTTCGCAAATAGGGCTCAAAGTTAGAGAATTACGAGCGAAACATGGGATTTTCACACACTTAGGCTTGAAAACGGACCGCCGGGTGTCCGGAATGGGAAACGGCCGTGGGAAAAATCAAAAAGTAGTACGAGCACTTCGCTCGAGGGTAGTGTAACTTGTAGGAAGCGCCGGTTCGCAAATCGGACTCCCGGTTAGAGAATTACGAGCAAAACATGGGATTTTCCAACACATAGGCTCGAAAATGGCCTACCGGGGGCCCGAAATGGGAAACGGCCACAGGAAAATTTGAAAAATGGCACGAGCACTTCGCTCGAGGGTAGATTAACCTGTAGGAACCGACGGTTTGCAAATAGGACACCCGGTTAGAAAATTAAGAGAGAAACATGGGACTTTCGCACACTTCGGCTCGACAACGGCCCGCCGGGGGCCCGGAACGGGAAACGGCCTCGGGAAAAATCAGAAACTGGAAAGAGCACTTCGCTCGAGGGTAGAGTAACCTATAGGAAACTGACGGTTTGCCAATAGGACTCGCGGTTAGAGAATTACGAGCGAAAAATGGGATTTTCCAAGACTTAGTCTCGAAAACAGGCCACTGGGGGTCCGAAATAGGAATCGTCTGCGGAAGTAATTGAAACCCGGCACGAGCACTTCGCTCGGGGGTAGAGTAACTTCCGTGACTAACGGTATGCAAATAGGACTCACGGTTAGAGAATTACGAGCGAAACATGGGATTTTCCCACACTTAGGCTTGAAAACAGCCCGCCGGGGGTCTAGAA
The DNA here is from genome assembly GCA_012931725.1 of Litsea cubeba. Lineage (NCBI taxonomy): Eukaryota > Viridiplantae > Streptophyta > Magnoliopsida > Laurales > Lauraceae > Litsea > Litsea cubeba. The sequence continues at coordinate 55,061,893 of CM022952.1, read as the reverse complement.
GGGAAAATGACCGTGGGAAAAATCAAAAAGTGGTACGAGCACTTCGCTCAAGGGTAGAGTAACTTGTAGGAACTCACGGTTCGTAAATAGGACTCTCGGTTAGAAAATTACGAGCGAAACATGAGATTTTGCAACACTTAAGCTTGAAAACGGCCCGCCAGGGGTTCGGAATGGGAAACGGCCTCTGGAAAATTTGAAATCGAAACGAACACTTCGCTCGAGGGTAGAGTAAGTTGTAGGAACTGACGCTTCGCAAGTAGGACTCCCAGTCAGAGAATTACGAGCGAGACATGACATTTTCCAACACTCAGGCTCAAAGATGACATACCAGGGGTCCGGAACGGGAAACGGTCCAAGAAAAACTAGGAAACCAGCACGAGCACTTCGCTCGAGGGTAGATTAAACTGTAGGAACTGACGGTACGCTAATAGGACTCCCGATTAGAGAATTACAAACGAAACATGGGATTTTCTAACACGTTGGCTCGAAAACGGCCAGCCGGGGGCCCAAAATGGGAAACAGCCGAGGGAAAAATTGCAAACCGGCACGAACACTTTGCTCGAGGGTAGAGTAACCGGTAGGAATTGACGGTTCACAAATAGGACTCCCGGTTAGAGAATTACGAGCGAAAATGGGATTTTCCAAGACTTAGGCTCGAAAATGGGCCACTGGGGGTCCGGAATGGGAATCGGCCGCGAGAATAATTGAAACCCGGCACGAGCAATTCACTCGGGGGTAGACTAACTTCTGTGACTGACGGTTCGCAAATAGGGCTCACGGTTAGCGAATTGCGAGCGAAACATTGCATTTTCCCACACTTAGGCTTGAAAACGGCCTGCCGGGGTCCGGAGCGGGAAACGGCCATGGGAAAAATTGAAAAGTGGTACGAGCACTTCGCCCGAGGGTAGAGTAAGTTGTAGGAACTAACGATTCGTAAATAGGACTCCCGGCTAGAGAATTACGAGCGAAACATGAGATTTTGCAACACTTAGGCTCGAAAACCTGCCCGCCAGGGGTCCGGAATGGGAAACGGCCTCGAGAAAATTGGAAACCAAGCGAACACTTCACTCGAGGATAGAGTAACTTGTAGGAACTGACTCATCGCAAATAGGACTCCGGTCAGAGAATTACGAGCGAAACATGGCATTTTCCAACACTCAGGCTCGAAAATGGCCTACCAGGGGTCCGGAACGGGAAACGGTCCAAGAAAAACTAGGAAACCAGCACGAGCACTTCGCTCGAGGGAAGATTAAACTGTAGGAACTGACGGTATGCAAATAGGACTCCCGATTAGGGAATTACAAGCGAAACATGGGATTTTCAAACACGTAGGCTCGAAAACGGCCCGCCGGGGGCCCGAAATGTGAAACGGCCGAGGGAAAAATTGCAAACCGGCACGAGCACTTTGCTCGAGGGTAGAGTAACCTATAGGAATTGACGGTTCACAAATAGGACTCCCGGTTACAGAATTACGAGCGAAACATGGGATCTTCCAACACTTAGGCGCGAAAACGGCCCTCTGGGGGTCCGAAATGGGAAACGGCCACAGGTAAAATAAAAAAGAAAATTCAAAAAATGGCACGAGCACTTCGGTCAAGGAGATTAACCTGCAGGAACTGACGGTTCGCAAATAGGACCCCGGTTAGAGAATTAAGAGAGAAACATGGGATTTTCCCGCACTTCGGCTCGACAACGGCCCGCCGGGGGCCCGGAATGGGAAACGGCTATGGGAAAAATCAGAAATCGGCAAGAGCACTTCGCTCGAGGGTAGAGTAACTTGTAGGAACTGACAGTTCGCCAATAGGACTCGCGGTTAGAGAATTACGCGCGAAAAATGGGATTTTCCAAGACTTAGGCTCGAAAACGGCCCGCTGGGGGTTTAGAACTGGAAACGGCCTCCGGAAAATTGGAAATCGAAACCAACACTTCGCTCGAGGATAGAGTGACTTGTAGGAACTGACGCTTCACAAATAGGACTCCCGGTCAGAGAATTACGAGCGAAACATGGCATTTTCCAACACTCAGGCTCGAAGATGGCCTACAAGGGGTCTGGAACGGGAAACGGTCCAAGAAAAACTAGGAAACCAGCACAAGCACTTCGCTCGAGGGTAGATTAAACTGTTGGAACTGACGGTACGCAAATAGGACTCCCGATTAGAGAATTACAAGCGAAACATGGGATTTCCCAACACGTTGGCTCTAAAACGGCCAACTGGGGGCCAGAAACGGGAAACGGCTGGTGGAAAATTTGCAAACCGGCACGAGCACTTTGCTCGAGGGTAGAGTAACCGGTAGGAATTGACGATTCACAAATAGGACTCCCGGTTAGAGAATTACGAACGAAAAATGGGATTTTCCAAGACTTAGGCTCGAAAATGGGCCGCTGGGGGTCCGGAACAGGAATCGGCCGCGGGAATAAATGAAACCCGGCACGAGCAATTCGCTCAGGGGTAGAGTAACTTCTGTGACTGATGGTTCGCAAATAGGGCTCACGGTTAGAGAATTGCGAGCGAAACATTGCATTTTCCTACACTTAGGCTTGAAAATGGCCTGCCGGGGGTCCGGAACGGGAAACAGCTTTGGGAAAATTCGAAAAGTGGAATGAGCACTTTGCTCGAGGGTAGAGTAAGTTGTAGGAACTAACGGTTCGTAAATAGGACTCCCGGTTAGAGAATGACGAGCGAAACATGAGATTTTGCAACACTTAGGCGCGAAAACAGCCCGCCAGGTGTCCGGAATGCGAAACGGCCTCGAGAAAATTTGAAACCAAAACGAACACTTCGCTCGAGGATAGAGTAACTTGTAGGAACTGACGCTTCGCAAATAGGACTCTCGGTCAGGCAATTACGAGCGAAACATGGCATTTTCCAACACTTAGGCTCAAAAATGGCCTACGAGGGGTTCGTAACGGGAAACGGTCCAAGAAAAACTAGGAAACCAGCACGAGCACTTCGCTCGAGGGTATATTAAACTGTAGGAACTGACGGTAACGCAAATAGGACTCCCGGTTTGAGAATTACAAGCGAGACATGGGATTTTCCAACACGTAGGCTCGAAAACGGCCCGCCGGGGGCCTAAAACGGGAAACGGCCGTGGAAAAAATTGCAAACCGGCAAGAGCACTTTGCTCAAACATAGAGTAACATGTAGGAATTGACGGTTCTCAAATAGGACTCCCGGATAGAGAATTACGAGCGAAACATGGAATTTTCTAACACTTAGGCTCGAAAATGGCCCGCTGGGGGTCCGAAATGGGAAACGGCCATAGGAAAATTCAAAAAACGGCATGAGCATTTCGTTCGAGGGAGATTAACCTGTAGGAACTGACGGTTCGAAAATAGGAATCTCGGTTAGAGAATTAAGAGAGAAATGTGGGATTTTCCCACACTTCGGCTCGACAACGGCCCGCCGGGGCCCCGGAACGGGAAACGGCTGCAGGAAAAATCAGAAATCAGCAAGAGGACTTCGCTCGAGGGTAGAGTAACCTGTAGAAACTGACGGTTCGCCAATAGGACTCGCAGTTAGAGAATTACGAGCGAAAAATGAGATTTTCCAAGGCTTAGGCTCGAAAACGGGTCGCTGGGGGTCCGGAATGGGAGTCGGCCGTGGAATAATTGAAACCCAACACGAGCACCTCGTTTGGGGGTTGTGTAACTTCTGTGACTGACGGTTCGCAAATAGGGCTCACGGTTAGAGAATTACGAGCGAAACATGGGATTTTCACACACTTAGGCTTGAAAACGGACCGCCGGGTGTCCGGAATGGGAAACGGCCGTGGGAAAATAAAAAAGTAGTATGAGCACTTCGCTCGAGGGTAAGTAACTTGTTGGAACTAACGGTTCGCAAATCGGACTCCCGGTTAGAGAATTACGAGCGAAACAAGGGATTTTACAACACTTAGGCTAAAACACTGCCTGCTGGGGGCCCCGAATGGGAAACGGCCACATGAAAAATCTTTAATTGGCACGAGCACTTCGCTCGAGGGTATATTAACCTGTACGAACTGACGTTTCACAAATAGGACTCCCGGTTAGAGAATTAAGAGAGAAATATGGGATTTTCGCACACTTCGGCTCAACAACGGCCCGCCGGGGGCCCGGAACGGGAAACGGCTGCAGGAAAAATCAGAAACTGGAAAGAGCACTTCGCTCGAGGGTAGAGTAACCTGTAGGAACTGACGGTTCGCCAATAGGACTCGCGGTTAGAGAATTACGAGCGAAAAGTGGGATTTTCCAAGACTTAGGCTCGAAAACGGGCCGCTGTGGGTCCAGAACGGGAATCGGCCACGGAAGTAATTGAAACCCGGCACGAGCAATTTGCTCGGGGGTAGAGTAACTTTTGTCACTGACGGTTCGCAAATAAGACTCATGGTTAGAGAATTACGAGTGAAACATGGGATTTTCCCACACTTAGGCTTGAAAACGGCCCGCCAGGGGTCCGGAAGGGAAACGGACCATGGGACAAAATCGAAAAGTGGTACGAGCTCTTCGCTCGAGGGTAGAGAACTTGTAGGAACTAACGGTTCGTAAATAGGACTCCCGGTTAGAGAATTACGAGCGAAACATGAGAATTTGCAACACTTAGGCTCGAAAACAGCCCGCCAGGGGCCCGGAACAGGAAACGGCCTCCGGAAAAGTGGAAATCAAAACAAACACTTCGTTCGAGGGTAGAGTAACTAGTAGGAACTGACGCTTCTCAAATAGGACTCCCGGTCAGAGAGTTACGAGCGAAACATGGCATTTTCCAACACTCAGGCTAAAAGATGGCCAACCGAATGGGAAACGGTCCAAGAAAAACTAGGAAACCAGCACGAGCACTTCGCTCGAGGGTAGATTAAACTGTAGGAACTGACGGTACGAAAATAGGACTCCCGATTAGAGAGTTACAAGCGAAACATGGGATTTTCCAACACGTAGGCTCGAAAACGGCCCGCCGGGGGCCCGGAACGGGAAACGGCCTGGGGAAAAATTGCAAACCGGCACGAGCACTTTGCTCGAGGGTAGTGTAACCTGTAGGAATTGACAGTTCACAAATAGGACTCCCAGTTAGAGAATTACGAGCGAAACATGGGATTTTCCAACACTTACGCTCAAAAAACGGCCCGCTAGGGGTCCGAAATGGGAAACGGCAACAGGAAAAATTGAAAAATGGCACGAGCACTTCGCTCGAGGGTAGATTAACCTCTAGGAACTGACGGTTCGCAAATAGGACTCCCGGTTAGAGAATTAAGAGAGAAACATGGGATTTTCCCACACTTCGGCTCGACAATGGCCCGCTAGGGGCCCGGAATGGGAAACGGCTGCGGGAAAAATCAGAAATCGGCAAGAGCACTTCGCTCGAGGGTAGAGTAACCTGTAGGAACTGACGGTTCGCCAATAGGACTCACTGTTAGAGAATTACGAGCGAAAAAATGGGATTTTCCAAGACTTAGGCTCGAAAACGGGCTGCTGGGGGTCCAGAATGGGAATCGGCCGCAGAAATAATTGAAACCCGGCACGAGCACTTCGCTCGGGGGTAGAGTAACTTCTGTGGCTAACGGTACGCAAATACGACTCAAGGTTAGAGAATTACGAGCGAAACATGGGATTTTCCCACACTTAGGCTTGAAAACGGCCCGCCGGGGGTCCGGAACGGGAAATGGCCGTGGGGAAAAATTGAAAAGTGGTACGAGCACTTCGCTCGAGGGTAGAGTAACTTGTAGGAACTAACGGTTCGTAAATAGGACTCCCGGTTAGAGAATTACGAGCGAAACATTAGATTTTGCAACACTTAGGCTCGAAAACAGCCCGCCAGGGGTCCGGAATGGGAACGGCCTCCGGAAAATTGGAAATCAAAACGAACACTTCGCTCGAGGGTAGAGTAACTTGTAGGAACTGACGCTTCGCAAATAGGACTCCCGGGCAGAGAATTACAAGCGAAACATGGCATTTTCCAACACAGGCTCGAAGACGGCCTACCAGGGGTCCAGAATGGGAAACGGTCCCAGAAAAACTAGGAAAACAGCACGAGCACTTCGCTCGAGGGAAGATTAAACTGTAGGAACTGATGGTATGCAAATAGGACTCCCGATAAGAAATTACAAGCGAAACATGGGATTTTCCAACACGTAGGCTCGAAAACGGCCCGCCGGGGGCCCAAAACGGGAAACGGCCTGGGGAAAAATTGCAAACCGGAACGGGAAACAGCTGTAGGAAAAATTAGAAATCGGCAAGAGCACTTTGCACAAGGGTAGAGTAGCCTGTAGGAATTGACGGTTCACAAATAGGACTCCCGGTTAGAGAATTAAGAGAGAAACATGGGATTTTCCAACACTTAGGCTCGACAACGGCCCGCCGGGGGCCCGGAACGGAAAACGGCTGCGGGAAAAATCAGAAACCCGGCAAGAGCACTTCGCCCGTGGGTAGAGTAGCCTGTAGGAACAGACGGTTCGCAAATAGGACTCGCAGTTAGAGAATTACGAGCGAAAATGGGATTTTCCAAGACTTAGGCTCGAAAACGGGCCGTTGGGGGTCCGGAACGGGAATCGGCCGCGGGAATAATTGAAACCCGGCATGAGCAATTCGGTCGGGGGTAAGAGTAACTTCTGTGGCTGACGGTTCGCAAATAGGGCTCACGGTTAGAGAATTGCGAGCGAAACATTGCATTTTCCCACACTTAGGCTTGAAAACGGCCTGCCGGGGGTTCGGAACGGGAAACGGCCATGGGAAAATTGAAAAGTGTTACGATCAATTCGCTCGAGGGTAGAGTAACTTCTACGAACTAACGGTTCATAAATAGGACTCCCGGTTAGAGAATTACGAACGAAACATGAGATTTTGCAAGACATCGGCTCAAAAACGGCCCGCTAGGGGTCCGGAATGGGAATGGCCTCGAGAAAATTGGAAACCAAAACGAACACTTCGCTCTAGGATAGAATAACTTGTAGGAAATGACGCTTCGCAAATAGGACTCCCGGTCAAAGAATTACGAGCGAAACATGGCATTTTCCAACACTCAAGCTCGAAATGGCCTACCAGGGGTCCGGAACGGGAAACGGTCCAAGAAAACCTAGGAAACAAGCACGAGCACTTCGCTCAAGGGTAGATTAAACTGTAGGAACTGACGGTACGCAAATAGGACTCCCGATTAGAGAATTACAAGCGAAACATGGGAATTACACAGCGAAACATGGGATTTTCAAACACGTAGGCTCGAAACCGGCCCGCCAGGGGCCCGAAACGGGAAACGGCCATGGGAAAAATTGCAAACCGGCACGAGCACTTTGCTTGAAGGTAGAGTAACCTGTAGGAATTGACGGTTCACAAATAGGACTCCCGGTTATAGAATTACGAGCGAAACATGGGATCTTCCAACACTTAGGCTTGAAAACGGCCCGCAGGGGGTCCGAAATGGGAAACGGCCACAGGAAAATCAAAAAGAAAATCAAAAAATGGCATGAGCACTTCGCTCAAGGCGATTAACCTGCAAGAACTGACGGTTCGCAAATAGGACCCCTGTTAGAGAATTAAGAGAGAAAACAAAGGATTTTCCCGCACTTCGGCTCGACAACGGCCCGCCGGGGCCCGGAATAGGAAAACGGCTGCAGGAGAAATCAGAAACCGGCAAGAGCACTTCGCTCGAGGGTAGAGTAACTTGTAGGAACTGACGGTTCGCCAATAGACTCGCGGTTAGAGAATTACGAGCGAAAAATGGGATTTTCCAAGACTTAGGCTCGAAAACGGGCCGCTGGGGGTCCGGAACGGGAATCGGCCGCAGGAATAATTGAAACCCAACATGAGCACCTCGTTTGGGGGTAATGTAACTATTGTGACTGACGGTTCGCAAATAGGGCTCACGGTTAGAGAATTACGAGCGAAACATGGCATTTTCACACACTTAGGCTTGAAAACGGACCGCCGGATGTCCGGAACGGGAAACTTCCGTGGGAAAAATTAAAAAAATTAGTACGAGCACTTCGCTCGAGGGTAGACTAACTTGTAGGAAGTAATGGTTCGTAAATAGGACTCTCGGTTAGAGAATTACGAGCGAAACATGAGATTTTGCAACACTTAGGCTCGAAAACGGCCCGCCAGGGGTCCGGAATTGGAAACGGCCTCGGGAAATTTGAAACCAAAACAAACACTTGGCTCGAGGGTAAAGTGACTTGTAGGAACTGACGCTTCACAAATAGGACTCTCGGTCAGAGAATTACGAGCGAAACATGGCATTTTTCCAACACTGAGGCTCGAAAATGGCCTGCCGGTGGTCCGGAACGGGAAACGGTCCAAGAAAAACTAGGAAACCAGCACGAGCACTTCGCTCGAGGACAGGTTAAACTATAGGAACTGACGTACGCAAATAGGATTCTCGGTTAGAGAATTACAAGCGAAACATGGGATTTTCCAATACTTAGGCTCGAAATTGGCCCGCCAGGGGCCCGGAAGTGGAAACGGACACGGGAAAAATCGAAAATTGGCACGAGCACTTCGGTTGAGGGTAGAGTAACCTGTAGGAACTGACGGTTCGTAAAATAGGACTCCTGTTAGAGAATTAAGAGCAAAACATGGGATTTTCCCATACTTAGGCTCGACAACGGCCAGCCGAGTGTCCGGAACGGGAAACGGCCGCGGGAAAAATCAGAACTTCCACGAACACTTTTCCCAAGTGTAGAGTAACTTGTAGGAATTGACGGTTCAAAAATGGGACCCCCGGTCAGAGAATTACGACAAACAATGAGATTTTCCAATAGTTAGGCTCGAAAATGGGCCGCCGGGGGACCGGAACGAGAAACGGCCATGGGAGAAATCGGAAACCGACACGAGCACTTCGCTCGGGGGTAGAGTAACTAAGAGGAACTGACGGTTCGCAAATAAGACTCCTGGTTAGAGAATTACGAGCGAAACATGGGATTTTCCAACACATAGGCTCGAAAACAGACCGCCGGGGGCCCGGAAGTGGGAACTGCCGGGGGAAAAATTGGAAAACGGCACGAGCACTTCGCTCGAGGGTAGATTAACCTATAGGAACTAACGGTAACGCAAATAAGACTCCCGGTTAGAGAATTACGAGCGAAACATGAGATTTTCCCACACTTAGGCACGAAAACGGCCCGCCGGGGTCCAGAATGGGAAACGGCAGCGGGAAAATTTGAAAAATAGCACGAGCACTTCGCTCGAGGGTAGGGTAATTATTAGGAACTAACGGTTCAAAAATAGGACTCTCGGTCAGAGAATTACGAGCGTAAAATGGGATTTTCCAAGACTTAGGCTCGAAAACGGGCCGCCGGGGGCCGCAACGGGAAACAGCCACGGGAATAATTGAAACCGGGCACGAGCACTTCTCTTGGGGGTAGAGTAACTTCTGTGACAGACGGTTCGAAAATAGGGCTCAGGGTTAGAGAATTACGAGCGAAACATTGGATTTTCCAACACTTAGGCTAGAAAACGGCCCGCCGGGGGTCCGGAAGGGAAAACAACCGTGGGAAAAATTGAAAAGTGGTACGAGCACTTCGCTCGAGGGTAGAGTGACTTGTAAGAACTGACGGTTCGTAAATAAGACTCCTGGTTAGAGAATTACGAGCGAAACATGAGATTTTGCAACACTTACGCTCGAAAACGGCCGGCCAGGGGTCCGGAACGGGAAACGGCCTCTGGAAAACTGGAAATCAAAATGAACACTTCGCTCGAGGGTAGAGTAGCTTGTAGGAACTGACGCTTCGTAAATAGGACTCCCGGTCAGAGAATTACGAGCGAAACATGGCATTTTCCAACACTGAGGCTCAAAGATGGCCTACCAAGGGTCCGGAATGGGAAACGGTCCAAGAAAAACTAGGAAACCAGCATGAGCACTTCGCTCAAGGGTAGATTAAACTATAGGAACTGACGGTACGCAAATAGGACTCCTGATTAGAGAATTACAAGCGAAACATGGGATTTTCCAACACGTAGGCTCGAAAACGGCCCGCCGGGGCCCGAAACGGGAAACGACCGTGGGAAAAATTGAAAAATGGCACGAGCACTTTGCTCGAGGGTAGAGTAACCTATAGGAATTGACGTTCACAACTAGGAATCCCGGTTAGAGAATTACGAGCGAAACATGGGATCTTCCAACACTTAGGCTCGAAAACGGCCAGCTGGGGGTCTGAAATGGGAAACGGCCATAGGAAAAATCAAAAAGAAAAATAAAAAAATGGCACGAGCACTTCGCTCAAGGAGATTAACCTGCAGGAACTGACGGTTCGCAAATAGGACTCCCGGTTAGAGAATTAAGAGAGAAACATGGGATTTTCCCGCACTTCGGCTCGACAACAGCCCGCCGAGGGCCCGGAACGGGAAACGGCTGTGGGAAAAATCAGAAACCGGCAAGAGCACTTCGCTCGAGGGTAGAGTAACTTGTAGGAGCTGACGGTTCGCCAATAAGACTCGCGGTTAGAGAATTACGAGCGAACAATGGGATTTTCCAAGACTTAGGCTTGAAAATGGGCCGCTGGGGGTCCGGAACGGGAATCGGCCACGGGAATAATTGAAACCCGGCACGAGCACTTCGCTCGGGGGTAGAGTAGCTTCTGTGAGTAACGGTTCGCAAATAGGGCTCACGGTTAGAGAATTAGGAGCGAAACATGGGATTTTCACACACTTAGGCTTGAAAACGGCCTGCCGGGTGTCCGGAACTGGAAACGGCCATGGGAAAATTTAAAAAGTGGAACCAGCACTTCACTCGAGGGTAGAGTAACTTGTAGGAACTAACAGTTCATAAATAGGACTCCTGGTTAGAGAATTACGAGCGAAACAAGTGATTTTGCAACACTTAGGCTCGAAAACGGCCCGCCAGGGGTCCGGAATGGGAAATGGCCTCAGGAAAATTGGAAACCAAAATGAGCACTTTGCTCGAGGGTAGAGTAACTTGTAGGAACTGACGCGTCGCAAATAGGACTCCCGGTCAAAGAATTACAAGCAAAACATGGCATTTTCCAACACTTAAGCTCGAAAATGGCCTTCCAGGGGTCCGGAACGGGAAACGGTCCAAGAAAAACTAGGAGACCAGCACGAGCACTTCGCTCGAGGGTAGATTAAATGGTAGGAACTGACGGTATGCAAATAGGACTCCCGGTTAGAGAATTACAATTGAAACATGGGATTTTCCAACACTTAAGCTCGAAAATGGAACGCCAAGGGCCCGGAAGTGGAAACGGTCGTGCGAAAAATCGAAAATCGGCACGAGCACTTCGGTTGAGGGTAGAGTAACCTGTAGGAACTGACGGTTCGTAAATAGGACTCCTGGTTATAGAATTAAGAGCAAAACATGGGATTTTCCCATACTTAGGCTCAACAACGGCCCGCCGGGTGTCCAGAACAGGAAACGGCCGCGGGAAAAATCAGAAACTGCCAATAACACTTCGCCCAAATGTAGAGTAACTTGTAGGAACTGACGGTTCAAAAATAGGACCCCCGGTCAGAGAATTACGACGAAAATGAGATTTTCCAAGACTTAGGCTCGAAAAGGGGCCGCCGGGGGTCCCGAACGAGAAACGGCCATGGGAGAAATCGGAAACCGACACGAGCACTTCGGTCGGAGGTAGAGTAACTAAGAGGAACTGACGGTTCGCAAATAGGACTTCTGGTTAGAGAATTACGAGCAACACATGGGATTTTCCAACACTTACGCTCGAAAATAGACCGCCGGGGGCCCGGAAGTGGAAACGGCCACGGGAAAAATCAGAAAACGGCACGAGCACTTCGCTCGAGGGTAGATTAACCTATAGGAACTAATGGTACGCAAATAGGACTCTCGGTTAGAGAATTACGAGCGAAACATGAGATTTTCCCACACTAAGGCTCGAAAACGGCCCGCCGGGGTCCGGAATGGGATACCGCAGAGGGAAAAATTGGAAAAACAGCACGAGCACTTTACCCGAGGGTAGAGAAACTTGTAGGTTTTCACGGTTCAAAAATAAAACTCCCAGTCAGTGAATTACGAGCGTAAAATTGGATTTTCCAAGACTTAGGCTCGAAAACGGGCCGCCGGGGGTCCGCAGTTGGAAACGGCTACGGGAATAATTGAAACTCGGCACAAGCACTTCTCTTGGGGGTAGAGTAACTTCTGTGACTGACGGTTCAAAAATACTGCTCACGGTTAGAGAATTACGAGCGAAACATTGGATTTTCCCACACTTAGGCTTGAAAACGGCCCGCCGGGGGTCCGGAAGGGAAAACGACCGTGGGAAAAATCGAAAAGTGGTACGAGCACTTCGCTCGAGGGTAGAGTAACTTGTAGGAACTAACGGTTCATAAATAGGACTCCCGATTAGAGAATTACGAGCGAAACATGAGATTTTGCAACACTTACGCTCGAAAACAGCCCGCCAGGGGTCCGAAACGGGAAACGGCTTCCGGAAAATTGGAAATCGAAACGAACACTTCGCTCGAGGGTAGAGTAACTTGTAGGAACTGACGCTTCGCAAATAGGACTCCTGGTCAGAGAATTACGAGCGAAACATGGCATTTTCCAACACTCAGGCTCGAAGATGGCCTACCATTGGTCTGGAATGGGAAACGGTCCAAGAAAAACTAGGAACCCAGCATGAGCACTTCTCTCAAGGGTAGATTAAACTATAGGAACTGATGGTACGCAAATAGGATTCCCAATTAGAGAATTACAAGCAAAACATGTGATTTTCCAACACCTAGGCTCGAAAACGGTCCGCCTGGGGCCCGAAACGGGAACCGGCCGTGGGGAAAATTGCAAACTGGCATGAGCACTTTGCTCGAGGGTAGAGTAACCTGTAGGAATTGACGGTTCACAAATAGGACTCCCGGTTAGAGAATTACGAGCAAAACATGGGATCTTCCAACACTTAGGCTCCAAAACGGCCCGTTTGGGATCCGAATGGGAAACGGCCACAGGAAAAATCAAAAAGAAAAATAAAAAATGGCACGAGCAATTCGCTCAAGGAGATTAACCTGCAGGAACTGACGGTTCGCAAATAGGACTCCCGGTTAGAGAATTAAGAGAGAAACATGGGATTTTCCTGCACTTCGGCTCGACAACGGCCCGGCGGGGGCCCGGAACGGGAAACGCCTGTGGGAAAAATCAGAAATTGGCAAGAGCACTTCGCTCGAGGGTAGAGTAACTTGTAGGAACTGACGGTTCGCCAATAGCACTCGCGGTTAGAGAATTACGAGCGAAAAATGGGATTTTCCAAGACTTAGGCTCGAAAACGGGCCGCTGGGGGTCCGGAACGGGAATCGACCGCGGGAATAATTGAAACCCGGCACGAGCGCTTCGCTCGGGGGTAGAGTAATTTATGTGACTGATGGTTCGCAAATAGGGCTCACGGTTAGAGAATTAGGAGCGAAACATGGGGTTTTCACACACTTAGGCTTTAAAACGGCCTGCCGGGTGTCCGGAATGGGAAACGGCCATGGGAAAAAACGAAAAGTGGTAACAGCACTTCGTTTGAGGGTAGAGTAACTTGTAGGACCTAACGGTTCGTAAATAGGACTCCCGGTTAGAGAATTACGAGCTAAACATGAGATTTTGCAACACGTAGGCTCGAAAACGGCCCACCAGTGGTCCGGAATGGGAAACGGCCTCAGGAAAATTGGAAACCGAAACGAACACTTTGCTCGAGGGTCGAGTAACTTATAGGAACTGACGTGTCGCAAATAGGACTCCCGGTCAGAGAATTACGAGCGAAACATGGCATTTACCAACACTTAGGCTCGAAAATGGCCTACTAGGGGTCCGGAACATCAAACGGTCCAAGAAAAACAAGGAAACCAGCACGAGCACTTCGCTAGAGGGTAGATTAAACGGTAGGAACTGACAGTATGCAAATAGGACTCCCGGTTAGAGAATTACACGCGAAACATGGGATTTTCCAACACTTAAGCTCGAAAATGGAACGCCCGGGGCCCGGAAGTGGAAACAATCGTGGGAAAAATTGAAAATCGGCACGAGCACTTCGGTTGAGGGTAGAGTAACCTGTAGGAACTGACGGTTCGTAAATAGGACTCCTGGTTAGAGATTAAGAGCAAAACATGGGATTTTCGCATACTTAGGCTCAACAACGGCCCGCCGGGTGTCCGGAACGGGAAACGTCCACGCGAAAAATCAGAAACTGCCACGAACACTTCGCCCAAATGTAGAGTAACTTGTAGGAACTGACGGTTCAAAAATCGGACCCCCAGTCAGAGAATTACGACGAAAAATGAGATTTTCCAAGACTTAGGCTCGAAAAGGGGCCGCCGGGGGTCCGGAACGAGAAATGGCCATGGGAGAAATCGAAAACCGACACGAGAACTTCGCTCGGGGGTAGAGTAACTAAGAGGAACTGACGGTTCGCAAATAGGACTCCTGGTTAGAGAATTACGAGCGAAACATGGGATTTTCCAACACTTGGGCTCGAAAACAGACCGCCGGGGGCCCGGAAGTGGAAACAGCCGCGAGAAAAATCGAAAAAAGGCACGAGCACTTTGCTCGAGGGTAGATTAACCTGTAGGAACTGACGGTACGCAAATAGGACTCCCGGTTAGAGAATTACGAGCGAAACATGAGATTTTCCCATACTTAGGCTCGAAAATGGCCCGCCGGGGTCCGGAATGGGAAACGGCAGTGGGAAAAATTGGAAAACAGCACGAGCACTTCGCTCAAGGGTAGAGAAACTTGTAAGAACTCACGGTTCAAAAATAGGACTCCCGGTCAAAGAATTACGAGCGTAAAATGGGATTTTCTAAGACTTAGGCTCGAAAACGGGCCGTCGGGGGTCCAAAAAGGGAAACGGCCGCGGGAAAAATCGGAAACTGAGACGAGCACTTCGCTTGGGGGTAGAGTAACTAAGAGGAACTAACGGTTCGTAAATAGGACTCCCGATAGAGAATAACGAGCGAAACATGGGATTTTCCCACACTTGGGCTCGAAAAAGGCCCGCCGGGGGTCCGGAACGGGAAACGGCCGTAGGAAAAATTAGAAACCGGCACGAGCACGTCGTTTGAGGGTAGAATGACCTGTAGGAACTGACGGTTCGCAGATAGGACACCTGGTTAGAGAATTAAGACCAAAATATAGGATTTTCCAACAGTAAGGCTCAAAAACGGCCCGCCGGGGGCCCGGAACGGAAAACGGTAGTGGGAAAAATTGGAAACCGGCAACAGCACTTCGCTCGAGGGTGGATTAACATGTAGGAACTAAGGGTTCGCAAATAGGACTCCCGGTTAGAGAATTACAAGAGAAACATAGGATTTTCCAACACTTAGGCTCGAAAATGACCCGCCGGGGGCCCGAAACGGGAAATGGCCGTGAGAAAAGTTGCAAACCGGCACGAGCACTTTGCTCGAGGGTAGAGTAACCTGTAGGAATTGACGGTTCACAAATAGAACTCCGGTTAGAGAATTACGAGCGAAACATGGGATTTTCCAACACTTAGTGTAGGACCCCGACCCCCAGTTCTTTTGTTTAGTATTGTTTTAATCATGGTTTGGCTTTTTAAGTGAGATTAGAGTTGGTTTGACTTGTCTTTGAGTTTGACTAGATTTTTCATAGCCTTGGAGATTTTGAAGACCGTTGACTTAGTTTGACCCGGTCTTTGTAAAATGTATTTTTATGAGAAATCACTTTGATTTCTAAAAATTCCAAATTTGGTGTATTTTGACTCATCTCATTAATTTGAACAACTTTCATGTTTTGACCATTTTGATTTGATGCTCAGAAATCGCGTTTTTCGAGAAAAATGAGCAAAAATGACATTTTCACTAAATCTGTCCATAAATCTCGAAAATTTCAGAAATTGGGGAAAATATACTTTTTAGAAAATAGATTTTTCACTGGTCATTTTTGTCTTCTTCCTCGTTTCATTCGGGGCCCGCAAATGCCATTTTTAGCCTTGTGAAGATTGGGACCCACAAACCCAACTTGTACAAAGTGTTGTATCTTTCCTCTTCTTCCCCCATTTCTCATCTTCCTGCAACGGTGGCTGTGTGTAGGGTTTTCCCTTCCAACACACACTCTCTCTCTCTTCTAGAACACCTTCTTCTTGAAGACCTTGAGGAAGATTGATCTCCTAAGCACCTTCCCCACCTTTCAAGCTTCTCAAAGGCCCATTTCTTCAGAGATTTTGAGCTAGGCAATCCTCTCCTTCAGGCTCTTCTTTCTTGTTCGAACTACAATAGGTTAGCCATTTGCTTTCTTTTGTAAAATCTTGGTTTTTCAAACCATTTGTAATGCTTTTCTCAAACTTGCAAGGAAATTTCTTGGAGTTATAAAAAGGGATTGATTTTTCAAGGGTTTTCTCTTGGATATTTTTGGGGCTTTTGTAGATTTGGGGCTCTGCTATTAGAGAGGTGCTCTTGGAGTGGTTTGCCCCCTATTCTTGGCTAGAGGCAAGTAAAATATTCAGTTGATGTGATGATTATTGTTTAATATGAATGATTTCATGAATTTCCTATCCTATCTTATGTTTTCCTTATGGTATATGGATTTATCTTTGAAATGTTTAAGCAATGGTTTGTGTTTAATCTTCTTTAAATTATTGTTAGTATTAAATCTTGGTTTTGTCCTTCAACTAATCATCTTTGGATCAGCTATTTATATTTCATAATGTTAGTAATTTGATGAATGAAATGGTTATGTCCATATTTGATTTTTGGAAAGAATGGAATGATTTAATGTATGGTTGTTTTAATGGTTTGAGCAAAGATTTATGTTTATGGTTCTCTAGTTTATGATTCCAATAATCTGAGATTTTTATTTAGTAATGAATCATCTTTGAATTTGTTTTGCACATTTCAGATTTTAATGTTTTGATGGATAAAAGTGCCTTGTTCATGCTTGAATCTTGGAAAGAATGGAATGATTTAATGTATGGTTGTTTTAATGGATTGGGTGTGGCAAGGAGAAGCCCAAAGTGTTTGTAAGATTAATTGGATTGATTATGAATGGTGATTTGATGAGTTTGGGAGGTCAAGGAAGGGCCCAAATGATCTTGGAAATTTGTATGAAAGAAAAGGAATGAAAAAGGATCAAAAAAAAAAAAGATGGACAAATGAGAAAAATCACCCAGCCAAGCCAATTCCGGGCCTGGTTCTGGCCTGGGTTCAGGGGCCGATTTCTGGGCCCATTTCAATGCTTCGTTGGGCCTGTTTTTGAGGCTTTTATGGGCCTGATTTAAGACCTGTTATTGGACTGTTTTAAGACCTGATTTTTGGGCTACTTTAAGGACTGGTTTGGGCCAAGTTGGTGGACTGTTTTGGGCTTGGGTTAAGGCCAGCTGTGGGCCTGATTAAAAAGGATTTAAACCAGTTTTAATGAGGACTCATTGGATATATTTTCAGGTCCACTTCAAGCTTCAAGCCCAATTCAGCCCAATTCTTTTCTATATGTGAAGTCCATTCAGCCCATTTACAATCCTTGAAATATTATGCAAAGTGATTTGAATCATGATCAAAACCATTTGGGAACCTTCCAAGTCTCAATGTACACTTCATCCCTTGTGATTGTCAAGGATCTTCTGTGGCACCAAATTTCTTTCTATTAATGACAATAAATGGGGTTAAATGTGCATCAAGATGACCCGCATTAGACAGTCGAATCATCATACATTCATTATGTAAATATGGTTTTGTTTGTATTCTTTTATAAACCTATTTGAAGGCTTTGAGGTGGTTTACCACATTAGTACCACATTAGTGGACATTGATAAGACTACTCATCTATTTTGCTCGGATTCGTCAATATGTATTTGTTCGGAGTAGTTTTCTTATCGATTTTGGAAATATATCTTATGAACGGATTTGTATTACTTTGATGTGTATTTGAGTGGTTTACCATGGAGATTAATATGTTTTCTATGAATCGATTTGGAAGGAGATTTGAGTGGTTCGCCACATTCGAAAATATATCGATAAGACTATTATTTTGAAAATAAAACCTCGAGGCAAGACGGGGCCAGAGCTTTGTAGTGCGAGCCCATGAGCCAAAGAGACTATTATTTCGAGAATAAAACCTTGAGGCAATACGGGGCCAGAGCGTCGTAGTGTGAGCCCATGAGCCAAAGGGATTATTATGGTTTGGGTTGTATCAGTTTGGGTTTTGAAAACTAAAGGCACCACTAGGCTTAGGTCACCTTGTCGGGCTGATCACCCGGCTTGGGATTTTTAATTTGTCTGCCAGCTGCAGTTTGGATTCTGTCTGTACCGACCATGGCAATGGTTCTGATCTGCCGGTCCCACGCTTAGTGGCTACGGTTCTGATTTTGATCTGCCGGTTCCATTTGTATGGCTACGGTTCTGATTCTGTTTCCGGTCCCACGTGTAGTGGCTACGGTTCTGTCTGCTCTTGTTACTTCGGTAATAGGAGAATATGGCTATGTGTGGTTTGCCAATGTTTTATCCGTTGTTATTTTGTTTTATGATTCTTGTTTGTCTATGCTCATTATAATCTTTGAATTTATTAATGTTTAAGAAATCGATCTTTTATCGTATTGTCTCTATTATTCAGGATTTTAAATGTATTCCCAATTAATAAACGTTTTACGTAATCTGTTATCTTTTTAAGATATTTATGTTTCAGATACGGTTCATTTATTTGCTTTGATAATTATGTTCAGTCTTTCAATCGTTTTATCATGGTTTATTACTATTATTGTTTAGACTCTTTAAATGAAATTACAATGATTCCATCGGATTTTATAAATGCCCATTTCCATATTACTTGTTTATTTGCTTGCCAGACCGTCGTGTCTGACCCTGTTTGTTTGGTGCCAGATTTCTCTTCCATTGCTTTTTAGGTGTTTGATTGGAGGAGGCGGTGGAACCGCCGTTCTGACGTGAGAGGATGCCCTTTGATGTCATATAGATATCAAGTTTGGCACCGGAGCTCGTAATATCACTTGGGGTAGTATTTTATTTAGTGGTTTATTTGTATGGCTTTGTTAGTTTTTTTCATGGGAGTTGTAATTAAGACACTTGTGTTTTGTAACTTTCACATATGTGGGAAATAAAATATCCTGTTACTGCCAGCCCAGTATTCTATGATTTTTGATCTGTACCAGTCTGCTTATGTGATGGCTTTATGATATTGGTTGAGTGCGACATGGAATCCGATGGCCACGAACTCCGGGTCGCAACACCATGATTAGCTTCCGCAAAATATTCAGGACATGATGGAATTTTATTATCCTCATTCACGCGGATCTTGGGAAATACAACAAAAATTTTAATCAATCCCAAAATTTCGAATCCCGAGGTCGGATCACTGCAGGGCCCGGTTTCGGGGTGTGACACTTAGGCTCGAAAATGGCCTGCTGGGGGTCCGAAATGGGAAACGGCCGCAGGAAAAATTGAAAAATGGCACGAGCACTTCGCTCGAGGGTAGATTAACCTGTAGGAACTGACGGTTTGCAGATAGGACTCCCGGTTTGAGAATTAAGAGAGAAAAATGGGATTTTCCCACACTTCGGCTCGACAACGGCCCGCCGGGGGCCCGGAACGGGAAATAGCTATGGGAGAAATCTGAAACCGGCAAGAGCACTTCGCTCGAGGGTAGAGTAGCCTGTAGGAACTGATGGTTCGCCAATAGGACTCGCGGTTAGAAAATTACGAGCGAAAAATGGGATTTTCCAAGACTTAGGATCGAAAACGGACCGCTGGGGGTCCGGAATGGGAATCGGCCGTGAGAATAATTGAAACCCGGCACGAGCACTTCGCTCGGGGGTAGAGTAACTTCTGTGATTGACGGTTCGCAAATAGGACTCATGGTTAGAGAATTACTAGCGAAACATAGGATTTTCCCACAGTTAGGCTTGAAAATGGCCCGCCGGGGGTCCGGAACGGGAAACGCCCGTGGGAAAAATCGAAAAGAGGTACGAGCACTTCGCTCGAGGGTAGAATAACTTGAAGGAACTAACGGTTCCTAAATAGGACTCCCGATTAGAGAATTACGTGCAAAACATGAGATTTTGCAACACTTAGGCTCGAAAACGGCCCGCCAGGGGTCCGGAATTGGAAACGGCCACGGGAAAATTGGAAACCAAAATGAACACTTCGCTCGAGGATAGAGTAACATGTAGCAACTGACGCTTCGCAAATAGGACTCCCGGTCAGAGAATTACGAGCGAAACATGGCATTTTCCAACACTTAGGCTCGAAAATGGCCTACCAGGGGTCCAAACGGGAAACGGTCCAGAAAAACTAGGAAACCAGCACGAGCACTTCGCTCGAGCATAGATTAAACTGTAGGAACTGATGGTACGCAAATAGGACTCCCGGTTATAGAATTACAAGCGAAACATGAGATTTTCCTACACGTAGGCTCGAAAACGGCCCGCCGGGGGCCCGAAACGGGAAATGGCTGTGGGAAAAGTTGAAAATCGGCATGAGCACTTTGCTTGAGGGTAGAGTAACCTGTAGGAATTGACGGTTCCCAAAAAGGACTCCTGATTAGAGAATTACGAGCAAAACATGGGATTTTCCAACACTTAGGCTCGAAAACGGCCCGCTGGGGGTGCGAAATGGGAAACGGCTACAACAAAAAATTAAGAAACGGCATGAGCACTTCGCTTGAGGGTAGATTAATCTGTATGAATTGACGGTTCGCAAATAGGACTCCCGGTTAGAGAATTAAGAGAGAAACATGGGATTTTCCCACACTTCGGCTCGACAACGGCCCGCCGGGGGCCCGAAACGGGAACGGCTGCCGGAAAAATTAGAAACCAGCAAGAGCACTTCGTTCGAGGGTAGAGTAACCTGTAGGAACTGACGGTTTGCCAATAGGACTCGTGGTTAGAGGATTACGAGCGAAACATGGGATTTTCCAAGACTTAGGCTCGAAAATGGGCCGCTGGGGGTCCGGAATGGGAAACGGCCGTGGGAAAAATCAAAAAGTGGTACGAGCACTTCGCTCGAGGGTAGAGTAACTTGTAGGAATTAACGGTTCGTAAATAGGACTCCAGGTTAGAGAATTACGAGCGAAACATGAGATTTTACAACACTTAGGCTCGAAAACGGCCCGCCAGGGGTCCGGAACGGGAAACGGCCTCGGGAAAATTGGAAACCGAAATGAACACTTCGCTCGAGGGTAGAGTAACTCGTAGGAACTGACGCTTCCCAAATAGGACTATATGGTCAGAGAATTATGAGTGAAACATAGCATTTTCCAACACTTAGGCTCGAAAATTGCCTACCAGGGGTCCGGAACGGGAAATGGTCTAATAAAAACTAGGAAACCAGCACGAGCACTTCGCTCGAGGATAGATTAAACTGAAGGAACTGAAGGTACGCAAATAGGACTCCCAGTTAGAGAATTACAAGCGAAACATGGGATTTTCCAACACTTAGGCTCGAAAACGGCCCGCCGGGGGCCTAGAGGTGGAAATGGTCGCGGAAAAAATTGAAAACCAGCACGAGCACTTCGGTTGAGGGTAGAGTAACCTGTAGGAACTGACGGTTCGTAAATAGGACTCCTGGTTAGAGAATTAAGAGCAAAACATGGGATTTCCCATACTTAGGCTTGACAATGGCCCGCCGGGGGTCCGGAACGGGAAATGGCCGTGGGAAAAATCTGAAACTGCCACGAACACTTCGTTCAAGTGTAGAGTAACTTGTAGGAATAGACGATTCAAAAATAGGACCCCCGGTCAGAGAATTACGATGAAAAATGAGATTTTCCAAGACTTAGGCTCAAAAACGGGCCGCCGGGGGTCCGGAACGAGAAACGGCCATGGGAGAAATCAGAAACCAATACGAGCACTTCGCTCGGGGGTAGAGTAACTAAGAGGAACTGACGGTTCGCAAATAGGACTCCTGGTTAGAGAATTACGAGCGAAACAGGAAACGGCCGCAGGAAAAATCAGAAACCATCACGAACACGTCATTTGAGGGTAGAATAACATGTAGGAACTGACGGTTCACGGGTAGGACACCTGGTTAGATAATTGAGACCAAAATATAGGATTTTCCAACAGTAAGGCTCGAAAACAGCCTGCCGGGGGCCCAGAATGGAAAACGGTAGCTGAAAAAATTTGAAACCGGTAGGAGCACTTCGCTCGAGGGTAGATTAACCTGTAGGAACTAACGGTTCGCAAATAGGACTCCCGGTTACAGAATCACACGAGAAACATGGGATTTTCAACACTTAGGCTCGAAAACGGCCCGGCGGCGGCCCGAAACGGGAAACGGCCGTGGGAAAAATTGCAACCAGCACGAGCACTTTGCTCGAGGGTAGAGTAACCTTTAGGAATTGACGGTTCACAAATAGGACTCCCGGTTGGAGAATTACGAGCGAAACATGGAATTTTCCAGCACTTAGGCTCGAAAACGGCCCAATGGGGGTCCGAAATGGGAAATGGCCACAGGAAAAATCGAAAAATGGCGCGAGCATTTCGCTCGAGGGTAGATTAACCTGTAAGAACTGACGGTTCGCAAATAGGACTCCCGGTTAGAGAATTAAGAGAGAAACATGCGATTTTCCCACACTTCAGCTCAATAACGGCCCACCGGGGGCCCGGAATGGGAAACGACTGCGGGAAAAATCATAAACGGGCAAGAGCACTTCGCTCGAGGGTACAGTAACCAGTCGGAACTGACGGTTCGCCAATAGGACTCGCGGTTAGAGAATTACGAGCGAAAAATGGGATTTTCCAAGACTTAGGCTCGAAAATAGGCCGCTGGGGGTCCGGAATGGGAATCGTCCGCGGGAATAATTGAAACCCGGCACGAGCACTTCGCTCGGGGGTAGAGTAACTTTTGGGACTGACGGTTCGCAAATAGGACTCACGGTCAGAGAATAACGAGCGAAACATGGGATTTTCCCACACTTAGGCTTGAAAACGGCCCGCCGGGGGTCTGGAACGGGAAACGGCTGTGGGAAAAATCAAAAAGTAGAACAAGCACTTCATTTGAGGGTAGAGTAACTTGTAGGAACTAACGTTTCGTAAATAGGACTCCCGGTTAGAGAATTACGAACGAAACATGAGAATTTACAACACTTAGGCTCGAAAACGGCCCCCGCCAGGGGTCCGGAATGGGAAAAGGCCTCGGGAAAATTGAAAGCGAAACGAACACTTCGCTTGAGGGTAGAGTAACTTGTAGCAACTGACGCTTCGCAAATAGGACTCCCGCTTAGAGAATTACGAGCGAAACATGGCATTTTCCGACACTTAGGCTTGAAAATGGCGTACCTGGGGTCCGGAACAGGAAACTGTCCAAGAAAAACTAGGAAACTAGCACGAGCACTTCGCTAGAGGGTAGATTAAACTGTAGGAACTGACGGTACATAAATAGGAGTCCCGATTAGAGAATTAAGAGCAAAACATGGGATTTTCCCATACTTACTCTCGACAACGGCCCGCCGGGTGAACGGGAAACGGCCGCGGGAAAAATCAGAAACTGCCACGAACACTTCGCTCAAGTGTAGAGTAACTTGTAGGAACTGACGGTTCAAAAATAGGACCCCCGGTCAGAGAATTATGACGAAATATGAGATTTTCCCAAGACTTAGGCTCGAAAACGGGCCGCCAGGGGTCCGGAACGAGAAACAGCCATGGAGAAATCGGAAACCGACATGAGCACTTCGCTCGAGGGTAGAGTAACTAAGAGGAAATGACGGTTCGCAAATAGGACTCCTGGTTTAGAGAATTACGAGCGAAACATGGGATTTTCCTGCACTTAGGCTTGAAAACAGACCGCCGGGGGCCCGGAAGTGGAAACGGCCACGGGAAAAAATTAGAAACCGGCACGAGCACTTCGCTCGAGGGTAGATTAACCTGTAGGAACTGACGGAACGCAAATAAGACTCCCGGTTAGAGAATTACCGAGCGAAACATGGGATTTTCCAACACATAGGCTCGAAAACGGCCCGCCGGGGCCCCGAAGTTAAAACAGCCATGGGAAATATTGGAAAGCAGGATGAGCACTTCGCTTGAGGGTATAGTAACATGAAGGAACTGACGGTTCGTAAATAGGAATCTTGCTTAGAGAATTAAGTGCAAAACATGGGATTTTCCCATACTCAGGCTTGACAACGGCCTACCGGGGGTCCGGAAAGGGGACGGCCGTGGGAAAAATCAGAAAATACCACAAACACTTCGCTCGACTGTAGAGTAACTTGTAGGAACTGACGATTCATAAATAGGACTCCCGGTCAAAGAATTACGACGAAAAATGGGATTTTCCAAGACTTAGGCTCGAAAACGGGCCGCCGGGGGTCCAGAACGAGAAACGGCCACGGGAGAAATAAAAAACCGACACTGGCACTTCACTTAGGGGTAGAGTAACTAAGAGGAACTGACGGTTCGCAAATAGAACTCCCGGTTAGAGAATTATGAGCGAAACATGGGATTTTATAACACTTAGGCTCGAAAACGGCCCGCCGGGGGTCGGGAACGGGAAACGGCCACAGGAAAAAATGGAAACCGGCACGAGCACTTTGCTTGAGGGTAGAGTAACCTGTAGGAAATGACGGTTCCCAAATTGGACTCCCGTTTAGAGAATTACGAGCGAAACATGGGATTTTCCCACACCTAGGCTTGAAAATGGCCCGCCAGGGTCCGGAAGGGGAAACGGCAGTGGGAAAAATCAGAAAACAGCATGCGCACTTCTCTCGAGGGTAGAGTAACTTGTAGGAACTGACGGTTTAAAAATAGGACTCCCGATCAGAGAATTACGAGCGAAAAATGGGATTTTCCAAGACTTAGGCTCGAAAACGGGCCGCCGGGGGTCCGGAATGGGAAACCACCACGGGAAAAATTAGAAACTGGCATGAGCACTTCGCTCGGGGGTTGAGTAACTAAGAGGAACTAACGGTTCGTAAATAGGACTCCCGATAGAGAATAACGAGCGAAACATGGGATTTTCCCACACTTGGGCTCGAAAAAGGCCCGCCGGGGGTCCGGAACGGGAAACGGCAGCGGTAAAAATCAGAAAACCGGCACGAGCACGTCATTTGAGGGTAGAATGACCTGTAGGAACTGACGGTTCGCAGATAGGACACCTGGTTTGAGAATTAAGACCAAAATATAGGATTTTCCAATAGTAAGGCACAAAAACGGCAATGGGAAAAATTGGAAACCGGCAACAGCACTTCGCTCGAGGGTGGATTAACATGTAGGAACTAAGGGTTCGCAAATAGGACTCCCGGTTAGAGAATTACAAGAGAAACATGGGATTTTCAACACTTAGGCCAGAAAACGGCCCGCCGGGGGCCCGAAACCGAAAACGGATGTGGGAAAAATTACAAACCGGCACGAGCACTTTGCTCGAGGGTAGAGTAACCTGTAGGAATTGACGGTTCACAAATAGGACTTCCGGTTAGAGAATTACAAGCGAAACATGGGATTTTCCAATACTTAGGCTCGAAAACGGCCCGCTGGGGGTCCGAAATGGGAAACGGCCACAGGAAAAATCAAAAAATGGCACGAGCACTTCGCTCGAGGATAGATTAACCTGTACGAACTGACGGTTCGCAAAAAAGACTCCCGGTTAGAGAATTAAGAGAGAAACATCGGATTTTCCCACACTTCGGCTTGACAATGGCCCGCTGGGGCCCAGAATGGGAAACGGCGGCAGGAAAAATCAGAAATCGGCACGAGCACTTCGCTCGAGGGTATATAGAGTAACTTGTAGGAACTGCCGGTTCGCCAATAGGACTCGCTGTTAGAGAATTACGAGCGAAAAATGGGATTTTCCAAGACTTAGGCTCGAAAACGGGCTGCTGGGGGTCCAGAATGGGAATCGGCCACGGAAATAATTGAAACCCGGCACGAGCACTTCGCTCGGGGGTAGAGTAACTTCTGTGATTGACGGTACACAAATAGGACTCACGGTTAGAGAATTACGAGTGAAACATTGGATTTTCCCACACTTAGGCTTGAAAACGGCCCGCCAGGGGTCCGGAAGGGAAAATGACCGTGGGAAAAATCGAAAAGTGGTACGAGCACTTCGCTCGAGGGTAGAGTAACTTATAGGAACTAACGGTTCGTAAAGAGGACTCCTGGTTAGAGAATTACGAGCCAAACATGAGATTTTACAACACTTAGGCTCGAAAACGGCCCGCCAGGGGTCCGGAACGGGAAACGGCCTCGGGAAAATTGGAAACCGAAATGAACACTTCGCTCGAGGGTAGAGTAACTCGTAGGAACTGACGCTTCCCAAATAGGACTATATGGTCAGTGAATTGCGAGCGAAACATGGCATTTTCCAACACTTAGGCTCGAAAATGGCCTACCAGGGGTCCGGAACGGGAAACGGTCCAATAAAAACTAGGAAACCAGCACGAGCACTTCGCTCGAGGGTAGATTAAATTGTAGGAACAGACGGTACGCAAATAGGACTCCTGGTTAGAGAATTACAAGCGAAACATGGGATTTTCCAACACTTAGGCTCGAAAATGGCCCGCCGGGGCCCAGAAGTGGAAACGATCGCGGGAAAAATAAAAAATCGGCACGAGCACTTCGGTTGAGGGTAGAGTAACCTGTAGGAACTGACGGTTCGTAAAGAGGACTCCTGGATAGAGAATTAAGAGCAAAACATGGGATTTTCCCATACTTAGTCTCGACAACGGCCCGCCGGGGGTCTAAAACAGGAAACGGCCTCGGGAAAAATCAGAAACTGCCATGAACACTTCGCTCAAGTGTAGAGTAACTTGTAGGAACGGAAGGTTCAAAAATAGGACCCCCGGTCAGAGAATTACGACGAAAAATGAGATTTTCCAAGACTTAGGCTTGAAAACGGGCCGCCGGGGGTCCGGAACGAGAAACGGCAATGGGAGAATTCAGAAACTGACACGAGCACTTCGCTCGGGGGTAGAGTAACTAAGAGGAACTGACGGTTCACAAATAGGACTCCTGGTTAGAGAATTATGAGCGAAACATGGGATTTTCCAACACTTGGGCTCGAAAACAGACCGCCGGGGGCTCGGAAGTGCAAAAACGGCTGCGGGAAAAATCAGAAACTGGCACGAGCACTTCGTTCGAGGGTAGATTAACCTATAGGAACTGACGGCACGCAAATACGTCTCCCGGTTAGAGAATTACGAGCGAAACATGGGATTTTCCAACACATAGGCTCGAAAACGGCCTGCCGGGGGCCCCGGAAGTTGAAACGGCCGTGGGAAATATTGGAAACCAGGATGAGCACTTCGCTTGACGGTAGAGTAACCTGTAGGAACTGACGGCTCGTAAATAGGACTCCTGGTTAGAGAATTAAGTGCAAAACATGGGATTTTCCCGTACTTAGGCTCGACAACGGCCCGCCGGGGGTCCGGAACGGGAAACGCCCGCGGGAAAAATCGAAAACTGCCACAAACACTTCGCTCGAGCGTAGAGTAACTTGTGGGAACTGACGATTCAAAAATAGGACTCCCGGTCAAAGAAACGGCCATGGGAGAAATTGAAAACCGACACGGGCACTTCACTAAGGGGTATAGTAACTAAGAGGAACTGGCAGCTCGCAAATAGGACTCCCGATTAGAGAATTACGAGCGAAACATGGGGTTTTGCAACACTTAGGCTCGAAAATGGCCCGCTGGGGGTCGGGAACAGGAAACGGCCACGGGAAAAATTGGAGACCGGCACGAGCACATCGCTTGAGGGTAGAGTAACCTGTAGGAAATGACGGTTCACAAATTGGACTCTCGGTTAGAGAATTACGAACGAAACATGGGATTTTCCCACACTTAGGCTCGAAAACGGCCCGCCGGGGTCCGGAACAGGAAACGGCAGCGGGGAAAATCAGAAACCAGCACGAGAACTTCGCTCGAGGGTAGAGTAACTTGTAGGAACTGATGGTTCAAAAATAGGAATCCCGGTCAGAGAATTACGAGCAAAAAATGGGATTTTCAAAGACTAAGGCTCAAAGACGGGCCGCCGGGGGTCCGGAACGGGAAACAGCCAAGGGAAAAATAAAAAACTGACACGAGCACTTCGCTCGGGGTAGAGTAACTAAGAGGAACTGACGGTTCACAAATAAGACTCTCGGTTAGAGAATTACGAGCGAAACACGGGATTTTCTAACACTTAGGCTTGAAAACGTCCCGCTGGAGGTCCGGATCGGGAAACGGCCACGGGAAAAATCAGAAACTGGCACGAGCACTTCGCTCAAGGGTAGATGAACCTGTAGGAATTGACGGTTCGCAAATAGCACTCCCGGTTAGAGAATTAAGAGAGAAACATCGGATTTTCCCACACTTAGGCTCGACAACGGCCCGCCGGGGGTCCGGAATGGGAAACGGCTGCGGAAAAAATCAGAAACCGGCAAGAGCACTTCGTTCGAGGGTAAAGTAACTAAGAGGAACTGACGGTTCGCATATAGGACTCCCGGTTAGAGAATTACGAGCGAAACACGGTATTTTCCAACACTTGGGCTCGAAAACGGCCTGCCAAGGGTCCGGAACGGGAAACGGTCTAAGAATACCTAGGAAACTAGCACGAGCACTTACTTCGAGGGTAGATTAACCTGTAGGAACTGACGGTTCGGAAATAGGACTCACGGTTTTGAAAGTCCTGGGATCCTAACCCTAGAGGGGGGTGAATAGGGTGAGCTACACTTAATGACTAATTATGACCAATTTTAACTTAATTAAAACAAACTAGTCACATGTGATGATTAACATACATAATGCGGAAGCAAAACAAAATAATCACCACAAAAGCAATCACCACAACACAAGATTTATAGTGGTTCGGCCTCAATGCCTACATCCACTACCGGCTTGTGACTCAACACCCCACCGGATTTCCACTATTATGCTTTTCAGAAGGCTAAGCAATAACCTCTACAATATGCTTTCCAAGGATAAGCAATAACCTTACAATATTATTATTATAGGCTAAACAACAACCTATAAACAATGCTTTTAAATGGCTAAGCAATAACTGAAAGTCCGGGATCTTAACCCTAGAGGGGGGGGGGGGGTGAATAGGGTGATCTACACTTGTTGACTAATTATGACCAATTTTAATTTCTTTAAAATAAACCAGTCACATGTGATGATTATGATAATAGATGCGGAAGAGAAACAAATCAATCACCACAACCCAATCACCATAACACAAGGATTTATAGTGGTTCGGCCTCAATGCCTACATCCACTACCGGCTTGTGTATCCAACACCCCACCGGATTTCCACTATTGTGCTTTTCAAAAGGCTAAGCAATAACCTCTACAATATGCTTTCCAAGGATAAGCAATAACCTTTACAATGATGTTTTTCTAGGCTAAACAACAACCTTTACAATGATGTTTTTCTAGGCTAAACAATAACCTTTACACAATGCTTTATGTGGCTAAGCAATAACCTTACAATCAAATGATTTCTCTCAAAGAAAGTGTTTTCACAAAACACTCTAAGAGATTACAATTAAGCTTAATAAATTTTCCTCTAAGATAGGCGGATGTGAAATTGTAAATCAACTCACACAAACACACTAAGAATTACAAAGATGAATGCTTATGAGGTGTGTGTGTGTAGAACTTCAATCAAGATAAAATTAAGGCTTAATAAAATTATGCTAAAAGCATTTAAAAGATTAATGCACATAAAAAGGTATGATTGAAGTAATATGCAAATCACATGTACCAAACACAAACTTGTAGAAGATATGAAAAACAAGGGTTCACAAGTTGTATGAAACAATGTAGTCTAAAACATGTGATGCATGTGCAATGTTGTTTTGAAAACCAAATTAATTCAACAAAGGTTTAAATGAATGAAAACAACAAGGAAGATTCAAAACAAGTTAATGGATCATGACATAAAAGAAATCAAAGATTTTGACAGTGCATGATTAACAAAGTTTATAAAACAAACTTGTTTTGAAATCAAGGTGAAGAATCCTATGACTTAAATCAAAAGATTAAGGAAGTAGAGGATTCAACACATCATAGTTTATATGCTTAAAAACATTTACCAATAGTTTAGACAAAGCATAAAACATATGAGTAAGGAAATTAAAGCTTAATTACTAGAGTTTAAATTCTTGAGATCAAGCTTTAGCCTTTCCTTTTGACCACACAAGCTTCCTTAGTTCATTCCTTTTGCTTAGGCATCAAAAACACCAACAATGGCCTCTATTCTCATCATTATTTCTCTTGGAATGAACTTGCTTTTTATAGAAAAAGTGGTTCAACGGATGGCTGTCGATCAACCGATAACTAGCTGTCGGTTGACCGATGACCCAACGGTCATATGCAACGGTCATATTTTTAAAGTTCTCCTGACCCCTTTTTCATTCGTCGGTTGACCGTCCTTCATCGGTTGACCGATGACGAACCGACAGCCGAGCCGATAGCACACTGATCATCAAAAAAGGTGCTGTCTGTTTTTGGAACCGATGAGTCTCGGTCTGAGATTTTATGCACTATCGGTGGACCGATGTGAACCGATAGGCTGACCGATGAGAACCGATGGAGTTATCGGTTCACCTTGATCCACTTGTGGGTCGACCGATGGGGACCGATGGCTTGACCGACAGACTGGTCAGTTCAATTTTCTGAATATCTGAAGTTTTGAGAAATGGACTTTTTGACATGATTAAAAACTCAGATTTGAAGGGTGTCCTTTTGCATTGTTTTCATCAAGAAAAACATGATTAAAATCAAGGTTCAAATCAACCAAAAAGAAGTTTTAAATCAAATCATGAGTAGGTTGAGTTAAAGGATGATTTTTAAGAAGAAATACGTGGAATGGAAATGAACCTAATGATATGACTGTTATGCAAATGCAAGACATCAAATTGCAAATACTTAGGGTCTAACAATCTCCCCCTTTGCAATTTGATGGCAAATAATACTCAACCATTCATTAAAACTATCAACTCATCACCATTTGTCCAATCCACTCCTTCTTACTTTAGCTCCCCAATGTTCTTGCTCTCCCCCATTGTTCATTATCTGCTCCTTCTTTTCTCCCCCAATGTCCTTGCTCTCCCCCATTGTTCTTGCAATGGTGTCCTTGCTTCAACTCCTCCTTATCTCTCTTTATCTTCTTCAGTCTTCATTTCCTACTTAGTCTTTATGTTTCTTCTTCTTCTCCCCCATTGACATCAAATTGCTAAATAGTCTGCAAACAACACTCATGCAAACATATACCTTTCTCATAGCATAATTTTGATATCTTCAATGTGAAGGAAAGAAACAACAATAACAAAGATATTTTATGTAGATGACACATGGATCAAAAGATGTCATTCAATATATAAAGATTCAAAAGTCTTACATTTTAGCAAATGACATAGACATAAAACATAACCATTCATTAACTGAAAATAGAAGTTTAAATGACAAAGTCTAAACTGATTATCCAGCCTTTTTCCCAATACAAAAGCACACCACCATTAATACACCAATTGAAACACAAAATGTGGTAACAGGGAAAGTAAAATCCTAGTCAGACTCTGGAGATGGAGGAGATGGAGATGGTGATCTAGCGACGTCATCTCTTCTACAGCTCTTTGAGATCTTGGAGAGGTACTTGAATATTTTGCTCATTGTCTTTGATTGTTTCTTCTGTTTCCTCTTCAAGTAAGCTATATCTCTTTCCACGGCTGCTTGCCAATCAGAAGATGTGCCAGGGGTAGAAGGACCAGCAGTCTGCCTTGAAGATGAAGCCTGAGCAGGAGGAGCTGGAGATCTTGGTATCTCTTGTCTTAAAGGAGGCTCTTGTGCCAGGGGAGGATCTTCTGCTATGGGGATGTGAGGATTTGGGATGAGATTCATTTGATTCAGATTGGTTACGGAGAATGGAGCTTTGAAAATAGAGCTTTCTCCAGTAGGTATAGGAATACGAAACTGAAGAGCAATCTGAGTCATCAGATATCCATACGGAATGGCATTCTTTTGTGCCAATGAGTTTCGAAATTTGATAATTGCATGGCAAATGAGAGAGGGTAGACAAATGGGAGTGCCAGTTACTACCTTAGACAGGATACTAACCATGAAAGCTGTAAGCTCAGTCCTATTTCCACCTCTAGGATACACATTGTAAGTGAAAAGATTGTGAATAATCCTATTGATTGGAGTTAGGGAACTAATGGTTAGATGGTGTTTCTTTTGATCCCATTGACAGTTGAAGCCACATATGTCAATGGTGGCTTTGATCCTCTCATCCTCCGAAGGTGTGTCACTCACATATGTTACTCCCGTAGGAGTACAAGGAATCCCCATTATCAGTCCTATCCTTTGAGGTGTGAATAATTCATCTCTATCCATAAAGGAAATGGTAAAAGAACAAGCATTGATAGAGTCATTTGTGCTTGTGATAGATGCATACAAGAATTTAACTATTGAAGGGTATGCAATATCACCCCACAGAAGTATCCTCTCCCACCCCACTTGACCAAGCACATCGCTCAAGTTGAAACCCATGGAAGAAATCTTTTCCACGATAGTCCTTCTCTCAACTACAACATTCCTCCTTTGAAGACTTTGTAAGATATTTGAGTCAAGTCTCAAATTGGTTGAAGGAGGAGGGGGTGATGGAGATGAGCTTTCATTCCCACTATCTTCTATAGGTCTGCTAGAAGAGGCTGTGGCCTTCCCCATTTTTATAGGGCGCCTAGGAGTGGCCTTCTTAGTTCTAGGAGGCATTATCACAGGTACTTGGTGTGCACAGTGTGGATATGATAGAAGGATTTGAAATTTTTAGAGAATGATTGTGGACTAAGATTTTAGGAAGATTGAATTCAATGTTACCTGAATCAACCTTGGAAGGGGAACAAGGACAGATGATCAAATCTGAATGAGACACATGTGGTTGGGTTTCTCAAAATGGAGCACAACAGCTTGGAGAGACTGACCACGATTTTTGAGGGCTTGGGAGACTTGGCTGAGGCTCAGTAGATCTCTTAGGATCTTGGAGAAGTTTGCACAGAGCGTCCTCACGTTTTGGAGAGGGAATCAGTCACGCAC
The DNA here is from genome assembly GCA_012931725.1 of Litsea cubeba. Lineage (NCBI taxonomy): Eukaryota > Viridiplantae > Streptophyta > Magnoliopsida > Laurales > Lauraceae > Litsea > Litsea cubeba. Next base: position 55,029,020 of record CM022952.1, on the reverse strand, counting down.
AGCAGCCAAGAAGATGAACAGTGCAGCCTTCTGACATTGAAATCCGATTCGGAAGATGCCCAATCGATGCTTGCTAATGATCAATGTTTGAAAATGAATGAGGATCTCACTCTTGGAGAAGGAGAACCAGCAGACACAGCAACCTAGGGCTTTGGAGACGAAGCAGGAAGAAACAGAACAGAAAGGGATTTTTCTGCGCGCAGGGTTTTAATCGAAGCACTGCTTCATCGGTCCACCGATGACTTAAGTATCGGTCGACCGATAGATATAGAAAAGTGGGCTAATCCACTGAATTAGCCTTCTTAGCTAATGATCATTGCTTAGTGTGTTTTATGATTGATTTAACTTATGAAGAACAATTTTTAGATCATCAAATTTTTGATTTAAATTAATCAAACACATGCATTTTCATATCAAGTACCTTTTGGGTTCAAAAATGCGTTTTCAAAAATTAATTTACAACCAATTTGAAATTCTAAACATATAGAGAGTACCCAGAAGAATTGAACCATATAGACTTAGGACCAACTGGATATGTAACTTAAGAGAGTGAGTTGGTCTAATCTAATTAGTAGGCCTTAGTATTTTTCTAATAGCCTAACCTTAGGTATCCATCTAAGGTTTTGAGCCTTTGAGACTATGGTTGAGATCTCACCAACTATAGGAGATAAATATAGGTTTCTTTTAGACTTGACATCATATCTTTGAGGTGTGACAACTTTAAGATTAGATTGATGATTAGTCTTTGATAGTTGGTGTTCAACTTTCTTTTTATTCTTCTGATTTCTTTTAACTTTTCCTCCTTCTTTTTGTCTTTTGAATTTTAGTTTTAATCTTTCAACCTTTTTCAAAAGTTCTTTCATTTCCAAGGTTAATGGAGGGAAGGTGTGAGGTTTCTTATTGATAGATTTGTTTTGACAAATCTTTACTTGTTTGGTCTTTTTAAAATCTATCTTGGGAGACTCTTGTTGGAATGGTTTGACTTGCTTGAACTTTCTAGAGTCTTCCTTTGATTTTGATACCTTAGATTTTCCATTTTTAGTTTCATAGATGGGTTTTAGACAAATGATTTTTCCTTAATTTGCACTCAAATTTGAAATGCCCTTCATTACCACAATAATGACATTTTGTTTTGGGCAATGGGATTGAGTGCATGAGAATGAGGGTTCACCTCTCACAAATGAGTTGGTGAAATTTGGGTCATGTATAATATACTTATTGAATCCAAGGCCCGTCCTATCTCTTTGTGATTTACCCAATCTAAATAATTTTTTAAATTTCTCTTCTCCTTGGGTAAATTTGCACTCATACTTTTGTTTGTGAGTTTCAAGTTGAGTGACTTGATTTTTAAGAATTGAATTTTCAAGTTTAACTTTTGTAAGTTCAATTTCAATTCCATTAAACTTGTTTACTTTTTCATAAGCAAGTTTTAATTCAAGTTTGAGTTCATTTACATTAGATCCAAGTTGTAAAGTTTTTATATTACCTTGAGCATTGAATAAATTTTCTTTGGTGGTTATTAACTTGGATTCAAGGTTGACAATGTCTTCAACTTGATTTTTTATATGATCACTTAGAGTTGAATTTTCTTTGGTAAGTCCTTCACAACTTATCTTAGATACATTTAATTCATCTTGAAGATTTAACAAATTATCTTTAGAAATTTTCAATTTGGATTCTAAATGGATAATGTTCTCATCTTGTCTTTTTAATGTATCTCTTAGATTTATATTTTCTTTATTTAGCTCATTGTGACTCAATTTTATTTCATTTAGTTCATCTTGAGCATTTGATAGATTATGCAAAGTGATCATGAACTTAGAATCTAGGCATTGAATGAATTCTTCTTTCTCTCTAAGTTTATCTTTTGAAGTGTCAATTTCCTTGTTTAATCTTTTGGATTCTTCTTTTAAACTTTTGTTGTTCTTATCAAGCTTTAGGAACAATGTATCATTATAAGCATGTTGAAGGTCATCTTCATATTCATTTTCTTCTCCTTTTAATTCTTCTTGGGATTCATTAATTCCAAAGTTTGTATCTCCAATAGATGGAAGAGATGGTGGTCTAGAAGAATCTACACAAGTATCTACACAATCTAAAGTAGTGGAATCCATTCTAATGATTTTCATAGAAGCACAACACTAGGGTTTTGACTCTAGGTTTTTACACCTAATCAAGAGTTCCAAAACGCTTGATCCTAATATAGAGCACGAGGCTCTGATACCAATTGAAAGTCCGGGATCTTAACCCTAGAGGGGGGGGGGGGGGTTGAATAGGGTGATCTACACTTGTTGACTAATTATGACCAATTTTAATTTCTTTAAAATAAACCAGTCACATGTGATGATTATGATAATAGATGCGGAAGAGAAACAAATCAATCACCACAACCCAATCACCATAACACAAGGATTTATAGTGGTTCGGCCTCAATGCCTACATCCACTACCGGCTTGTGTATCCAACACCCCACCGGATTTCCACTATTGTGCTTTTCAAAAGGCTAAGCAATAACCTCTACAATATGCTTTCCAAGGATAAGCAATAACCTTTACAATATGCTTTCCAAGGATAAGCAATAACCTTTACAATGATGTTTTTCTAGGCTAAACAACAACCTTTACACAATGCTTTTATGTGGCTAAGCAATAACCTTACAATCAAATGATTTCTCTCAAAGAAAGTGTTTTCACAAAACACTCTAAGAGATTACAATTAAGCTTAATAATTTGCCTCTAAGATAGGCGGATGTGAAATTGTAAATCAACTCACACAAACACACTAAGAATTACAAAGATGAATGCTTATGAGGTGTGTGTGTGTAGAACTTCAATCAAGATAAAATTAAGGCTTAATCAAATTATGCTAAAAGCATTTAAAAGATTAATGCACATAAAAGGTATGATTGAAGTAATATGCAAATCACATGTACCAAACACAAACTTGTAGAAGATATGAAAAACAAGGGTTCACAAGTTGTATGAAACAATGTAGTCTAAAACATGTGATGCATGTGCAATGTTATTTTCAAAACCAAATTAATTCAACAAAAGTTTAAATGAATGAAAACAACAAGGAAAGATTCAAAACAAGTTAATGGATCATGACATAAAAGAAATCAAAGATTTTGACAGTGCATGATTAACAAAGTTTATAAAACAAACTTGTTTTGAAATCAAGGTGAAGAATCCTATGACTTAAATCAAAAGATTAAGGAAGTAGAGGATTCAACACATCATAGTTTATATGCTTAAAAACATTTACCAATAGTTTAGACAAAGCATAAAACATATGAGTAAGGAAATTAAAGCTTACTAGAGTTTAAATTCTTGAGATCAAGCTTTAGCCTTTCCTTTTGACCACACAAGCTTCCTTAGTTCATTCCTTTTGCTTAGGCATCAAAAACACCAACAATGGCCTCTATTCTCATCATTATTTCTCTTGGAATGAACTTGCTTTTTATAGAAAAAGTGGTTCAACGGATGGCTGTCGGTCAACCGATAACTAGCTGTCGGTTGACCGATGACCCAACGGTCATATGCAACGGTCATATTTTTAAAGTTCTCCTGACCCCTTTTTCATTCGTCGGTTGACCGTCCTTCATCGGTTGACCGATGACGAACCGACAGCCGAGCCGATAGCACACTGATCATCAAAAAAGGTGCTGTCTGTTTTTGGAACCGATGAGTCTCGGTCTGAGATTTTATGCACTATCGGTGGACCGATGTGAACCGATAGGCTGACCGATGAGAACCGATGGAGTTATCGGTTCACCTTGATCCACTTGTGGGTCGACCGATGGGGACCGATGGCTTGACCGACAGACTGGTCAGTTCAATTTTCTGAATATCTGAAGTTTTGAGAAATGAACTTTTTGACATGATTAAAAACTCAGATTTGAAGGGTGTCCTTTTGCATTGTTTTCATCAAGAAAAACATGATTAAAATCAAGGTTCAAATCAACCAAAAAGAAGTTTTAAATCAAATCATGAGTAGGTTGAGTTAAAGGATGATTTTCAAGAAGAAATACGTGGAATGGAAATGAACCTAATGATATGACTGTTATGCAAATGCAAGACATCAAATTGCAAATACTTAGGGTCTAACAATAACCTTACAAGAATAGATTTTTCTCAAAGAAAGTGTCTTCACAAAACACTCTAAGAGATTACAATTTAAGCTCAAATAAATTACCTCTAAATAGGTGGATGTGAAAGTGAAAAACTAACTCACACAACACTCTATGAAATGCAAAGATGTATGCTCATGATGTGTGTGTGTGAATACTTCAATCAAGTTAAAAATGCAAGGTCAATCAATTTATGCTAATAGCATTTAAAAGTTTAATGCACTAAAAAAGATATGATTGAAGTGTAATGCAAATCACTTGTAGAAAATGCAAACTTGTTAATGATTATGAAAATCAAAATGTCACAAGTTGAATGAAACTAATTAAGATTAAAACAAGTGATGCATGTTCAATGTTGTTTTCAAAAATAAATTTGTTTAACTAAACTTAAAATAGATTGAAAACAACAAAGAGGATTCAAACAAGTTATAGAAACATGTTATTAAGGAAATCAAAGATTTTGACTAAACATGTTTAAGAAGTTTTCTAAAATAACCTTGATTTGAATCTAAGTGAAGAATCCAATAAAATCAAAGATTATAAGAAGAATGGATTCAACACATCATAGTTATCATGCTATTAAACATTTCCCAAAGATTTAAACAAAGCATATAACATATGATTAGTTTAAGCAAAGCTTACTTAGAGATTTAACTTCATTAATCCAAGCTTGAGCTTTACTAATGACCCTCTTGGTCTCTCTTAGTTCATCCCCTTTATCTTCTCTCCAAACTCCTCAAAGATGGCTTGGAAGCTCCAAAATGTTCAACCACCTTTCAATGGGAATGAACCCCTTTTTATACTCAAAAAGTTGAGTTCTGCGAGTGCCCGGTCGACCCCATAAAAGCCCCGGTCGACCTGGCCTCCAACGGTCATAAAACTGACCATTTGAAAAAGAGTTGTTGGCTCTTTCCCAGTCGACCCGCAGTGGGCTCGGTCGACCGGGTTCATGGGCTCGGTCGACCGGCCACACTGAGGGTCGACCGGGTCCCCTGGACCATTTCCCCCAAAAATGCTTATTTTGCATATTTTAAAGTATTTTCAAGTGGGGACAATTGGGCCACTAAATCAAGCTTGGAAATATGATTTTAAATCATTCTAAGTATTTTAAAATCATGAAACATAAAAAGCCAAAAATCATTTGAAACTTTAAATCATTGGCTAGCTTGATTTGTAAAAATTCTTTTTCAAAAAAAATGCATCCAAGATGAAAACCAAAACATGCATGAAACATATGATTTACAAGATTTAAAACAATGCATGTGTAAAACCAGATTTCAAGATTTTCTAAATCAATGCATGTGTGTGAATTCAAATGATGAATAAAATGAATGATGCATCCATCAAATTGCAATAAACAAAAACCTAACAATCTCCCCCTTTGCAATTTGATGGCAAACCTTCAATATGTTGGCAAACCTTGCTCAACACTAAAACTTCACATACAGTCTTCAGCTCCTCCTTGGCTGGACAATTCTTGAAATCTCTTTGGATGCTTCTTCATTTAGCTTGGGCTCTAGCTTCATTCTTCATTCTTCTTGATGCTTGGAGCTTGATCATTCTTCAAGCTTTCATTTCATCTTCCTTTCTTTGGCCAAGCAACTTCTATAGCTCCCAAGCTTTCTTCTCTTCATTTCTCCCCTTTGACCATGCACTCTCCTATTGGCAAGATGTGCATTCTCTCCACCTTTAGTATTTTCTCCCCCTTAATTCTTTCTCCCCTTTTTCCATTAAGCTTGAGAACTTTCTCCCCCTTTGCCATTAAATTGCAAAGGTATCAATTGAACAGGGGAACCTACACACATGAAACAAGGAAATACCTTTTAGTAGCACCTGTTAACAAAGGAAATAAAAATGTAATATATAACAGGTTATCATGCATGGTTGATAAGCTTATAAGGGTATCAGAACTAATATAAGGTGAATTTGATCAAAACTAATACTTCCTATGAAGTTTTACTCCCCCTCAATCCATACTTCTCCTTTTGTCAAACATTTGACAAGAATATAACTATTTGGTGCAAGAAGATGGTTTAACCAATTGAGGGTTAACTTCAAGTGAAGGATTAGATTCCAAATGACTAATAAGCTCAATATGATCAAATTACCAATATAGAGCAAGGTCAAGGGATATACTAAACATAGCATCAATCAATATAACTATGAAAATCATAGGCTATGATTATTTTTGAAATCATTTCATCCAATCATCAAATATGACTATCATGTGCAAGATGAGTGAAATGAAGTTCAAACATGAAGCCTACCTCAACCATTAACCAACCAAGATTATGAATACATAAGTATGGTGGTCATGAGATATACCAATAAGTGCAATGAGAGGAGGCAACATGTAGATTATGATGCTAATAAAATGTGACAATTACAAAAATAAGCATCACAAAAGGATATTCATCACTTTAAATGATATAACTAATGAGCATAGTGATGAGCATCATAAATTGCATTAAAATGATATAACTTTGTAAAGCATGCAATTTTCAAAGTGTCAAGATCATATGAATTCAACATCTAAGACATCCATCAAACAATAGATATAACTAAGAAATACAAGGAATGGATTTCAAAGAGGTTCATATGATCAAGCACACTACTATGAAGTTGAAGCATGTATAAAGAATGATATCAATAAGAAAAATACACATGAATCAACATCATAACCATCAATAAAAAAATGACTAGAAAGTATAAGGGATGGATTTTAGAGTTCTAGTATGGTTTCTACAAATGTAACTAATAATGCAACCATACAAGAAACTATATGATATTTGCACATCAAGAATGAAACTAAATGAGCAATGTTTGCAAATAGCATATAACAAGTATTTCCTTCTAAAACATATATTTATTAGCACAAGGAAATATACTCAAAAGAAAATGTTTTAATGAATATAACTAACAAAGCTTGAAAAACATTTTCAATTCATGCAATCTTCAAATCATTTCAATACACAAGATCCAACAATGAGCATAAAGAGGATGATTTTGAAGATAACACTTTTTCAACTTGCATTTTAAAAGATATAACTTATTTGAAACACATACAAGTTGGTTTTTCAAAACAATAATTTTCCATATGAAAATATAACTTAGAAATCTATGGAAAAACTAAATTATTTCAAATCATTTGTTTTTCAAAACAAATCTTACTAATACATCCAAACAAATGATTTTACAATATCAATTGATTATGAAAGATCTAGCTAATAAAGCTTTGAAACCATAATCAATTGAACATGTATAGAGTTGCAAGAGATATAACTAAATGAACACGAAGCAAATCTAACATGTTGAAAATATAATCAAATGATTTTGAAAACCATGATATGCAACTAGATAAGTACATGAAGACAAAATCAATTGATTACAAATAAACATTGCATTTAAAGTAATGTAACTAAGAAAGAACAAAATGCAAATGCAATCATGACCAACAAAAAGATTTACCTATAAAGGATAGGTTGGTCAATGAGGTCCAAGGCCTTAAGGTTTGTCTAAGTATATAACTTTGGGAATCCACCTAAGGTCTTGAGAGGGTTGGTCTTTGAGGTCTATCTTAAAAGTCTCACCAACTATGGGAGATTTGATTTGATAAATTTTTAACTTAGACTTATCACCTTGATATTTAGATTTGACTAAATTTAGCTTAGATTGGTGATTAGTCTTTTGGGGTTGGTGAGTATTCTTCTTAGGGGATGAATTCATTTTTCTTTTCTTCTTAACTCCTCCCTTAATTTGACTTTTGAACTTTAGATTTAACTTAGCAACTTTATTCAAAAGTTCTTTCATTTGTTGAGTTATGGGAGGAAGATTGAGAAGCTTTTTGTTAATAGATTCTTTTAGAGTTGGTTTCACTTGTTTAACCCTTTTAGAATCTATCTTAGGAGACTCCTTTTTAATATGTTTAATTTGTTTAATTTTCTTGGAGTCTTCCTTGGTTTTTAGTGTCTTAACCATCATAGAATTTGATTTTACTTTCTTTGGTTCAAAAATGATTTTAGACACATGGCTTCTTCTTGATTTGCACTCAAACCTAAAATGTCCTTCAATGCCACAATAATTGCATTTAGTCATGGGCAAAGAAGTGTGAGTGCTAGAGAATGAGGACTCACCTTTCACAAATGTGTTGGTGAATTTAGGGTCATGTGAAATATTCCTATCAAAACCAAGACCCGTCCTATCTCTTTTAGATTAACCCAATTTCAATAACTTTTCAAATCTTTCTTCACTTTGGGTAAATTTGCACTCATACTTTTGTTTGTAGGTTTCAAGTTGAGTGACTTGGTTTTAAAGGGTTGAATTTTCATTTTTAACTTTTGTTAGTTCATTTTCAATTCCCTTAAATTTGTTTAGCTCTTCATGGGCAAGTTTTAATTCAAATTTAATTTCATTGATCACATTAGATCCAAGTTCTAGAGTTTTTATCTTAATTTGTGCATTAGATAAATTTTCCATAGAAATGGTTAACTGGGATTCTAAATTGTTAATGTTTTCATCTTGCCTTTTTAATTGATCTCTTAGTTTAGAATTTTCCTTATTAAGATTATCATAATCTATCTTTGATTCTCTTAGATCATCTTTAATATTAAATAGATTATGCAAAGAGATCATGAACTTAGATTCTGCACAATTTATTAATTCTTCTTTTTCTCTAAGTTCATCTTTTGAAGAGACTAATTCTTGGTTTAGTCTTTTAGATTCTTCTTTTAATCTTCTATTCTTCTTAGAAAGCTCTAAGGATAATGTGCACAATGTTGGAATTTGAGATGAAATGAGCAGTCTTTGAAGAATTGAAGGAATTTAGTATCTCAAGTATAGATTTGAGTCGGAATTATTGTCAACACATTGTCACAAGCATGATGATAGTAGGCTAGTGTTGATAGAGCTGAAAAGAAGAATCAGAATTGAAACAGTCAGGAATTCAGAATTCCTGAAGCAGAGCACGCGGTCGACCGAGCACCCCATGCGGTTGACCGAGCAAAGAGAAACCTGCAGAAACAGATTCAGGTACCTCTCAGTTATTTTCGTGACACAGTGTGTCTTCGGTCGACCGGGACCCCAGGATGTCGACCGAGCACGAAAGTTGTCTGATTCCAGACAGTGTATGATGTCGACCGAGCAACACAGGATGTCGACCGAGCACGGGATCAGAGTTGCGCAGAAACAGAAGTCTTGCACGAAAATTCAGCACTCTTATCTAATTTGTTTGGGACTCTTTCTAAACGAATTGTAGCCTGTTTTAAATACAATTAAGGGTTAACATAACCTATAAAAAGGCATGTATGGGTCGTTCTAAAGAGACACCAAAAGAGAGAAAGAAGAGAAGAGAAAAGAGAGAGAGTTTTGGAGAGAAGAAGAGTGCTGGTGCTGTGTGCTGTTGTGCTGCATCTTTCTACAGCAAGTGTGGACGAGGATGTGCTCTTGAAGATGGTATTTCGTCCATAAGATAAGTGTCTCTCTTTTATGCTTTAATTTCAATTTGTAAGGGATTGAGAGAGAGAGAATTGTAGAGGGGAAGGGCTGTAGACAGAGTTAATCTGATATTCTGTTTTTACATCAAGTTGGTGCTTGGTGTTTGGGGTTTGGTGATCCTATCTGTTGGTGCAGATAAATTATAAAGGGAGTCGGTGCTTCCTAGATAGTTGGTGCTATCTGAAACTAAGGGTTGGTGCTCTTTGTCGTTGGTGCGACTAAATATATTCAGACCTGTACCGGATCGGTGTTCGGACGGTTTTGATCCGTGGACGTAGCCTTTTGGTGAACCACGTTAAATCTGGTGTCATTGTGTGGTTTGACTTGTTTTGTTGTTGAATTGGACTTATTTTTAGAAATCACTGATTCACCCCCCCTCTCAGTGATCGAGATATCCAACAATTGGTATCAGAGCGAGGCTCCCTTGATCAGTTTAATACGCTAAGGGTGATCTCTTGTCAAATCACATGGCAGTCAATACAGGGAATATGAAAGCACCTCTGTTTGATGGTTCTAATTACTCTTTTTGGAAGATTAGGACGCAAGCCTTCATCAAATCTCTTGGCTATGATGTTTGGGAGGCTATCAGAGCCGGTTACAATGCTGCCACCGTACCCAATGATACTGCATCGAAGAAGTTGGCAGACAACGACTCCAAGGCGCAGAATGCACTCTTTAGTGGCCTTGTGGACAGCGAGCTTGTCAAAGTAATTGCATGCAAAACAGCCAAGGAAATTTGGGACAAGTTGCAAAGCATACATGAAGGTGATGAGAAGATTAAAGAAGCCAAATTGCAAACTCATCGCTCTCAATTCGAGTCTCTTCGCATGGAGGAAAGCGAGAATGTTGACTCGTATATGCAACGAGTGAATGAAGTCACGAATGACATTCGTGGACTAGGGGAGGAGATTAAAGAGCCGGTCATCGTCAAAAAGGTTCTAAGATCTCTTCTTCCCCGGTTTGATTCAAAAGTCTCAGCCATCGAAGAAGCCAAAGATCTGAATGCATTTTCCATGGATGAATTACATGGTTCTCTAACTGCCTATGAGATGCGCATAGGAAAGACGTCTTCATCTGATAAAGAAGCGGCCTTCAAAGTTCAGAAAAAGGCAAAAGAGACTGCTGGTCATGATGTTGATTCTGATGATGATGAGCTTGAGGCTCAATTTATTAGAAAGTTGAAGAAAGGAAGCAATGGCAAGTACAAAGGGAAGCTACCCTTTAAATGCTTCAATTGTAGAGGTATTGGTCACTTTGCTGCGAAGTGTCCGCTAAAAGAAGACAATGATAATGACTCTTATGCTGAAAAGAGTAAAGGAAAGAGAAATTTCAGAAAAAGGGGCAAAGCTAAAAACTTTCTATGTCAACAAGATGACAGCACGTCTGAAACTTCAGACGATGATGAATCAACCGAAGCTCTCTTCATGGTCACTGTTGAAGAAGAAGAAGAACTAGATCCGGAAAAGGAAGAGGAGGCTGAAGTCAATCTTGAAGAGGAACTCATAGCCGTACTTGAGGAGCTTAGCATGGAACGCAAAACAAGTAAGAAAAATCTGAAACTTCTCCATGAATCTGAAAGTTCTATTATTGCTTTGAAAACTCAAGTAGAAGAATATAAAAGAATGGTAGAAGTCCTTGAAAACCAAATAAGTATAAAAAAGGAAGAGGCTATGAAACTTGAAACTGAGATCGCTAGAGCAAAGGCTGAAAATTTGGAAAATAGCAAAAAACTCAAAGCGCTCCAAGCGATTGAAGGGACTATGAAACTCGATGAACTACTGAAAGTTCAAAGACCTGCCCACTTCAGATTTGGTCTAGGATTTGAGAAAGGTGAATCCTCTAAGATTGCACCTCCTGAAAAGAAAGAGTTTGTGAAGCAAGTCACTGCACCTTCTAACTCTATGAAGCCCACTCAACCTAGAAAGGAGTCCATTCCTGTTAGAAAGGTAATGAAGACTAACCAGCCACAAAGAAGATACAAATTCTATGGTTATTGCTTTCATTGTAATATGTTTGGACATAAAAGAGCTGATTGCAAATTCTATGTAAGAAACAGCCCATTTGTGACTAGGAATCCTTTTTCAATCCTAAACAGCCACAAAATTGAGTGCTATATGTGTCATAATTATGGACACTTGGCTAGGGATTGTAGGTTGCATATTGCTAACAAATTTCAGGTTGAAAAGAAACCCAAGTTAGTCAAGGCTTGGAGAGCAAAGCAAAGTGCAGAAAGTCCCAAAGAATCTCTCATTGTGCAAATGGCATTCAATGCACAAAAGAAGGCAGCACCATGGGTCCTTGATAGTGGTTGTTCAAGCCATATGACTGGTGATAAAGAGAAATTCATCAAATTACAGCACTATGAAGGCGGTTCAGTGAAGTTTGGCAACAATGATGGTGCCAAAATCTGCGGAAAAGGTGTTATTCAGCTTATGGCAAACAAGATCAGATCGGAAGAAGTCTTATATGTGTCTGGATTGAGACACAACCTGCTTAGTGTGAGCCAGATCTGTGACAAGGGTCACGAAGTTATCTTCACAAAGAATGGGTTTGCCATCAAGAAGAGTAGCAACGGCAAAACAGTGGCAACTGGATCAAGAACTGCTGGAAATCTCTATACATTGTCAGATGGAGCTGAAAAGACCTGCTTGATGAGTCGGACAGAGGAAAGTTGGTTGTGGCACAAACGCCTTGGGCATCTAAGCTTTGATAACATGTCAAAGATTTGCAACTCAAAGGCTGTAAGAGGCATGTCTAAAGTTGAAAAGCCTTCCAATCCCATTTGTGACTCTTGCCAAAAGGGAAAGCAAACGAGGGTTATGTTCAAGTCAAAGGAGCATCATTCCAAGAAACCTCTTGAGCTAGTGCACACTGATCTCTATGGACCAATGCGAACTCAAAGCACCAATGGAGATAAGTATTTCATGTTATGCATTGATGATTATACTCGTATGACATGGGTATTGTTTCTTAAGCATAAGCATCAAGCACTTGATCGTTTTAAAGTGTTTAAAGCACAGGTTGAAAATCAATTGAAAAAACGTATCAAGATTTTAAGGTCTGATCGTGGAGGCGAGTTCACATCTGAAGAGTTCACTAAATATTGTGAACATCATGGCATTCAAAGACAGTACTCAGCCCCTAGAACTCCACAGCAAAATGGAGTTATGGAACGGAAGAATCGCACCGTACAAGAGATGGCTCGTACGATGCTAAGTGAAAGCAAGATGGCTGACAAGTATTGGAAAGAGGCAATTCATACGGCTGTATACATTCAAAATCGATGCTTGATCAGGCCACATGAAGTCAAAACTCCCTATGAGCTATGGTTTGGAAGAAAAGCAACAGTCAAGCACTTCAGAGTCTTCGGCAGCAAGTGTTACATCAAGCGGCTCGAACAAAATCCGGGCAAATTTGAAGAAAGAGCTGACGAAGGTATATTTCTGGGTTACTCCTCTACTAGCAAGGCATATTGGTGTCTTAACAAAAGAACCAGAAAAATCATAGAAAGTGCTGATGTGAGAATAGATGAGAATATTGAACCAAAGAATGCAACTCATAATGACAGTCCAGTTTATGAGGACTCGAGTGAGATTGATGATGAGATGGCTGAATCTAATGATTCTGAGAAATCAAAGGATGACTCAGAAGATACTACACCTAAGAAGCACAGCACTTGGGTAGAGCAACACCCTAAGGATCAAATCATTGGAGATCCTAAGGCAGGCGTTCAAACTAGACAAAGTGTAGTTAGCAATTACTCACTTGTGTCCACCATTGAACCCAAGACTGTGGCTGAAGCCAGTCTCGATGAAAGTTGGTTGAAATCTATGCATGAGGAGTTGGAGCAAATTGAGAAGAACTCCACATGGGAACTTGTTCCTAGACCTACTGATAAGAATGTTATTGGTACCAAATGGGTCTTTCGGAATAAGCTGAATGAAGATGGTCAAGTCATTAGAAACAAAGCAAGGTTGGTTTGTAAAGGCTATGCTCAAGTTGAAGGCATAGATTTTGAAGAGACCTTTGCACCGGTGGCTCGTCTGGAAGCTATTCGTATGTTTCTAGCATTGGCAGCATACAAAACCTTCAAGGTATTTCAAATGGACGTAAAGTCAGCTTTCTTGAATGGTTTACTTGAAGAAGAGGTCTACATTGAGCAACCTGATGGTTTTCTCATCAGCAAAAATTCAGATCTAGTGTGCAAGTTGAAAAAGGCTCTTTATGGACTGAAACAAGCGCCAAGGGCATGGTATGCAAGGCTGGATCTCTATCTCCGCAAGATCGGTTTTGGAAAAGGAATGGTTGATAGCAATCTGTATGTCAAAACTGAGTTAAGCAAACAGCTGGTTGTCATTGTTTATGTCGATGACATAATCTTTGGTGGCAATGATGAGGAGATGTGCAGGAATTTTGCTGAAGAGATGAAGAAAGAATTTGAGATGTCAATGCTTGGAGAACTAAAGTTCTTTCTTGGTTTACAAGTGCAGCAGCTGAAACATGGCATCTTCATATCACAAATGAAGTATGTTAAGGAAATGCTGAAACGGTTCAATATGGAAGACAGCAAGCCAGTGAGCACACCAATGTCAACGAACACGAAGCTTAGCAAAGATGATAAGGCCTCGTCCGTTGATCATACCACCTATCGCTCTATGATAGGAAGCTTGCTCTACTTGACTGCTACAAGACCAGATCTTCTACAAGCAGTATGTATGGTTGCACGTTTTCAAGCAGCACCAACTGAAACGCACCTTACAGCAGTGAAAAGAATTTTTCGATATCTGAAAGGTACTATGGAGCTTGGTATCTGGTATCCCAAAGGCAAATCCTTCACTCTTGTTGCATATTCTGATGCCGATTGGGCTGGATGCGTAGATGATCGCAAGAGTACTAGCGGCGGCGCATTTTATCTTGGAGAAAGATTAGTTGCTTGGCATAGTAAGAAGCAAGACTCAGTATCCCTTTCGACAGCGGAAGCGGAATATATTGCAGCGGCAACTTGTTGTACGCAAGTGTTATGGATGCGGCAAATGCTCTCTGATCTAGGAGTTCCTACAACGGATCCTACGCCGATCCTATGTGACAACACGAGTGCAATTCATATATCTAAGAATCCTGTTCAGCACTCTCGAACAAAGCATGTAGCAATTCGTTATCATTTTCTGAAAGATAAAGTTGCTGATGGAGAGGTCAAGTTGGAATATGTTCCAACAACTGAGCAAGTGGCTGATATTTTCACGAAACCTCTGCCAAAGGAAGTCTTCGAGTATCTCCGAAAAAAGTTAGGAGTTACTCACTCTCCTAAATCGTAGGAGTTGTGCTTGAAAGGGGGAGCAATACATTCATTGAATATCCTATTCGCTCCTCGGTTTGGTCCCTTTGGACTTGTTGTCAAAGGGGGAGAGATGTTATGCTATGATAGCAAGGAGAGATGTTATGCTATGAAAGCTAAGGGGAGATTGTTGACAGTGCATGGTTGTTATTTCAGAATTTCAGAATTGGTTCCAAGTGAGTGTTGAAGTTCCAATAGTGTTGCCAACAATTCCAAAGGGGGAGATTGTTGGAATTTGAGATGAAATGAGCAGTCTTTGAAGAATTGAAGGAATTTAGTATCTCAAGTATAAATTTGAGTTGGAATTATTGTCAACACATTGTCACAAGCATGATGATAGTAGGCTAGTGTTGATAGAGCTGAAAAGAAGAATCAGAATTGAAACAGTCAGGAATTCAGAATTCCTGAAGCAGAGCACGCGGTCGACCGAGCACCCCATGCGGTCGACCGAGCAAAGAGAAACCTGCAGAAACAGATTCAGGCACCTTTCAGTTATTTTCGTGACACAGTGTGTCTTCGGTCGACCGGGACCCCAGGATGTCGACTGAGCACGAAAGTTGTCTGATTCCAGACAGTGTATGATGTCGACCGAGCAACACAGGATGTCGACCGAGCACGGGATCAGAGTTGCGCAGAAACAGAAGTCTTGCACGAAAATTCAGCACTCTTATCTAATTTGTTTGGGACTCTTTCTAAACGAATTGTAGCCTGTTTTAAATACAATTAAGGGTTAACATAACCTATAAAAAGGCATGTATGGGTCGTTCTAAAGAGACACCAGAAGAGAGAAAGAAGAGAAGAGAAAAGAGAGAGAGTTTTGGAGAGAAGAAGAGTGCTGGTGCTGTGTGCTGTTGTGCTGCATCTTTCTACAGCAAGTGTGGACGAGGATGTGCTCTTGAAGATGATATTTCGTCCATAAGATAAGTGTCTCTCTGTTTATGCTTTAATTTCAATTTGTAAGGGATTGAGAGAGAGAGAATTGTAGAGGGGAAGGGCTGTAGACAGAGTTAATCTGGTATTCTGTTTTTACATCAAGTTGGTGCTTGGTGTTTGGGGTTTGGTGATCCTATCTGTTGGTGCTGATAAATTGTAAAGGGAGTCGGTGCTTCCTAGATAGTTGGTGCTATCTGAAACTAAGGGTTGGTGCTCTTTGTTGTTGGTGCGACTAAATATATTCAGACCTGTACCGGATCGGTGTTCGGACGGTTTTGATCCGTGGACGTAGCCTTTTGGTGAACCACGTTAAATCTGGTGTCATTGTGTGGTTTGACTTGTTTTGTTGTTGAATTGGACCTGTTTTTAGAAATCACTGATTCACCCCCCCCCTCTCAGTGATCGCGATATCCAACACACAAATCCTCATAAGCTTCTTCAATGTCATTATCATTTTCATCCTTTTCTTCCTCTTTTAATTCAAATTGAGATTCTTTAAATTCATTGTTTGAATCTCCAATAGTGGGAAGAGGGAGGGGTCTAGAAGAATCTACCAAAGAATCTACAAAGTCTAAACTAGTGGAATCCATTCTTATGATTTTCATGGAGGCACAACACTAGGGTCTTAACTCTAGGTTTTTACACCTAATCAAGAGTTCCAAACACTTGATCCTAATATAGAGCACGAGGCTTTGATACCAATTAAAAGTCCTGGGATCCTAACCCTAGAGGGGGGGTGAATAGGGTGAGCTACACTTAATGACTAATTATGACCAATTTTAACTTAATTAAAACAAACTAGTCACATGTGATGATTAACATACATAATGCGGAAGCTAAACAAAATAATCACCACAAAAGCAATCACCACAACACAAGATTTATAGTGGTTCGGCCTCAATGCCTACATCCACTACCGGCTTGTGACTCAACACCCCACCGGATTTCCACTATTATGCTTTTCAAAAGGCTAAGCAATAACCTCTACAATATGCTTTCCAAGGATAAGCAATGACCTTACAATGTTGTTTTTCGAGGCTAAACAACAACCTATAAACAATGCTTTTAAATGGCTAAGCAATAACCTTACAAGAATAGATTTTTCTCAAAGAAAGTGTCTTCACAAAACACTCTAAGAGATTACAATTTAAGCTCAAATAAATTACCTCTAAATAGGCGGATGTGAAAGTAAAAAACTAACTCACACAACACTCTATGAAATGCAAAGATGTATGCTCATGATGTGTGTGTGTGAATACTTCAATCAAGTTAAAAATGCAAGGTCAATCAATTTATGCTAATAGCATTTAAAAGTTTAATGCACTAAAAAAGATATGATTGAAGTGTAATGCAAATCACTTGTAGAAAATGCAAACTTGTTAATGATTATGAAAATCAAAATGTCACAAGTTGAATGAAACTAATTAAGATTAAAACAAGTGATGCATGTTCAATGTTGTTTTCAAAAATAAATTTGTTTAACTAAACTTAAAATAGATTGAAAACAACAAAGAGGATTCAAACAAGTTATAGAAACATGTTATTAAGGAAATCAAAGATTTTGACTAAACATGTTTAAGAAGTTTTCTAAAATAACCTTGATTTGAATCTAAGTGAAGAATCCAATAAAATCAAAGATTATAAGAAGAATGGATTCAACACATCATAGTTATCATGCTATTAAACATTTCCCAAAGATTTAAACAAAGCATATAACATATGATTAGTTTAAGCAAAGCTTACTTAGAGATTTAACTTCATTAATCCAAGCTTGAGCTTTACTAATGACCCTTTTGGTCTCTCTTAGTTCATCCCCTTTATCTTCTCTCCAAACTCCTCAAAGATGGCTTGGAAGCTCCAAAATGTTCAACCACCTTTCAATGGGAATGAACCCCTTTTTATACTCAAAAAGTTGAGTTCTGCGAGTGCCCGGTCGACCCCATAAAAGCCCCGGTCGACCTGGCCTCCAACGGTCATAAAACTGACCATTTGAAAAAGAGTTGTTGGCTCTTTCCCAGTCGACCCGCAGTGGGCTCGGTCGACCGGGTCCATGGGCTCGGTCGACCGGCCACACTGAGGGTCGACCGGGTCCCCTGGACCATTTCCCCCAAAAATGCTTATTTTGCATATTTTAAAGTATTTTCAAGTGGGGACAATTGGGCCTTTAAATCAAGCTTGGAAATATCATTTTAAATCATTCTAAGTATTTTAAAATCATGAAACATAAAAAGCCAAAAGTCATTTGAAACTTTAAATCATTGGCTAGCTTGATTTGTAAAAACTATTTTTCAAATAAAATGCATCCAAGATGAAAACCAAAACATGCATGAAACATATGATTTACAAGATTTAAAACAATGCATGTGTAAAACCAGATTTCAAGATTTTCTAAATCAATGCATGTGTGTGAATTCAAATGATGAATAAAATGAATGATGCATCCATCAAATTGCAATAAACAAAAACCTAACAGGTTTGAGAATTACGAGCAAAACATGGGATTTTCCAATACTAAGGCTCGAAAACGGCCTGCGGGGGTCCGGAATCGGAAACGGCCATGGAAAAATGGAAACCGGCATGAGCACGTCGCTCGAGGGTAGAGTAACCTATAGGGACTTGACAGTTCGCATATAGGACTCTCGGTTAGAGAATTACGACCGAAATATAGGATTTTCCATCACTAAGGCTCGAAAAGGGCCCGCCGGTGGCTTGGAACATGAAACAGCAATGGGAAAAATCAAAAACTGGCACGATCACTTCGCTCGAGGGTAGATCAACCTGTAGGGACTGACAGTACACAAATAGGACTCCCGGTTAGAGAATTACGAGCGAAACATGGGATTGTCCAACACTTTGGCTCGAAAATGGCCCGTCGGGGGCCCGCAAGTGGAAACGCCGTGGAAAAATCTAAAACTTGCACGAGCACTTCGGTTGAGGGTAAAGTAACATGTAGGGACTGATAGTTCGTAAATAGGACTCCTGGTTAGAGAATTAAGAGCAAAATATGGGATTTTCCCATACTTAGGCTCGACAACGGCCCGCAGGGGGTACGGAACGGGAAACGGCTGCTGGAAAAATAAGAAACTGCCACGAACACTTCGCTCGACTGTAGGGTAACTTGTAGGAACTGACGGTTCAAAAATAAGACTCCCGGACAGAGAATTACGATGAAAAATGGGATTTTCCAAGACTTAGGCTCGAAAATGGGCCGCCGGGGGGTCCGGAATGAGAAACGACCATGGGAGAAATCAAAAACTAACACGAGCACTTCACTCGGGGGTAGAGTAACTAAGAGGAACTGACGGTTCGCAAATAGGACACCCGGTTAGAGAATTACAAGCGAAACATGGATTTTCCAACACTTAAGCTCGAAAACGGCTCGCCGGGGGTCGGTAACGGGAAACGGCCATGGAAAAAATCAGAGATCGGCATGAGCACTTCGCTCGGGGATAGAGTAACTAAGAGGAACTGACGGTTCGCAAATAGGACTCCCGGCTAGAGAATTACGAGCGAAACATGGGATTTTCCCACACTTAGGCTTGAAAATGCCCCGCCGGGGTCCGGAACGGGAAACGACAGCATGAAAAATCAGAAAAAAGCACGAGCACTTCGGTCGAGGGTAGAGTAACTTGTAGAAACTGACGGTTCAAAAATAGGACTCCCGGTCAGAGAATTACGAGCGAAAAATGGGATTTTCCAAGACTTAGGCGCGAAAATGGGCCGTTTGGTGTCTGGAATAGGAAACGGCCACGGGAAAAATCGAGAACTGAAACGAGCACTTCGCTCTGGGATAGAGTAACTAAGAGGAACTAACGGTTCGTAAATAGGACTCCCGGTTAGAGAATTACGAGTGAAACATGAGATTTTCCAACACTTATGACTCGAAAATGGCCCGTCGGGGGTCCGGAATGGGAAACGGAAGTGGGAAAAATAAAAAACCGGCACGAGCACGTCATTTGAGGGTAGAATAACCCGTAGGACCTGACGGTTCGCAGATAGGACACCTGGTTAGAGAATTAAGACAAAAATATCAGATTTTCCAACAGTGAGGCTCGAAAATGGAGCGCCGGGGGCCCGGAACGGAAAACGGCAGAGGGAAAAATTGGAAACAGGCATGAGCACTTCGCTCGAGGGTAGATTACCCTGTAGGAACTAACGGTTCGCAAATAGGACTCCCGGTTCGAGAATTACAACAGAAACATGGGATTTTCCAATACTTAGGCTCGAAAACGGCCCGCCGGGGGCCCGAAACAGGAAACGACCGTGGGAAAACTTGCAAACCGGCATGAGCACTTAGCTCGAGGGTAGAGTAACATGTAGGAATTGACGGTTCACAAATAGGACTCTCGGTTAGAGAATTATGAGCGAAACATGGGATTTTCCAACACTTAGGCTCGAAAACGGCCCGCTGGGGGTCCGAAATGGAAAACGGACACAGGAAAAATTGAAAAATGGCACGAGCACTTCGCTCGTGGGTAGACTAACCTGTAGGAACTGGCGGTTCGCTAATAGGACTCGTGGTTAGAGAATTACGAGCGAGAAATGGGATTTTCCAAGACTTAAGCTCAAACACGGGCCGCTGGGGGTCCAGAATGGGAATCGGCTGCGGGAATAATTGAAACCCGGCACGAGCACTTCGCTCGGGGGTAGAGTAACTTCTGTGACTGATGGTTCGCAAATAGGTCTCACGGTTAGAGAATTACGAGTGAAACATGGGATTTTCCCACACTTAGGCTTGAAAACGGCCCGTCGGGGGTCCGGAACGGGAAACAGCTGTGGGAAAAATTGAGAAGTGGTACGAGCACTTCGTTCGAGGGAAGAGTAACTTGTAGGAACTAACAGTTCGTAAATAGGACTCCCAGTTAGGGAATTACGAGCGAAACATGAGATTTTGCAAGACTTAGGCTCGAAAACGGCCTGCTAGGGGTCCGGAACGTGAAACGGCCTTAGGAAAATTGAAAATTGAAATGAACACTTCGCTCGAGGGTAGAGTAACTTGTAGGAACTGACGCTTCGCAAATAGGACTCCCGGTCAGAGAATTACGAGCGAAACATGGCATTTTCCAACACTTAGGCTCGAACATGGCCTACCAGGGGTCCGGAACGGGAAACGGCCCAAGAGAAACTAGGAAACCAGCATGAGCACTTCGCTCGAGGGTAGATTAAATTGTAGGAACTGGCGGTACGCAAATAGGACTCCCGGTTAGAGAATTACAAGCGAAACATGGGATTTTCAAACACTTAGGCTCGAAAACGGCCCGCCGGGGGCCCGTAAGTGGAAACGGACGCAGGAAAAATTGAAAACCGGCACGAGCACTTCGGTTGAGGGTAGAGTAACCTCTAGGAACTGATGGTTCGTAAATATGACTCCTGGTTAGAGAATTAAGAGCAAAACATGGGATTTTCCCATACTTAGGCTCGACAACGGCCCGCCGGGGGTCCGGAACGGGAAACGGCAGTGGAAAAAATCAGAAACTGCCTCGAACACTTCGCTCAAGTGTAGAGTAACTTGTAGGAACTGACGGTCCAAAAATAGGACCCCCGGTCAGAGAATTACGATGAAAAATGAGATTTTCCAAGACTTAGGCTCGAAAACCGGCCGCCGGGGGTCCGGAACGAGAAACGGCCATTGGAGAAATCGGAAACCGACACGAGCACTTCGCTTGGGGGTAGAGTAACTAAGAGGAACTGACGGTTCGCAAATAGGACTCCTGGTTTGAGAATTACGAGCGAAACATGGGATTTTCCAATGCTTAGGCTCGAAAACAGACCGTCGGGGCCCGGAAGTGGAAACGGCTGCGGGAAAAATTAGAAACAGGCACATGCACTTCGTTCGGGGGTAGATTAACCTGTAGGAACTAACGGTACACAGATAGCATTCGAGGTTAGAGAATTACGAGCGAAACATGGGATTTTCCAACACTTAGGCTCGAAAATAGCCCGCCGGGGTCAGGAACGGGAAACGGCGGCAGGTAAAATTGGAACCTGGCACGAGCACTTCGCTTGAGGGTAGAGTGACCTGTAGGAAATGACGGTTCCCAAATTGGACTCCCGGTTAGAGAATTACGAGCGAAACATGGGATTTTCCCATATTTAGGATCGAAAACGGCCCGCCAGGGTCCAGAACGGGAAACGGCAATGGAAAAAAATCAGAAACCAGCACGAGAACTTTGCTCGAGGGTAGAGTAACTTGTAGGAACTGACGGTTCAAAAATAGGAATCCCGGTCAGAGAATTACGAGCGAAAAATGGGACTTTCAAAGACCAACGCTCAAAAACGGGCCGCCGGAGTCAGGAACGGGAAACGGCCATGGGAAAAATCAAAAACTAACACGAGCACTTTGCTCGAGGGTAGTGTAACTAAGAGGAACTGACGGTTCGCAAATAGGACTCTCAGTTAGAGAATTACGAGCGAAACATGAGATTTTTCCCACACTTAGGCTCGGAAACGGCCCGCTGAGAGTCCGGAAGGGGAAACGTCTGCGGGAAAAAATTGGAAAACGGCACGAGCACTTCGTTCGAGTGTAGAGTAACCTGTAGGAACTGACAGTGAGCAAATAGCACTCTCGGTTAGAGAATTACGAGCGAAATATGAGATTTTCTAACACTTAGGCTCGAAAACGGCCCGTCGGGGGCCCGAAACTGAAAACGGCCATGGGAAAAATCGGAAACCTGCACGAGCACATCGCTCGTGGGTGGATTAACCTATAGGAACTAACGGTTCGCAAATAGGACTCCCGGTTAGAGAATTACAAGAGAAACATGGGATTTTCCAACACTTAGGGTCGAAAACGGCCCGCCGGGCGCCCGAAACTGGAAACGGCCATGGGAAAAAATGCAAACCGGCACGATTACTTCTCTTGAGGGTAGAGTAACCTGTAGGAATTGACGGTTCCCAAATAGGACTCCCGGTTAGTGAATTACGAGCGAAACACGGGATCTTCCCACACTTAGGCTCGAAAACGGCCCGTTGGAGGTCCGGAATGGGAAACGGCCACGAGAAAAATCATAAACTGGCACGAGCACTTCGCTCGAGGTTAGATGAACCTGTAGGAATTGACGGTTCGAAAATAGGACTCCCAGTTAGAGAATTAAGAGAGAAACATGGGACTTTCCCCCACTTAGGCTCGACAACAGCCCGCCGGGGGCCCGGAATGGGAAACGGCCGCGGGAAAAATCAAAAAACCGGCAAGAGCACTTCGCTTGAGGGTATGGTAACTAAGAGAAGCTGATGGTTCACATATAGGACTCCCGGTTAGAGAATTACGAGCGAAACACGGGATTTTCCAACACTTAGGCTCGAAAACGGCTTGCCGGGGGTCCGGAACGGGAAACGGCCGCGGGAAAAATCGGAAAGTGCACGAGCACTTCGGTCAGGGGTAGAGTAACTTATAGGAACTAATGGTTCACAAATATGACTCCCGGTTAGAGAATTACGAGCGAATCATGAGATTTTCCAACACTTAGGCCCGAAAACGGCCCTCCGGGGGTCCGGAACGAGAAACGGCCGCGGGAAAAAATAGAAACTAAAATTAGCACTTCGCTCGAGGGTAGAGTAACTTGTAAGAACTGACGGTTCGCAAATAAGACTCTCGGACAGAGAATTACGAGCAAAACAAGCAATTTTCCAACACTTTGGCTTGAAAACGGCCTGCCAGGGATCCGAAATGGGAAACGGTCCAAGAATAACTAGGAAACCAGCACAAGCACTTCGTTCGAGGGTAGATTAACCTGTAGTAACTAACGGTTCGCAAATAGGACTCAATGTTTGAGAATTACGAGCGAAACATGGGATTTCCAATACTTAGGCTCGAAAACAGCCTGCGGGGGTCCGGAATGGGAAACGGCCATGGAAATAATGGAAACCGGCACGAGCACGTTACTCAAGGGTAGACTAACCTGTAGGAACTTGACGGTTCGCAGATAAGACTCTGGGTTAGAGAATTATGACTGAAATATAGGATTTTCATCACTAAGGCTCGAAAATAGCCCGCCGGTGGCCCGGAACATGAAACGGCAATGGGAAAAATCGGAAACCGGCACGAGCACTTCGCTCGAGGGTAGATTAACCTGTAGCAACTGACCGTACACAAATAGGACTCCCGGTTAGAGAATTACGAGCGAAACATGGGATTTTCCAATACTTTGGCTCGAAAACGGCCCGCCGGGGGCCTGGAAGTGGAAACGCCGTGGGCAAAATCGAAAACCGGCACGAGCACTTCGGTTGAGGGTAGAGTAACATGTAGGAACTCATAGTTCGTAAATAGGACTCCGGGTTAGAGAATTAAGAGCAAAACATGGGATTTTCCCATACTTAGGCTCGACAACGGCCCGCCGGGGGTCCAGAACGGGAAATGGCCACAGGAAAAACAAGAAACTACCACGAACACTTTGCTCGAGTATAGGGTAACTTGTAGGAACTGATGGTTCAAAAATAGGACTCCCAGACAGAGAATTACGATGAAAAATGGGATTTTCCAAGACTTAGGCTCGAAAATGGGCTGTCGGGGGTCCAGAATGAGAAACGACCACGGGAGAAATCAAAAACTGACACGAGCACTTCGCTCGGGGGTAGAGTACTAAGAGGAACTGACGGTTCGCTAATACGACTCCCGATTAGAGAATTATAAGCGAAACATGGGATTTCTCCAACACTCTGGCTCGAAAACGGCCCGTCGGGGTTCGGGAACGGGAAACGGCCGAGGGAAAAATCAGAAATCGGCATGAGCACTTCGCTCGGGTACAGATTAACTAAGAGGAACTGACTGTTCGCAAATAGGACTCCCAGTTAGAGAATTAAGAGAGAAACATGGGATTGTCCCCCACTTAGGCTCGACAATGGCCCGCCGGGGGCCCGGAACGGGAAACAGCCGCGGAAAAAAAAAAAAAAACCGGCAAGAGCACTTCGCTCGAGGGTATGGTAACTAAGAGAAGCTGATGGTTCACATATAGGACTCCCGGTTAGAGAATTACGAGCGAAACACGGTATTTTCCAACAATTAGGCTCGAAAACGGCCTGCCTGGGGTCCGGAACGGGAAAAGGTCCAAGAATAACTAGGAAACCAGCACAAGCACTTCGTTCGAGGGTAGATTAACGTGTATGAACTGACGGTTCGGAAATAGGTCTCATGGTTTGAGAATTACTTGCGAAACATGGGATTTTCCAATACTTAGGCTCGAAAACGAGCCGCCAGGGGTCCTGAACGGGATACGGCCGCGGGAATAATTGATACTCGGCACGAGCACTTCGCTCAAGGGTAGAGTAGCTTGTAGTTACTGATGGTTCGTAAATAGGACTCCCGGTTAGAAAATTACGAGCGAAACATGGGATTTTCCCACACTTAGGCTCGAAAACGGCCTGCCGGGGGTCCGGAACGGGAAACGGCCACGGAAAAAAGCGGAAAGTGGCACGAGCACTTCGCTCAAGGGTAGAGTAACTTATAGGAACTAACGGTTCACAAATATGACTCCCGGTTAGAGAATTACGAGCGAATCATGAGATTTTCCAACACTTAGGCTCGAAAACGGCCCTCCGGGGGTCCGGAATGAGAAACGGCCGCAGGAAAAAATAGAAACTAAAATGAGCACTTCGCTCGAGGGTAGAGTAACTTGTAAGAGCTGACGGTTCGCAAATAGGACTCCCGGACAGAGAATTACGAGCGAAACATGCAATTTTCCAACACTTTAGCTCGAAAACGGCCTGCCAGGGGTCCGAAACGGGAAACGGTCCAAGAATAACTAGGAAACCAGCACGAGCACTTCGTTTGAGGGTAGATTAACCTGCAGTAACTAACGGTTCACAAATAGGACTCAGCGTTTGAGAATTACGAGCGAAACATGGGATTTTCCAATACTTAAGCTCGAAAAAAGCCTACGGGGGTCCGGAATGGGAAACGGCCGTGGAAAAAATGGAAACTGGCACGAGCACGTCGCTCGAGGGTAGACTAACCTGTAGGAACTTGACGGTTTGCAGATAAGACTCTCGGTTAGATAATTATTACCGAAATATAGGATTTTCCATCACTAAGGCTCGAAAACAGCCCACCGGTGGCCCGGAACATGAAACGGCAACGGGAAAAATCGAAAACCGGCACGAGCACTTCGCTCGAGGGTAGATTAACCTGTAGGAACTGACCGTACACAAATAGGACTCCCGGTTAGAGAATTACGAGCGAAACATGGGATTTTCCAACACTTTGGCTCGAAAACGGCCCACCGGGGGCCCGGAAGTGGAAACGCCGTGGGCAAAATCGAAAACCAGCACAAGCACTTCGGATGAGGGTAGAGTAACATGTAGGAACTGATAGTTCTTAAATAGGACTCCGGGTTAGAGAATTAAGAGCAAAACATAGGATTTTCCCATACTTAGGCTCGACAACGGCCCGCCGGGGGTCCGGAACGGGAAATGGCCGCGGGAAAAATAAGAAACTACCACAAACACTTCACTCGAGTGTAGGGTAACTTGTAGGAACAGACGGTTCAAAAATAAGATCCCCGGACAGAGAATTATGACGAAAAATGGGATTTTCCAAGACTTAGGCTCGAAAACGGGCCGTCGGGGGTCCGGAATTAGAAACGATCACGGGAGAAATCAAAAACTGACACGAGCACTTCGCTCGGGGGTAGAGTAACTAAGAGGAACTGACGGTTCGATAATAGGACTCTCGGTTAGAGAATTACAAGCGAAACATGAGATTTTTCTAACACTTAGGATCGAAAACAGCCCGCCGGGGGTCGGGAACAGGAAACGGCCTAGGGAAAAATTAGAAATCGGCATGAGCACTTCGCTCGGGTATAGATTAACTAAGAGGAACTGACGGTTCGCAAATAAGACCTCCGGTTAGAGAATTACGAGCGAAACATGGGATTTTCCCACACTTAGGCTCGAAAATGGCCCGCCGGGGTCCGAAATGGGAAACGGCATAGCACGAGCACATCGCTCGAGGGTAGAGTAACTTGTAGGAACTGACAGTTCAAAAATAGGATTCCCGGTCAGAGAATTACGAGCGAAAATGGGATTTTCCAAGACTTAGGCTCGAAAACGGGCTGCCGGGGGTCCGGAATGGGAAACGGCCACGGGAAAAATCGGAAACTGACACGAGCACTTCGCTCGAGGGTAGAGTAACTAAGAGGAACTAGCGGTTCATAAATAGGACTCTCGGTTAGAGAATTACGAGCGAAACTTGGGATTTTCCCACATTTAGGCTCGAAAACAGCCCGCCGGGGCCCTAGAACGGGAAACGGCAGTGGGAAAAATCGGAAACCAGCACGAGCACTTCACTCGAGGGTAGAGTAACTTGTAGGAATTGACGGTTCAAAAATAGGAATCCCGGTCAGAGAATTACGAGCGAAAAATGGGATTTTCAAAGACCAAGGCTCAAAAACGTGCCGCCGGGGATCTGGAAAAGGAAACGGCCATGGGAAAAATCAAAAACTGACAAGAGCACTTCGCTCGGGTGTAGAGTAACTAAGTAGGAATTGACAGTTCGCAAATCGGACTCCCAGTTTGAGAATTAAGAGAGAAACATGGGATTTTCCCACACTTAGGCTCGACAACAGCCCGCCGGGGGCCCGCAATGGGAAACGGCCGCGGGAAAAATCAGAAACCGGCAAGAGCACTTCGCTCGAGGGTACAGTAACTAAGACAAGCTGACGGTTCACATATAGGACTCCCGGTTAGAGAATTACGAGCGAAACACGGGATTTTCCAACACTTAGCCTCGAAAACGGCCTGCTTGGGGTCCGGAATGGGAAACGGTCCAAGAATAACTAGGAAACCAGCACAAGCACTTCGTTTGAGTGTAGATTAACGTGTAGGAACTGGCGGCTCGGAAATAGGACTCACGGTTTGAGAATTACGAGCGAAACATGGGATTTTCCAATACTTAGGCTCGTAAAAGAGCCGCCAGGGGTCCTGAACGGGATACGGCCGTGGGAATAATTGAAACTCAGTACGAGCACTTCGCTCAGGGGTAGAGTAACTTGTTACTGATGGTTCACAAATAGGACTCCCAGTTAGAAAATTACAAGCGAAACATGGGATTTTCCCACACTTAGGCTTGAAAACAGCCTGCCGGGGTTCCGGAATGGGAAACGACCGCGGGAAAAATCGAAAAGTGGCACGAGCACTTCGGTCAGGGGTAGAGTAACTTATAGGAACTAATGGTTCACAAATATGACTCCCGGTTAGAGAATTACGAGCGAATCATGAGATTTTCCAACACTTAGGCCCGAAAACGGCCCTCCGGGGGTCCGGAACGAGAAACGGCCGCGGGAAAAATTAGAAACTAAAATGAGCACTTCGCTCGAGGGTAGAGTAACTTGTAAGAACTGACGGTTCGCAAATAAGACTCTCGGACAGAGAATTACGAGCAAAACAAGCAAATTTCCAACACTTTGGCTTGAAAACGGCCTGCCAGGGGTCCGAAATGGGAAACGGTCCAAGAATAACTAGGAAACCAGCACGAGCACTTCGTTCGAGGGTAGATTAACCTGTAGTAACTAACGGTTCGCAAATAGGACTCAGTGTTTGAGAATTACGAGCGAAACATGGGATTTTCCAATACTTAGGCTCGAAAACAGCCTGTGGGGGTCCGGAACGGGAAACGGCCGTGGAAATAATGGAAACCGGCACGAGCACGTCGCTTGAGGGTAGACTAACCTATAGGAACTTGATGGTTCGCAGATAAGACTCTCGGTTAGAGAATTATGACCGAAATATAGGATTTTCATCACTAAGGCTCGAAAACAGCCCGCCGGTGGCCCGAAACATGAAACAGCAATGGGAAAAATCAAAAACCGACACGAGCACTTCGCTCGAGGGTGGATTAACCTGTAGGAACTGACCGTATACAAATAGGACTCTCGGTTAGAGAATTACGAGCGAAACATGGGATTTTCCAACACTTTGCCTCGAAAACGGCCCGCCGGGGGCCCGGAAGTGGAAACGCCGTGGGCAAAATAGAAAACCGGCACGAGAACTTCGGTTGAGGGTAGAGTAACATGTAGGAACTGATAGTTCGTAAATAGGACTCCGGGTTAGAGAATTAAGAGCAAAACATAGGATTTTCCCATACTTAGGCTCGACAACGGCCCGTTGGGGGTCCAGAACGGGAAATGGCCGCGGGAAAAACAAGAAACTACCATGAACACTTCGCTCAAGTGTAGGGTAACTTGTAGGAACTGACGGTTCAAAAATAGGACTCCCGGACAGAGAATTACGATGAAAAATGGAATTTTCCAAGACTTAGGCTCGAAAATGGGCCGTCGGGGGTCCAGAATGAGAAACGACCACGGGAGAAATCAAAAACTGACACGAGCACTTCGCTCGGGGGTAGAGTAACTAAGAGGAACTGACGGTTCGCTAATAGGACTCCCGGTTAGAGAATTACAAGCGAAACATGGGATTTTTCCAACACTCAGGCTCGAAAATGGCTCGTCGGGGTTCGGGAACGGGAAACGGCCGAGGGAAAAATCAGAAATCGGCATGAGCACTTCGCTCGGGTATAGATTAACTAAGAGGAACTGACGGTTCATAAATAGGACTCCCTGTTAGAGAATTACGAGCGAAACATGGGATTTTCCCCACACTTAGGCTCGAAAATGGCCCGCCGGTGTCCGAAATGGGAAACGGCAGTGGGAAAAATCAAAAACAGCACGAGCACATCGCTCGAGGGTAGAGTAACTTGTAGGAACTGACGGTTCAAAAATAGGACTCCCGGTCAGAGAATTACGAGCGAAAAATGAGATTTTCCAAGACTTAGGCTCAAAAACGGGCCGCCGGGGGTCCGGAATAGGAAACAGCCACGGGAAAAATCGAAAACTGACACGAGCACTTCGCTCGGGGGTAGAGTAACTAAGAGGAACTAACGGTTCATAAATAGGACTCTCGGTTAGAGAATTACGAGCGAAACTTGGGATTTTCCCACACTTAGGCTCGAAAATGGGCCGCCGGGGGTCCGGAATGAGAAACGACCACGGGAGAATTCATAAACTGACACGAGCACTTCGCTCGGGAGTACAGTAACTAAGAGGAACTGACGGTTCGCAAATAAGACTCCCGGTTAAAGAATTACAAGCGAACAATGGGATTTTCCAACACTTAGCGCGAAAATGGCCTGTCGGGGGTCAGGAACGGGAAATGGCCATGGGAAAAAACTGAAAACCGGCACGAGCACTTCACTTGAGGGTAGAGTAACCTGTAGGAACTGACGGCTCGCAAATAGGACTCCCGGTTAGAGAATTACAAGCGAAACATGTGATTTTCCTCACTTAGGCTCGAAAACGGCCCGCCGGGGTCTGGAACGGGAAACGGCAGCGGGAAAAATCAGAAACCAGCATGAGCACTTCACTCGAGTGTAGAGTAACTTGTAGGAATTGACGATTCAAAAATAGGACTCCTGATCAGTGAATTACGATCGAAAAATGGGATTTTCCAAGACTTAGGCACGAAAACGGGCAGCCGGGGGTCCGGAACGAGAAACGGCCATGGGAAAATCGGAAACCGACACGAGCACTTTGCTCGGGAGTAGAGTAACTAAGAGGAACTGACAGTTCACGAATAGGACTCCCGGTTAGAGAATTACGAGCGGAACATTGGATTTTCCAACCCTTAGGCTCGAAAACGGCCCGTCGGGGTCCGGAAAGGGAAACGGCTGCGTGAAAAATTGGAAACCAGCACGAGCACTTCGCTTGAGGGTAGAGTAACTTGTAGGAACTAACGGTTCGTAGATAGGACCCCCGGTTAGAGAATTAAGACTGAAATATAGGATTTTCCAACACTAGGCCTCGAAAACGGCGCGCCGGGGGCTCGAAACGGAAAACGGCCGCGGGAAAAATCGGTAACCACTACGAGCACTTCGCTCGGGGGTAGATTAATCTGTAAGAACTAACAGTACGCAGATAGGACTCCCGGTTAGAGAAATTACGAGAGAGACATGGGATTTTCCAACACTTAGGCTCGAAAACGGCCGGCCGGGGGCCCGAAACGGGAAACGGCCGTGGGGAAAATCGTAAACCGGCACGAGCACTTCGCTCGAGGGTAGAGTAATCTGTAGGAATTGACTGTTCACACATAGAACTCCCGGTTAGAGAATTACGAGCGAAACATGGGATTTTCCAACACTTAGGCTAGAAAACCCTGCTGGGGGTTCGAAATAGGAAACGGCCACGGAAAAAATCGGAAACTGTTACGAGCACTTCGCTCGGGGGTAGATTAACCTGTAGGAACTGACTGTTCACAAATAGGACTCCCAGCTAGAGAATTAAGAGAGAAAGATGGGAATTTCCCACACTTAGGCTCGACAACGGCCCGCCGGGGGCCCGGAACATTAAACGGGCGCGGAAAAACTCAGAAACTAGCAAGACCACTTCGCTCGGGGGTAGAGTAACTAAGAGGAACTGACGGTTCGCATATAGGACTCCCGGTTAGAGAATTACGAGCGAAACATGGGACTTTCCAACACTTATGCTCGAAAACAGCCTGCCAGGGATCCAGAATGGGAAACGGTCCAAGAATAACTAGGAAACCAGCACGAGCACTTCGTTCGAGGGTAGATATACCTGTAGGAACTGACGGTATGGAAATAGGACTCACGGTTTGAGAGTTACGAGCGAAACATGGGATTTTCCAATACTTAGGCTCAACAACGGCCTGCGGGGGTCCGGAACGGGAAACGGCCGTGGATAAAATAGAAATCGGCACGTGCACGTTGCTAGGGTAGAGTAACCTATAGGAACTTAACGGTTCGCAGATAGGACTCTCAGTTAGAGAATTATGACCAAAATATAGGATTTTCCAACACTAAGGCTCGAAAACGGGCCGCCGGGGGCACGAAAAATGAAATGGCATCGGGAAAAATCGGAAACCGGCATGAGCACTTCGCTCGAGGGAAGATTAACCTGTAGGAACTGACGGTACACAAATAGGACTCCCGGTTAGAGTATTACGAGCGAAACATGGGATTTTCCAACACTTTAGCTCAAAAACGGCCCGCCGGGGGCCCGGAAGTGGAAACGGCCGCGGAAAAAATCAGAAACCGGCACGAGCACTTCGGATGAGGTTAGAGTAACCTGTAGGAACTGATGGTTCGCAAATAGGACTCCTGGTTAGAGAATTAAGAGCAAAACTTGGGATTTTCCCATACTTAGCCTCGACAACCTCCCGCCGGGGGCCCGAAACGGGAAACGGGCGCGGGAAAAATCAGAAACCGGCAAGAGAACTCGCTCGGGGGTAGAGTAACGAAGAGGAACTGATGGTTCGCAAATAGCACTCCCAGTTAGAGAATTACAAGCGAAACATGGGATTTTTCAACACTTAGGCTCGAAAACGGCCCGCCGGGGGTCGGAAACGGGAAGCGGTCCATGGAAAAATAGGAAACCGGCATGAGCACTTCCCTCGAGGGTAGATTAACCTGTAGGAACTGACGGTTTGCAAATAGGACTCCCGGTTAGAGAATTACGATCGAAACATGGGATTTTCACACACTTAGGCTCGACAATGGCTCTCTGGGGGCCCGAAATGGGAAATGGGCGCGGGAAAAATCAGAAACCGCCAAGAGAACTTCACTCGGGGGTAGGGTAACTAAGAGGAACTGATGGTTCACATAATAGACTCCCAGTTAGAGAATTACAAGCGAAACATGGGATTTGTAACACTTAGGCTCGAAAACAGCCCGCCGGGGGTCGGAAACGAGAAACAATCCATGGAAAAATAGGAAACCGGCATGAGCACTTCCCTCGAGGGTAGATTAACCTGTAGGAACTGTCCGTTTTCAAATAGGACTCCTGGTTAGAGAATTACGATCGAAACATGGGATTTTCCCACACTTGGGCTAGAAAACGGCCCGCCGGGGGTCCAGAACGGGAAACGGCTGGGGGAAAATCAGAAACCCACATGAGCACTTCGCTCAGGGGTAAACTAACAAAGAGGAACTGACGGTTCGCAAATAGGACTAACGGTTAGAGAATCACGAGCGAAACATGGGATTTTCCCACACTTAGGCTCAAAAACGGCCCGCCGAGAGTCCGGAACGGGAAACGGCAGCGGGAAGAATTGGAAACCGGCACGAGCACTTCGCTCAATGGTAGAGTAACCTGTAGGAATTGACAGTTAGCAAATTGGACTCTGGGTTAGAGAATTACGAGCGAAACATGAGATTTTCCAACACTTAAGCTCGAAATTGGCCCGTCGGGGGTCCGAAAAGGGAAACTACCGTGGGAAAAATCGGAAACCGATAGGAGCACGTCGCTCGAAGGTAGATTAACCTGTATGAACTAACGGTTCGCAGATAGGACTCGCGGTTAGAGAATTATGGCCGAAATATAGGATTTTCCAACACTAAGGCTCTAAAACGGCCCGCCGGGGGCCCAGAACGGAAAATGGCGGCGGGAAAAATTGGAAATCGACACGAGCACTTCGCTCAAGCATAGATTAACCTGTAGGAACTAATGGTTTGCAAATAGGACTTCCGGTTAGAGAATTACGAGATAAACATGGGATTTTCTAACACAGAGACTGGAAAACGGTCCGCCGAGGGCCCGAATCTGGAAACTGGCACAGGAAAAATCTGAAACCGGCACGAGCACTTCGCTCGAGGGTACTGTAACAAGTAGGAACTGATGGTTCTTAAATAGGACTCTCGGTTAGAGAATTACGAGCGAAACATGGGATACTCCAACACTTAGGATCGACAACGGCCCGCCGGGGGCCCAGAACGAGAAACCGTCGCGGGAAAAATCAGAAACCTGCAAGAGCACTTCACTCGGGGGTAGAGTAACTAAGAGGAACTGACGGTTCGCATATAGGACTCTCGGTTAGAGAATTACGAGCGAAACATGGAATTTTCCAACACTTAGGCTTGAAAACGGCCTGCCGGGGGTCGGGAACGGGACACGGCCACTGGAAAAATCAGAAATTGGTATGAGTACTTCGCTCGTGGGTGGAGTAACCTGTAGGAACAAACGGTTAGCAAATAGACTCTCGGTTAGAGAATTACGAGCGAAACATGAGATTTTACAACACTTAGGCTCGAAAAGGGCACGCCGGGGGTCCAGAACTGGAAACGGCAGTAGGAAAAATCAAAAACCGGCACGAGCACTTCGCTCGAGGGTAGAGTAACTTGTAGGAACCGACGGTTCGCAAATAAGACTCCCGGTCAAAGAATTACGAGCGAAACATGGGATTTTCCAACGCTTAGGCTCGAAAATAGCCTGTCGGAGGTCCGGAACGGGAAATGGTTCAAGGAAAAATAGGAAACCGGCACGAGCACGTCGCTCGAGGGTAGATTAACCTGAAGAACTGACGGTTCGCAAATAAGACTCCCGGTTAGAGAATTACGAGCGAAACATGGGATTTACCAATACTTAGGCTCGAAAATGGCCCGCCGGGGGTCCTGAATGGGAAACGTCCGTGGGAAAAATAGGAAGCCAGCACGAGCACATCGCTCGAGGGTAGAGTAACCTATAGGAATGGACGGTTTGTAAATAGGACTCCCGGTTAGAGAATTACGATCGAAATATGAGATTTTCCCACACTTAGGCTAGAAAACGGCCCGCTGGGGGTCCAGAACTGGAAATGGCCACGGGAAAAATCAGAAACCGACACGAGCACTTTGCTCGAGCGTAGACTAACTAAGAGGAACTGACGGTTCGCAAATATGACTTCCGGTTAGAGAGTTACGAGCGAAACATGGGATTTTCCCACACTTAGGATCGAAAACGGCCCGCCGGGGAGTCTGGAACGGGAAACGGCCGCGGTAAAAATTGGAAATCAGCATGAGCACTTCGCTCGAGGGTAGAGTAACCTGTAGGAACTGACAGTTAGCAAATAGGACTCTCAGTTAGAGAATTACGAGCGAAACATGAGATTTTCCAACACTTAAGCTCGAAAATGGCTCGCCGGGGGTCCGAAACGGGAAAAGTCCGTGGGAAAAATTAGAAACCGGCACGAGCACGGCGCTCGAGGGTAGAGTAACCTGTAGGAACTGACGGTTCACAGATAGGACTCCCGGTTAGAGAATTACGACCGAAATATATGATTTTCCAACACTAAGGCACGAAAATGGCCCGTCGGGGGCCCAGAACAGAAAACGGCAATGGGAAAAACCGAAAACCGGCACGACCACTTCGCTCGAGGGTAGATTAACCTGTAGGAACTAATGGTTCGCAAATAGGACTTCCGGTTAGAGGATTACGAGAGAAACATGGGTTTTCCAACACTTAGGCTCAAAAACGGCCCGCCGTGGGTCAAGAATGGGAAACGGCCGTTGGAAAAATAGGAAACTGGCACGAGCACCTCGCTCGGGGGTGTAAAGCTAAGAGGAACTGACCGTTCGCATATAAGACTCCCGGTTAGAGAACTACGATCGAAACATGGGATTTTCCCACACTTAGGATAGAAAACGGCCCGCTGGGTGTCCAGAATGGGAAACGGCCACGGGAAAAATTGGAAACCGGCACGAGCACTTCGATCGAGGGTAGTGTAACTTGTAGGAACTAACGGTTCATAAATAAGACTCCCGGTCAGAGAATTACGAGCGAAGCATGGGATTTTCCAACACTTAGGCTCGAAAATGGCCTGCCGAGGGTCCGGAATGAGAAATGTTCCAAGGAAAAATTGGAAACCACCACGAGCACTTCGCGCGAGGGTAGATTAACCTGTAAGAACTGTTGGTTCCCAAATAAGACTCCCGGTTAGAGAATTACGAGCGAAACATGGCATTTACAATACTTAGGCACGAAAACGGCCCGCCGGGGGTCCGGAATGGGAAACGTCCGCAGAAAAAAACAGAAAACCGGCACAGCACATCGCTCGAGTGTAAAGTAACCTGTAGGAACTGACGGTTCGCAGATAGGACTCCCGGTCAGAGAATTACGACTGAAATATAGGATTTTCCAACTCTAAGGCTCGAAAACGGCCAACCGGGGGCTCGGAACTGAAAATGGTAGCGGGAAAAATTTGAAACTAGCACGAGCACTTCGTCCGAGGGTAGATTAAACTGTAGGAAGTAATGCTTCGCAAATAGGATTCCCGGTTAGAGAATTACGAAAGAAACATGGGATTTTCCAACACTGTAGCTTGAAAAACCGCCCGCAGGGGGTCGGAAACGAGAAACAGTCCATGGAAAAATAGGAAACCGGCATGAGCACTTCCCTCGAGGGTAGATTAACTTGTAGGAACTGACGGTTTACAAATAGGACTCCTGGTTAGAGAATTATGATCGAAACATGGGATTTTCCCACACTTGGGCTGGAAAACGTCCCGCCGGGAGTCCGGAACGGGAAACGGCCGTGAGAGAAATCAGAAACCGGCAAGAGCACTTCGCTCAAGGGTAAAGTAACTAAGAGGAACTAATTGTTCGCATAAAGGACTCCCGGTTAGAGAATTACGAGCGAAACACGGGATTTTCTAACACTTAGGCTCGAAAACGGCCTGCCAGGGGTCCGGAATGGGAAACGGTCCAAGAATACCTAGGAAACCAGCACGAGCACTTAGTTCGAGGGTAGATTAACCTGTAGGAACTAACGGTTCGAAAATAGGACTCACGGTTTGAGAATTACGAGCGAAACATGGGATTTTCCAATAATTAGGCTCGAAAACGGCCTGCGGGGGTCCGGAATTGGAAACGGCCATGGAAAAATGGAAACCGGCACGAGCACGCAAATAGGACTCCCGGTTAGAGAATTACGAACGAAACATGTGATTTTCCCACACTTAGGCTCGAAAACGGCCCGCCGGGGTCTGGAACGGGAAACGGCAGCTGAAAAAATCGAAAACCAGCACGAGCACTTCGCTCGAGTGTAGAGTAACTTGTAGGAATTGACGGTTCAAAAATAGGACTCCTGGCCAGAGAATTACAATCGAAAAATGGGATTTTCCAAGACTTAGGCACGAAAACGGGCAGCCGGGGGTCCGGAATGAGAAACGGCCACTGGAAAATCGGAAACCGACAAGACCACTTCACTCGGGAGTAGAGTAATTAAGAGGAACTGACGGTTCACGAATACGACTCCCGGTTAGAGAATTAGGAGCGGAACATGGGATTTTCCCACCTTTAGGCTCGGAAAACGGCCTGTCGGGGGTCCGGAATGGGAAACGGCTGCGGGAAAAATCGAAAACCGGCACGAGCACGTCGCTTGAGGGTAGAATAACCAGTAGGAACAGACGGTTTGTAGATAGGACCCCTGGTTAGAGAATTAAGACTGAAATATAGGATTTTCCAACACTAAGGCTCGAAAACGGCCCGCCGGGGGCTCGAAACGGAAAACGGCCGCGGGAAAAATCGGTAACCGGTACGAGCACTTCGCTCGGGGGTAGATTAGCCTGTAAGAACTAACAGTACGCAGATAGGACTCCCGGTTAGAGATATTACGAGAGAGACATGGGATTTTCCAACACTTAGGCTCGAAAACGGCCGGCCGGGGGCCCGAAACGGGAAACGGCCGTGGGGAAAATCGTAAACCGGCACGAGCACTTCGCTCGAGGGTAGAGTAATCTGTAGGAATTGACGGTTCACAAATAGGACTCCCGGTTAGAGAATTACGAGCGAAACATGGGATTTTCCAACACTTAGTCTAGAAAACCCCGCTGGGGGTCCGAAATGGGAAACAGCCACGGGAAAACTCGGAAACTGCTACGAGCACTTCGCTCGAGGGTAGATTAACCTGTAGGAACTGACTGTTCACAAATAGGACTCCCGGCTAGAGAATTAAGAGAGAAACATGGGAATTTCCCACACTTAGGCTCGACAACGGCCCGCCGGGGGCCCGAAACGGGAAACGGGCGCGGAAAAACTCAGAAACTAGCAAGACCACTTCGCTCGGGGGTAGAGTAACTAAGAGGAACTGACGGTTCGCATATAGGACTCCCGGTTAGAGAAATTACGAGCGAAACATGGGATTTTCCAACACTTTGCTCGAAAACGGCCTGCCAGGGATCCAGAACGGGAAACGGTCCAAGAATAACTAGGAAACCAGCACGAGCACTTCGTTCGAGGGTAGATATACCTGTAGGAACTGACGGTTCGGAAATAGGACTCACGGTTTGAGAGTTACGAGCGAAACATGGGATTTTCCAATACTTAGGCTCAACAACGGCCTGCGGAGGTCCGGAACGGGAAACGGCCGTGGATAAAATAGAAATCGGCACGAGCACGTTGCTCGAGGGTAGAGTAACCTATAGGAACTTAACGGTTCGCAGATAGGACTCTCAGTTAGAGAATTATGACCAAAATATAGGATTTTCCAACACTAAGGCTCGAAAACGGGCCGCCGGGGGCACGGAAAATGAAATGGCATCGGGAAAAAATCGGAAACCGGCATGAGCACTTCGCTCGAGGGAAGATTAACCTGTAGGAACTGACGGTACACAAATAGGACTCCCGATTAGAGAATTACGAGCGAAACATGGGATTTTCCAACACTTTAGCTCGAAAACGGCCCGCCGGGGGCCCGGAAGTGGAAACGGCCGTGGAAAAAATCAGAAACCGGCACGAGCACTTCGGATGAGGTTAGAGTAACCTATAGGAACTGATGGTTCGTAATTAGGACTCCTGGTTAGAGAATTAAGAGCAAAACTTGGGATTTTCCCATACTTAGGCTCGACAACGGCCCGCCGGGGGCCCGAAACGGGAAACGGGCGCGGCGAAAATCAGAAACCGGCAAGAGAACTCGCTCGTGGGTAGAGTAACGAAGAGGAACTGATGGTTCGCAAATAGCACTCCCAGTTAGAGAATTACAAGCGAAACATGGGATTTTTCAACACTTAGGCTCGAAAACGGCCCGCCGGGGGTCGGAAACGGGAAGCGGTCCATGGAAAAATAGGAAATCGGCATGAGCACTTCCCTCGAGGGTAGATAACCTATAGGAACTGACGGTTTGCAATCGGACTCCCGGTTAGAGGATTACGATCGAAACATGGGATTTTCCCACACTTAGGCTAGAAAAACGGCCCGCCAGGGGTCCGGAACGGGAAACAGCCGCGGGAAAAATCAGAATCCGACACGAGCACTTTGCTTGAGGGTAGATTAACCTGTAAAAACTAACAGTTCACAAATAGGACACCCGGTTAGAGAATTACGAGAGAAACATGGGATTTTCCAACACTTAGGCTCAAAAATGGCCCG
This sequence comes from Litsea cubeba, assembly GCA_012931725.1. Lineage (NCBI taxonomy): Eukaryota > Viridiplantae > Streptophyta > Magnoliopsida > Laurales > Lauraceae > Litsea > Litsea cubeba. The sequence continues at coordinate 54,990,008 of CM022952.1, read as the reverse complement.
CCGGGGGCGCGAAATAGGGAAAGGCCATGGTAAAAATCGTAAACCGGCAAGGGCACTTCGCTCAAGGGAAGAGTAACCTGTAGGAAGTGACGGTTCACAAATAGGACTCCCAGTTAGAGAATTACGAGCGAAACATGGGGTTTTCCAACACATAGGCTCGGTAATGGCCCGCTGCGGGTCCGAAATGGGAAACGGCCATGGGAAAAATTGGAAAGGGGCACGAACACTTCGGTCGAGGGTATATTAACCTGTAGGAACTAACGGTTCGTTAATAGGACTCCCACTTAGAGAATTAAGAGATAAACATGGGATTTTCCCACACTTAGGCTCGACAATGGCTCGCTAGGGGCCTGAAACGGGAAATGGGCGCGGGAAAAAATTAGAAACCGCCAAGAGAACTTCACTCAGGGGTAGGGTAACTAAGAGGAACTGACGGTTCGCATATAGACTCCCAGTTAGAGAATTACAAGCGAAACATGGGATTTGCAACACTTGGCTCGAAAACAGCCCGCCGGTGGTCGAAAACGAGAAACAGTCCATGGAAAAAATAGGAAACCGGCATGAGCACTTCCCTTGAGGGTAGATTAACCTGTAGGAACTGTCCGTTTTCAAATAGGACTCCTGGTTAGAGAATTACGATCGAAACATGGGATTTTCCCACACTTGGGCTAGAAAACGGCCCGCCGGGGGTCCGGAACGGGAAACGGCTGGGGGAAAATCAGAAACCCACATGAGCACTTCGCTCAGGGGTAAACTAACTAAGAGGAACTGACGGTTCGCAAATAGGGCTAACGGTTTAGAGAATTACGAGAGAAACATGGGATTTTCCCACACTTAGGCTCGGAAAACGGCCCGCCGAGAGTCCGGAACGGGAAACGGCAACGGGAAAAATTGGAAACCGGCACGAGCACTTCGCTCAACGGTAGAGTAACCTGTAGGAATTGACAGTTAGCAAATAGGACTCTGGGTTAGAGAATTACGAGCGAAACATGAGATTTTCCAACACTTAAGCTCGAAATTGGCCCGCCGGGGGTCCGAAAGGGAAACGACCGTGGGAAAAATCAGAAACAGATAGGAGCACGTCGCTCGAAGGTAGATTAACCTGTAGGAACTGACGGTTCGCAGATAGGACTCTCGGTTAGAGAATTACGGCCGAAATATAGGATTTTCCAACACTAAGGCTCGAAAACGGCCCGTCGGGGGCCCAGAACGGGAAAATGGCGGCGGGAAAAATTGGAAACCAACACGAGCACTTCGCTCGAGTGTAGATTAACCTATAGGAACTAAATGGTTCGCAAATAGGACTTCCGATTAGAGAATTACGAGATAAACATGGGATTTTCTAACACAGAGACTCGAAAAGGTCCGCCGGGGGCCCGAATCTGGAAATTGGCACAGGAAAAAATCTGAAACTGGCACGAGCACTTCGCTCGAGGGTACTGTAACAAGTAGGAACTGACGGTTCTTAAATAGGACTCTCGGGTAGAGAATTACGAGCGAAACATGGGATACTCCAACACTTAGGCTCGACAACGGCCCGCCGGGGTCCCAGAATGAGAAACCGTCGCGGGAAAAATCAGAAACCTGCAAGAGCACTTCGCTCGGGGGTAGAGTAACTAAGAGGAACTGACGGTTCGCAATATAGGACTCTCGGTTAGAGAATTACAAGCGAAACATGGAATTTCCATCACTTAGGCTTGAAAACGGCCTGCCGGGGGTCGGGAACGGGACACGGCCGCTAGAAAAATCATAAACTGGCATGAGCACTTCGCTTGTGGGTGGAGTAACCTGTCGGAACAAACGGTTAGCAAATAGACTCTCGGGTTAGAGAATTACGAGCGAAACATGAGATTTTATAACACTTAGGCTCGAAAAGGGCACGCCGGGGGTCCGGAACTAGAAACGGCAGTAGGAAAAATCAAAAACCGGCACGAGCACTTCGCTCGAGGGTAGAGCAACTTAGGAAACTGACGGTTCATAAATAAGACTCCCCCGGTCAAAGAATTACGAGCGAAACATGGGATTTTCCAACGCTTAGGCTCGAAAATAGCCTGTCGGAGGTCCGGAACGGGGAATGGTTCAAGAAAAATAGGAAACCGGCACGAGCACGTCGCTCGAGGTAGATTAACCTGTAAGAACTGACGGTTCGCAAATAAGACTCCCCGGTTAGAGAATTACGAGCGAAACATGGGATTTACCAATACTTAGGCTCGAAAACGGCCCGCCGGGGGTCCTGAATGGGAAACGTCCGTGGGAAAAATCGGAAGCCAGCACGAGCACGTCGCTCGAGGGTAGAGTAAACTGTAGGAACTGACGGTTTGTAAATAGGACCTCCCGGTTAGAGAATTACGATCGAAACATGGGATTTCCCCACTTAGGCTAGAAAACGGCCCGCTGGGGGTCCAGACTAGAAATGGCCGCGGGAAAAATCAGAAACCGACACGAGCACTTCGCTCGAGCATAGACTAACTAAGAGGAACTGACGGTTCGCAAATATGACTTCCGGTTAGAGAATTACGAGCGAAACATGGGATTTTCCCACACTTAGATCGAAAACGGCCCGCCGGGAGTCTGGAACGGGAAACGGTCGTGGTAAAAATTGGAAATCAGCATGAAGACTTTGCTCGAGGGTAGAGTAACCTGTAGGAACTGACAGTTAGCACATAGGACTCTCAGTTAGAGAATACAAGCGAAATATGAGATTTTCCAGCACTTAAGCTTGAAAATGGCCCGCGGGGGTCCGAAAACGGGAAATGTCCGTGGGAAACAATTGGAAACCGGCACGGGCACGGCGCTCGAGGGTAGAGTAACCTGTAGGAACTGACGGTTCGCAAATAGGACTCCCGGTTAGAGATTTATGACCGAAATATTGGATTTTCCAACACTTAGGCTCGAAAATGCCCGCCGGGGGCCCAGAACAGGAAACGGCAGCGGGAAAAATCGAAAACCAGCACGAGCACTTAACTCGAGGGTAGAGTAACTTGTAGGAATTGACGGTTCGCAAATAGGAGTCCCGGTTAGAGAATTACGAGAGAAACATGGGATTTTCCAACACTTAGGCTCGAAAACGGCTCGCCGTGGGTCAAGAACGGGAAACAGCCGTTGGAAAAATAGGAAACTGGCACGAGCACCTTGCTCGGGGGTGTAAAGCTAAGAGGAACTGACCGTTCGCAAATAAGACTCCCGGTTAGAGAATTACGATCGAAACATGGGATTTTCCCACACTTAGGATAGAAAACGGCCCGCTGGGTGTCCAGAATGGGAAACGGCCATGGGAAAAAATGGAAACCGGCACGAGCACTTCGCTCCAGGGTAGAGTAACCTGTAGGAATTGACGGGTAGCAAATAGACTCTCGGTTAGAGAATTACGAGCGAAACATTAGATTTTCCAATACCTAGGCTCGAAAATGGCCCGCCGGGGGTCCAGTATTGGAAACGGCCGCAGGAAAAATCGAAAACCGGTACGAGCACTTCGATCGAGGGTAGTGTAACTTGTAGGAACTAACGGTTCATAAATAGGACTCCCGGTCAGAGAATTACGAGCGAAGCATGGGATTTTCCAACACTTAGGCTCGAAAATGGCCTGCCGAGGGTCCGGAACGGGAAATGTTCCAAGGAAAAATAGGAAACCACCACGAGCACTTCGCGCGAGGGTAGATTAACCTGTAAGAACTGTTGGTTCCCAAATAAGACTCCCGGTTAGAGAATTATGAGCGAAACATGGCATTTACCAATACTTAGGCACGAAAACGGCCCTCCGGGGGTCCGGAATGGGAAACGTCCGCAGAAAAAATCAGAAACCAGCACGAGCACATCGCTCGAGTGTAGAGTAACCTGTAGGAACTGACGGTTCGTAGAAAGGACTCCCGATCAGAGAATTACGACTGAAATATAGGATTTTCCAACTGTAAGGCTCGAAAACGGCCAACCGGGGGCTCGGAACTGAAAAACGGTAGCGGGAAAAATTCGAAACTGGCACGAGCACTTCGTCCGAGGGTAGATTAAACTGTAGGAAGTAATGCTTCGCAAATAGGACTCCCGGTTAGAGAATTACGAAAGAAACATGGGATTTTCCAACACTTTGGCTCGAAAACTGCCCGCAGGGGGTTGGAAACGAGAAACAGTACATGGAAAAATAGGAAACCGGCATGAGCACTTCCCTCGAGGGTAGATTAACCTGTAGGAACTGATGGTTTGCAAATAGGACTCCTGGTTAGAGAATTATGATCGAAACATGGGATTTTCCCACACTTGGGCTGGAAAACGGCCCGCAGGGGGTCCGGAACGGGAAACGGCCATGGGAAAAATTAGAAACCGGCAAGAGCACTTCGCTCGAGGGTAAGTAACTAAAAGGAACTGATTGTTCGCATATAGGACTCCCGGTTAGAGAATTACGAGCGAACACGGGATTTTCCAACACTTAGGCTCGAAAAACGGCCTGCCAGGGGTCCGGAATGGGAAACGGTCCAAGAATACCTAGGAAACCAGCACGAGCACTTAGTTTGAGGGTAGATTGACCTGTAGGAACTGACAGTTCGGAAATAGGACTCACGGTTTTGAGAATTACGAGCGAAACATGGGATTTTCTAATACTTAGGCTCGAAAACGGCCTGCGGGGGTCCGGAATCAGAAACGGCCGTGGAAAAATGGAAATCGGCACGAGCACGTCACTCGAGGGTAGAGTAACCTGTAGGAACTTAACAGTTCGCAGATAAGACTCTCGGTTAGAGAATTACGACCGAAATATGGGATTTTCCATCACTAAGGCTCGAAAACGGCCCGCCGGTGGCCTGGAACATGAAACGGCAATAGGAAAAATCAAGAACTGGCACGATCACTTCGCTCGAGGGTGGATCAACCTGTAGGAACTGACAGTACACAAATAGGACTCCCGGTTAGAGAATTACGAGCGAAACATGGGATTTCCCAACACTTTGGCTCGAAAATGGCCCGTCGGGGGCCCGCAAGTGGAAACACAGTGGGAACAATCTAAAACCGGCACGAGCACTTCGGTTGAGGGTAAAGTTAACATGTAGGAACAAATAGTTCGTAAATAGGACTCCGGGTTAGAGAATTAAGAGCAAAACATAGGATTTTCCCATACTTAGGCTCGACAACGGTCCGCCGGGGGTCCGGAACGGGAAATGGCCGCAGGAAAAATAAGACACTACCACGAACACTTCACTCGAGTGTAGGGTAACTTGCAAGAAACTGACGGTTCAAAAATAAGACTCCCGGACAGAGAATTACGACGAAAAATGGGATTTTCCAAGACTTAGGCTCGGAAAACGGGCCGTCGGGGGTTCGGAATGAGAAACAACCATGGGAGAAATTGAAAACTGACATGAGCACATCGCTCGGGGGTAGAGTAACTAAGAGGAAACTGACGGTTCGCTAATAGGACTCCCGGTTAGAGAATTACAAGCGAAACATGAGATTTTTTCAACACTTAGGCTCGAAAATGGCCCGCCGGGGGCCGGGAATGGGAAACGGCCGAGGCAAAAATCAGAAATCGCATGAGCACTTCGCTCGGGTATAGATTAACTAAGAGGAACTGACGGTTCGCAAATAAGACTCCCGGTTAGAGAATTGCGAGCGAACATGGGATTTTCCCACACTTAGGCTCGAAAATGGCCCGCCGGGGTCCGTAATGGGAAACGGCAGAGCACGAGCACATTGCTCGAGGGTAGAGTAACTTATAGGAATTGACGGTTCAAAAATAGGATTCCCGGTCAGAGAATTACGAGCGAAAATGGGATTTTCCAAGACTTAGGCTCGAAAACGGGCTCCCAGGGGTCCGGAATGGGAAACAGCCATGGGAAAAATCGGAAACTGACACGAGCACTTCGCTCGGTGGTAGAGTAACTAAGAGGAACTAGCGGTTCGTAAATAGGACTCTCGCTTAGAGAATTACGAGCGAGACTTGGGATTTTCCCACATTTAGGCTCGGAAAACGGCCCGCCGGGGTCCAGAACGGGAACGGCAGTGGGAAAAATCGGAAACCAGCATGAGAACTTCGCTCGAGGATAGAGTAACTTGTAGGAACTGACGGTTCAAAAATAGGAATTCCGGTCAGAGAATTACGAGCGAAAAATGGGATTTTCAAAGACAAAGGCTCAAAAACGGGCCGCCGGGGATCCCGAAAAGGAAACGGCCATGGAAAAAATTGAAAATTGACACGAGCACTTCGCTCGGGGGTAGAGTAACTAAGTAGGAATTGACGGTTCGCAAATAGGACTCCCAGATAGAGACTTAAGAAAGAAACATGGGATTTTCCCACACTTAGGCTCGACAACGGCCCGCCGGGGGCCCGGAACGGGAAACGGCCGTGGGAAAAATCAGAAACCGGCAAGAGCACTTCGCTCGAGGGTATAGTAACTAAGAGAAGCTGACGGTTCACATATAGGACTCCCGGTTAGAGAATTTTGAGCGAAACATGGGATTTTCCAACACTTAGGCTCGAAACGGCCTGCCTGGGGTCCGGAATGGGAAACGGTCCAAGAATAACTAGGAAAGCAGCACAAGCACTTCGTTCGAGTGTAGATTAACGTGTAGGAACAGACGGTTCGGAAATAGGACTCACGGTTTGAGAATTACAAGCGAAACAGAGGATTTTCCAATACTTAGCCTCGAAACCGAGCCGCCAGGGGTCCTGAACGGGCTACGGCCGCGGGAATAATTGAAACTCGGAACGAGCACTTTGCTCAGGGGTAGAGTAACTTGTAGTTACTGACGGTTCGCAAATAGGACTCCCAGTTAGAAAATTATGAGCGAAACATGGGATTTTCCCACACTTAGGCTCAAAAACGGCCATGCCGGGGGTCCGGAACGGGAAACGGCCGCGGGAAAAATCGGAAAGTGACACGAGCACTTCGCTCAAGGGTAGAGTAACTTATAGGAACTAATGGTTCACAAATATGACTCCCGGTTAGAGAATTACGAGCAAATCATGAGATTTTCCAACACTTAGGCTCGAAAACGGCCCTCCGGGGGTCCGGAACGAGAAATGGCCGCGGGAAAAATTAGAAACTAAAACGAGCACTTTGTTCGAGGGTAGAGTAACTTGTAAGAACTGACGGTTCGCAAATAGGACTCCCGGACAGAGAATTACGAGCAAAATAAGCAATTTTCCAACACTTTGGCTCGAAAACGGCCTGCCAGGGGTCCGAAACGGGAAACGGTCCGAGAATAACTAGGAAACCAGCACGAGCACTTCGTTCAAGGGTAGATTAACCTGTATTAACTAACGGTTCGCAAATAGGACTCAGCGTTTGAGAATTACGAGCGAAACATGGGATTTTCCAATACTTAGGCTCGAAAACAGCCTGCGGGGGTCCGGAATGGGAAACGGCCGTGGAAATAATGGAAACCGGCACGAGCACGTCGCTCGAGGGTATACTAACCTGTAGGAACTTGACGGTTCGCAGATAAGACTCTCGGTTAGAGAATTATGACCGAAGTATAGGATTTTCATCACTAAGGCTCGAAAACAGCCCGCCGGTGGCACGGAACATGAAACGACAATGGGAAAAATCGAAAACCGGCACGAGCACTTCACTCGAGGGTAGATTAACCTGTAGGAACTAACCGTACACAAATAGGACTCCCGGTTAGAGAATTACGAGCGAAACATGGGATTTTCCAACACTTTGGCTCGAAAACGGCCCGCCGGAGGCCCGGAAGTGGAAATGCCGTGGGCAAAATCGAAAACTGGCATGAGCACTTCGGTTGAGGGTAGAGTAACATGGAGGAACTGATAGTTCGTAAATATGACTCCGGGTTAGAGAATTAGAGCAAACCATGGGATTTTCCCATACTTAGGCTCGACAACGGCCCGCCGGGGGTCCAGAACGGGAACTGGCCGCAGGAAAATTAAGAAACTACCACGAACACTTCGCTCGAGTGTAGGGTAACTTGTAGGAACTGACGGTTCAAAAATAGGACTCCCGGACAGAGAATTACGACGAAAAATGGGATTTTCCAAGACTTAGGCTCGAAAACGGGCCGTTGGGGGTCCAGAATGAGAAACAACCACGGGAAAAATAAAAAACTGACACGAGCACTTCGCTCGGGGCTAGAGTAACTAAGAGGAACTGACGGTTCCCTAATAGGACTCCCGGTTAGAGAATTACAAGCGAAACATGGGATTTTTCCAACGCTAAGGCTCGAAAACGGCCCGCCGGGATTTGGGAACGGGAAACGGCCGAGGGAAAAATCAGAAATCGGCATGAGCACTTTGCTCGGGTACAGATTAACTAAGAGGAACTGACGGTTCGCAAATAGAACTCCCGGTTAGAGAATTACGAGCGAAACATGGGATTTTCCCACACTTAGGCTCGAAAATGGCCCGCCAGGGTCCGAAATGGGAAACGGCTGTGGGAAAAATAAAAAACAGCACGAGCACATTGCTCGAGGGTAGAGTAACTTGTAGGAACTGACCGGTTCAAAAATAGGACTCCCGGTCAGAGAATTACGAGCGAAAATGGGATTTTCCAAGACTTAGGCTCGAAAACGGGCTGCCGAGGGTCCGGAATGGGAAACGGCCATGGGAAAAATCGAAAACTGACACGAGCACTTCGCTCGGGGGTAGAGTAACTAAAAGGAACTAGCGGTTCGAAAATAGGACTCTCGGTTAGAGAATTACGAGCGAAACTTGGGATTTTCCCACACGTAGGCTCGAAAACGGGCCGCCGGGGGTCAGGAATGAGAAACGACCACAGGGAGAAATCATAACTGACATGAGCACTCGCTCGGGGAGTACAGTAACTAAGAGGAAACTGACGGTTCGCAAATAAGACTCCCGGTTAGAGAATTACAAGCGAAAAAATGGGATTTTCCAACACTTAGGAGCGAAAACGGCCCGCGGTTCAGGAACGGGAAATGGCCGTGGGAAAAACTGAAAACCGGCACGAGCACTTCACTTGAGGGTAGAGTAACCTGTAGGAACTGACGGCTCGCAAATAGGACTCCCGGTTAGAGAATTACGAGCGAAACATGTGCTTTTCCCACACTTAGGCTCGAAAACGCGCTCGCCCGGCTCTAGAATGGGAAACGGCAGCGGGAAAAATCGGAAACCAGCACGAGCACTTCGCTCGAGTGTAGAGTAACTTGTAGGAATTGACGGTTCAAAAATAAGACTCCTGGTCAGAGAATTACGATCGAAAAATGGGATTTTCTAAGACTTAGGCACGAAAACGGGCAGCCGGGGGTCCGGAACGAGAAACGGACACGGGAAAATCGGAAACCGACACGAGCACTTCGCTCGGGAGTAAAGTAACTAAGAGGAACTGACGTTCACAATAGGACTCCCGGTTAGAGAATTACGAGCGGAACATGGGATTTTCCCACCCTTAGGCTCGAAACGGCCCATCGGGGGTCCGGAATGGGAAACGGCTGCAGGAAAAATCGAAAACCGGCACGAGCACGTCGCTTGAGGGTAGAATAACCTGTAGGAACTGACGGTTTGTAGATAGGACCCCCGGTTAGAGAATTAAGACTGAAATATAGGATTTTCCAACACTAAGGCTCGAAAACGGCCCGCCGGGGGCTCGAAACGGAAAACGGCCGCGGGAAATATCGGTAACCGGTACGAGCACTTTGCTCGGGGGTACATTAACCTGTAAGAACTAACAGTACGCAAATAGGATGTTAGATATCGCGATCACTGAGAGGGGGGGTGAATCAGTGATTCTTTAAAAACAGGTCCAATTTAACAACAAAAGCAAATCAAATCACACAATGACACCAGATTTAACGTGGTTCACCGAAAGGCTACGTCCACGGTTCAAAGACTGTCCGAACACCAATCCGGGACAGATCTGAATCTATTTAGTCGCACCAACGACAAAGAGCACCAACCCTTAGTTTCAGATAGCACCAACTATCTAGGAAGCACCTACTCCCTTTAGTTTCAGATAGCACCAACTATCTAGGAAGCACCGACTCCCTTTACAATTTATCTGCACCAACAGATAGGATCACCAAACCCCAGACACCAAGCACCAACTTGATGTTCTACAGAATAAGAATAGAAACCTTTTTCTATAGACCTACCCCTCTACAATCTCTCTCTCTCAATCCCTTACAAATCGCAATTTAAAGCATAAACAGAGAGACACTTATCTTATGGACGAAACACCATCTTCAAGAGCACATCCTCGTCCACACTTGCTGTAGAAACTTGTAACAAGACTGCACACAGCAACAGCACTCTCTTCTCTCCAAAACTCTCTCTCTTTTCTTCTCTTCTTCTCTCTTCTTTCTCTCTTCTTTCTCTCTTGGTGTGTCTTCTTAAAAACGAAACCAAACATGCCCTTATATAGGTTATGGTAACCCTTAAGAGTGTTCAAAATAGGCTACAATTCGTTTAGAAAGAGTCCCAAACAAAATAGATAAGAATGCTGAATTTTCGTGCAAGACTTCTGTTTCTGCGCAACTCTGGTTCCCGTGCTCGGTCGACATCATGCCTTGCTCGGTCGACACACAGTCTGTAAGCAGACAACTATCATGCTCGGTCGACATCCTGGGGTCCCGGTCGACCGACGACACACTGTGTCATAAAAATAACTGGGAGCTACCTGAAACTTTTTCTGCAGGTTTCTCTTTGCTCGGTCGACCGCATGGGGTGCCCGGTCGACCGCACACTCTGCTTCAGGAATTCTGAATTCCTGACTGTTTCAACTCTGATTTCTCTTTTAAGCTCTATCAACACCAACCTATTAACATCATGCTTGTGACAATGTGTTGACAATAATTCCAACTCAAAACAATACTTTGAGATATTAATTTCTTCAATTCTTCAAAGGAATTCTCAAGTCATCTCAAATTCCAACAATCTCCCCCTTTGGAATTGTTGGCAACACTATTGGAACTTCAACACATTAATCTAGTTGATCTTCATGAAGCTTCTTCAGAACCATAGTCTCCCCCTATCTTAAAAAAAAATCAAGATCTCTAACACTCTTGATACCAATCTCCCCAAAGTTATCATAGCATAACTTCTTCTAAGCATAGCTTTCTCTAGCATAACTTCTTCTAAGCATAGCTTTCTCCTAGCTTCAGTCTTTCTCCCCCTTTGACAACAAGTCCAAAGGGACCAACGAAGGAGCGAATAGGATATTCAAAGAATACTTTGCTCCCCCTTTCAAGCACAACTCCTAAGGATTAGGAGAGTGAGTAACTCCTAATTTTTTTCGAAGATACTCGAAGACTTCTTTTGGCAGAGGTTTTGTGAAGATATCAGCAACTTGCTCAGTAGTTGGGACATATTCCAACTTTACCTCACCATCTGCAACCTTTTCCTTGAGAAAGTGATAGCGAATTGCAACATGCTTTGTTCTAAAATGTTGAACAGGATTCTTGGAGATGTGAATTGCACTTGTGTTGTCACATAGGATCGGCGTAGGATCTGTTGTCGGAACTCCTAGATCAGAGAGCATTTGCCGCATCCATAACACTTGTGTACAACAAGTTGCCGCTGCAATATATTCTGCTTCCGCTGTAGAAAGGGATACTGAATCTTGTTTCTTACTGTGCCATGCCACCAACCTTTCACCGAGATAGAATGCACCACCGGTTGTACTCTTGCGATCATCTATACATCCAGCCCAATCGGCGTCAGAGTATGCAACAAGAGTGAAGGATTTGCCTTTAGGATACCAAATGCCAAGCTCCATGGTACCTTTCAGATATCGAAATATCCTTTTTACTGCTGTAAGGTGCGTCTCAGTTGGTGATGCTTGAAATCGAGCCACCATACACACTGCTTGCAGAAGATCCAGTCTTGTAGCAGTCAAATAAAGCAAGCTTCCTATCATAGAACGATAAGTGGTGTGATCAACGGACGAACCCTTATCATCTTTGCTTAGCTTTGTGTTCGTTGTCATTGGTGTGCTCACTGGCTTGCTGTCTTCCATGTTAAAACGCTTCAGCATTTCCTTGATGTATTTCATCTGTGATATGAAGATACCATGTTTCAGCTGCTGAACTTGTAAACCAAGGAAGAACTTTAGTTCTCCAAGCATTGACATCTCAAATTCTTTCTTCATCTCTTCAGCGAAATTCCTGCACATTTCTTCATCGTTGCCACCAAAGATTATGTCATCGACATAAACAATGACAACCAGCTGTTTGTTCAACTCTATTTTGACATAAAGATTGCTATCAACCAGTCCTTTTCCAAAGCCGATCTTGCGGAGATATAGGTCCAGCCTTGCATACCACGCCCTTGGCGCTTGTTTCAGCCCAAAAAGAGGGTTTTTCAACTTGCACACTAGGTCTGAATTTTTGCTAATGAGAAAACCATCGGGTTGCACAATGTAGACCTCTTCTTCAAGTAATCCATTCAAGAAGGCTGACTTTACATCCATCTGAAATACCTTGAAGGTTTTGTATGCAGCCAATGCAAGAAACATACGAATGGCTTCCAGACGAGCCACCGGTGCAAAGGTCTCTTCAAAATCTATGCCTTCAACTTGAGCATAGCCTTTACAAACCAACCTTGCTTTGTTTCGTATGACCTGACCATCTTCATTCAGCTTATTCCGAAAGACCCATTTAGTACCAATAACATTCTTATCGGTAGGTCTAGAGACTAGTTCCCATGTGGAGTTCTTCTCAATTTGCTCCAACTCCTCATGCATAGCTTTCAACCAACTTTCATCGAGACTGGTTTCAGCCACAGTCTTGGGTTCAATGGTGGACACAAGTGAGTAATTGCTGACTACACTTTGTCTTGTTTTAACACCAACCTTAGGATCTCCAATGATTTGATCCTTAGGGTGTTGCTCTACCCAAGTGCTTTCTTTCTAGGTGTAGCATCCTCTGAGTCATCCTTTGATTTCTCAGAATCATTAGGTTTAGCTACTTCATCATCAATCTCACTCGAGTCCTCATAAACAGGACTGTCATAATGAGTTCCATTCTTTGATTCATAGTTTTCATCAATTCTAACATCGGCACTTTCTATAATTTTTCTGGTCCTTTTGTTAAGACATCTGTAAGCCTTACTAGATGAGGAATAACGCTGAAATATACCTTCATCAGCTCTTTCATCAAATTTACCCGAATTTTGTTCAAGACGCTTGATGTAACACTTGCTACCGAAGACTCTGAAGTGCTTGACTGTTGCTTTTCTCCCAAACCATAGCTCATAAGGAGTTTTGTCTTCATGTGGCCTGATCAAGCATCGATTCTGAATGTATACAGCCGTATGGATTGCCTCCTTCCAGTATTTGTTAGCTAGCTTGCTCTCAGTTAGCATTGTACGAGCCATCTCTTGAACAGTGCGATTTTTCCGTTCCACAACTCCATTTTGCTGTGGAGTTCTAGGGGCTGAATATTGTCTTTGAATGCCATGGTGCTCACAATAGTTAGTGAACTCTTCAGATGTGAATTCACCGCCTCGATCAGACCTTAAAATCTTGATACGTTTTCCAAGCATATTTTCAACCTGTGCTTTAAACACTTTAAAACGATCAAGTGCTTGATGTTTATGCTTAAGAAACAATACCCATGTCATACGAGTATAATCATCAATGCATAACATAAAATACTTATCTCCATTGGTGCTTTGAGTTCGCATCGGTCCACAGAGATCAGTGTGCACTAGCTCAAGAGGTTTCTTTGAATGATGCTCCTTTGACTTGAACATAACCCTCGTTTGCTTTCCCTTTTGACAAGAATCGCAAATGGGGTTGGAAGGCTTTTCAACTGTAGACATACCTCTGACAGCCTTTGAATTGCAAATCTTTGACATGTTATCAAAGTTTAGATGCCCAAGGCGTTTGTGCCACAACCAACTTTCCTCTGTCCGACTCATCAAGCAAGTCTTTTCAGCTCCATCTGACAATGTATAGAGATTTCCAGCAGTCCTAGATCCAGTAGCCACTGTTTTGCCGTTGCTACACTTCTTGATAGCAAAACCATTCTTAGTGAAGACAACTTCGTGGCCTTGTCACAGATCTGGCTCACACTAAGCAAGTTGTGTCTTAGTCCAGACACATATAAGACCTCGTCTGATCTGATCTTGTTTGCCTTTAGCTGAACAACACCTTTTCCACAGATTTTGGCACCATCATTGTTACCAAACTTCACTGATCCGCCTTCATAGTGCTGTAATTTGATGAATTTTTCCTTATCACCTGTCATATGGCTTGAACAGCCACTATCAAGGACCCATGGTGCTGTCTTCTTTTGTGCATTGAATGCCGTTTGCACAATGAGAGATTCTTTGGAATTACCTTCCCTTTTCTTTGCCCTCCATGCCTTAACTAACTTGGGTTTCTTTTCAACCTGAAATTGGTTAGCAATAGGCAACCTACAATCCCTAGCCAAATGTCCATAATTATGACACATATAGCACTCAATTTTGTGGCTGTTTGGGATTGAAAAAGGATTCCTAGTCACAAATGGGCTGTTTCTAACATAGAATTTGCAATCAGCTCTTTTATGTCCATATCTATTACAATGATAGCAATAACCATAGAATCTGAACATTCTTCCTTTCTTAGGTGGCTGGTTAAACTCCACAAACCTTTTCTTATTGACCATCTCAATACTAGGCTGAATTTGATGCTTTGTAGCCTTGAGAGGTATGGCACTTTGTCTCATAAACAAAGAAGATGCAGCTTTAGAGGACTCTCCGGTTTCAAATCCAATACCAAATTTATTGTGGAAGGGCTTTTGAACTTTCAGAATTTCATTGAGTTTCATTGTCCCTTCAATCGCTTGGAGTGCTTTGAGTTTTCGGCTACTTTCCAAGTTTTCAGCCTTTGCTCTAGCGATTTCAGTTTCAAGTTTCATAGCCTCTTCCTTTTTGATACTTATTTGATTTTGAAGGACTTCCACCATTCTTTTATATTCTTCAACTTGAGTTTTCAAAGCAATATTGAATTTTCAGATTCATGAAGAAGTTTCAGATTTTTCTTACTTGTTTTTCATTCCATGCTAAGCTCCTCAAGTGCGGCAATGAGTTCTTCTTCGAGATTGACCTCAGCCTCCTCTTCCTCTTCCGGCTCTTGCTCCTCTTCTTCTTCAACGGTAACCATGAAGAGAGCTTCAGTTGCCTCGGCTGATTCATCATCGTCTGAAGTTTCAGACGTGCTGTCATTATATTGACTGATGTAGCTTTTTGCTTTGCCCCTCTTTCTGAAATTTTTCTTCCACTTACTCTTATCGACATAAGAGTCATCATCATTATTTTCTTTCAGCGGGCACTTCGCAGCAAAGTGACCAACACCGCCACAATTGAAGCATTTAGAGGGTAGCTTCCCTTTGTACTTTCCATTGCTTCCTTTCTTCAGCTTTCTAACAAATTGAGCCTCAAGCTCATCATCATCAATATCAGAATCATGACCAGCAGTCTCTTTTCCATTTTTCTGAACTTTGAAGGCCGCTTCTCTATCAGATGAAGACGTCTTACCTATGCGCATCTCATAGGCAGTGAGTGAACCATGCAACTCATCCATGGAAAATTCATTCAGATCCTTGGCTTCTTCTATGGCTGAGACTTTTGAATCAAACCGGGGAAGAAGAGATCTTAGAACCTTTTTGACGATGACTGGTTCTTTAATCTCCTCCCCTAGTCCACGAATGTCATTCGTGACTTCATTCACTCGTTGCAAATATGAGTCAACATTCTCGCTTTCCTCCATGCGAAGAGATTCAAATTGAGAGCGATGGGTTTGCAATTTTGCTTCTTTGATCTTCTCATCTCCTTCATGAATGCTTTTCAACTTGTCCCATATTTCCTTGGCTATTTTGCATGCAATTACTTTGACTAGCTCGCTGTCCACAAGGCCACTAAAGAGTGCATTCTGCGCCTTTGAGTCGTTGTCTGCTAACTTCTTCGTTGCAGCATCATTGGGTACAATGGCAATATTGTAACCGACTCTGACAGTCTCCCAGACATCATAGCCAAGTGACTTAATGAAAGCCTGCATTCTGATCTTCCAGAAGGAGTAATTAGAACCATCAAACAAAGGTGCTTTCTTATTCCCTGTATTGGTTGCCATGTGATTTGACAAGAGATCACCCTTAGCGTGTTAAGCTTTTCAAGGGAACCTTACGCTCTGATACCAATTGTTAGATATCGCGATCACTGAGAGGGGGGGGGTGAATCTGTGATTCTTTAAAAACAGGTCCAATTTAACAACAAAAGCAAATCAAATCACACAATGACACCAGATTTAACGTGGTTCACCGAAAGGCTACGTCCACGGTTCAAAGACTGTCCGAACAACAATCCGGGACAGATCTGAATCTATTTAGTCGCACCAACGACAAAGAGCACCAACCCTTAGTTTCAGATAGCACCAACTATCTAGGAAGCACCTACTCCCTTTAGTTTCAGATAGCACCAACTATCTAGGAAGCACCGACTCCCTTTACAATTTATCTGCACCAACAGATAGGATCACCAAACCCCAGACACCAAGCACCAACTTGATGTTCTACAGAATAAGAATAGAATCCTTTTTCTATAGACCTACCCCTCTACAATCTCTCTCTCTCAATCCCTTACAAATCGAAATTTAAAGCATAAACAGAGAGACACTTATCTTATGGACGAAACACCATCTTCAAGAGCACATCCTCGTCCACACTAGCTGTAGAAACTTGTAACAAGACTGCACACAGCAACAACACTCTCTTCTCTCCAAAACTCTCTCTCTTTTCTTCTCTTCTTTCTCTCTTGATGTGTCTTCTTAAAAACGAACAAAACATGCCCTTATATAGGTTATGGTAACCCTTAAGAGTGTTCAAAATAGGCTACAATTCGTTTAGAAAGAGTCCCAAACAAAATAGATAAGAATGCTGAATTTTCGTGCAAGACTTCTGTTTCTGCGCAACTCTGGTTCCCGTGCTCGGTCGACATCATGCCTTGCTCGGTCAACATCATACACAGTCTGTAAGCAGACAACTATCATGCTCGGTCGACATCCTGGGGTCCCGGTCGACCGACGACACACTGTGTCACGAAAATAACTGGGAGCTACCTGAAACTTTTTCTGCAGGGTTCTCTTTGCTTGGTCGACCGCATGGGGTGCCCGGTCGACCGCACACTCTGCTTCAGGAATTCTGAATTCCTGACTGTTTCAACTCTGATTTCTCTTTTAAGCTCTATCAACACCAACCTATTAACATCATGCTTGTGACATTGTGTTGACAATAATCCCAACTCAAAACAATACTTTGAGATATTAATTTCTTCAATTCTTCAAAGGACTTCTCAAGTCATCTCAAATTCCAACATAGGACTCCCGGTTAAAGAAATTACGAGAGAGACATGGGATTTTCCAACACTTAGGCTCGAAAACGGCCTGCCGGGGGCCCGAAACGGGAAACGGCCGTGGGGAAAATCATAAACCGGCACGAGCACTTCGCTCGAGGGTAGAGTAATCTGTAGGAATTGACGGTTAACAAATAGAACTCCCGGTTAGAGAATTAGGAGCGAAACATGGGATTTTCCAACACTTAGGCTAGAGGCTGGGGGTCCGAAATGGGAAACGGCCACAGGAAAAATCGGAAACTGCTACGAGCACTTCGCTCGAGGGTAGATTAACCTGTAGGAACTGACTGTTCACAAATAGGACTCCCGGCTAGAGAATTAAGAGAGAAACATGGGAATTTCCCACACTTAGGCTCGACAACGGCCCGCCGGGGGCCCGAAACGGGAAACGGGCGCGGAAAAACTCAGAAACTAGCAAGACCACTTCGCTCGGGGGTAGAGTAACTAAGAGGAACTGACGGTTCGCATAAAGGACTCCCGATTAGAGAATTACGAGCGAAACATGAGATTTTCCAACACTTATGCTCGAAAACGGCCTGCCAGGGGTCTAGAACGGGAAACGGTCCAAGAATAACTAGGAAACCAGCACGAGCACTTCGTTCTAGGGTAGATAAACCGGTAGGAACTAACGGTTCAGAAATAGGACTCACGGTTTGAGAATTACGAGCGAAACATGGGATTTTCCAATACTTAGGCTCGAAAACGGCCTACGGCGGTCCGGAACGGGAAACGGCCGTGGATAAAATGGAAATCGGCACGAGCACGTCGCTCGAGGGTAGAGTAACCTGTAGGAACTTGATGGTTCGCAGATAGGACTCTCAGTTAGAGAATTATGACCAAAATGTAGGATTTTCCAACACTAAGGCTCGAAAACGGCCCGCCGGGGGCACGAAACATGAAATGGCAGCGGGAAAAATCGGAAACCGGCATGAGCACTTCGCTCGAGGGAAGATTAACCTGTTGGAATTGATGGTACACAAATAGGACTCCCGGTTAGAGAATTACGAGCGAAACATGGGATTTTCCAACACTTTAGCTCGAAAACGGCCCGCCGGGGACCCGAAAGTGGAACCAGCCGCGGAAAAAATCAGAAACCGGCACAAGCACTTCGGATGAGGTTAGAGTAACCTGTAGGAAATGATGGTTCGTAAATAGGACTCCTGGTTAGACAATTAAGAGCAAAACTTGGGATTTTGCCATACTTAGGCTCGACAACGGCCCGCCGGGGGCCCGAAACGGGAAACGGGCACGGGAAAAATCAGAAACCGGGAAGAGAACTCGCTCGGGGGTAGAGTAACGAAGAGGAACTGATGGTTCGCAAATAGCACTCCCAGTTAGCGAATTACAAGCGAAACATGGGATTTTTCAACACTTAGGCTCGAAAACGGCCCGCCGGGGGTCGGAAACGGGAAACGGTCCATGGAAAAATAGGAAATTGGCATGAGCACTTCCCTCGAGGGTAGAATAACCTGTAGGAACTGACGGTTTGCAAATAAGACTCCCGGTTAGAGAATTACGAGAGAAACATAGGATTTTCCAACACTTAGGCTCAAAAACGGCCCGCCGGGGGCCCGAAATAGGAAAAGGCCGTGGGAAAAATCGTAAACCGGCAAGAGCACTTCGCTCAAGGGAAGAGTAACCTGTAGGAATTGACGGTTCACAAATAGGACTCCCGGTTAGAGAATTACGAGCGAAACATGGGATTTTCCAACACTTAGGCTCGGTAATGGCCCACTGGGTGTCCGAAATGGGAAACGGCCATGGGAAAAATCGGAAACTTGCACGAACACTTTGCTCGAGGGTATATTAACCTGTAGGAACTAACGGTTCGTTAATAGGACTCCCGGTTAGAGAATTAAGAGAGAAACATGGGATTTTCCCACACTTAGGCTCGACAACGACTCGCTGTGGGCCCGAAATGGGAAATGGGCACGGGAAAAATTAGAAACCGGCAAGAGAACTTCACTCGGGGGTAGGGTAACTAAGAGGAACTGACGGTTCGCATATAGACTCCCAGTTTGAGAATTACGAGCGAAACATGGAATTTTCCAACACTTAGGCTTGAAAACGGCCTGCCGGGGGTTGGGAACGGGACACGGCCGCTAGAAAAATCATAAACTGGCATGAGCACTTCGCTCGTGGGTAGAGTAACCTGTAGGAACAAACGGTTAGCAAATAGACTCTCGGTTAGAGAATTACGAGCGAAACATGAGATTTTACAACACTTAGGCTCGAAAAGGGCACGCCGGGGGTCCAGAACTGGAAACGGCCGCAGGAAAAATAAAAACCGGCACGAGCACTTCGCTTGAGGGTAGAGGAACTTGTAGGAACTGACGGTTCAAAAATAAGACTCCCGGTCAAAGAATTAGGAGCGAAACATGGGATTTTCCAACGCTTAGGCTCGAAAATAGCCTGTCGGAGGTCCGGAACGGGAAATGGTTCAAGGAAAAATAGGAAACCGGCACGAGCACGTCGCTCGAGTGTAGATTAACCTGTAAGAACCGACAGTTCGCAAATAAGACTCCCGGTTAGAGAATTACAAGCGAAACATGGGATTTACCAATACTTAGGCTCGAAAATGGCCCGCCGGGGTCCTGAATGGGAAACGTCCATGGGAAAAATCGGAAGCCAGCACGAGCACGTCGCTCGAGGGTAGAGTAACCTGTAGGAACTGACGGTTTGTAAATAGGACTCCCGGTTAGAGAATTACGATCGAAACATGAGATTTTCCCACAATAAGGCTAGAAAACGGCCCGTTGCGGGTCCAGAACAGGAAATGGCCGTGGGAAAAATCAGAAACCGACACGAGCACTTCGCTCGAGCGTAGACTAACTAAGAGGAACTGACGGTTCGCAAATATGACTTCCGGTTAGAGAATTACGAGCGAAACATGGGATTTTCCCACACTTAGGCTCGAAAACGGCCCGCCGGGAGTCTAGAATGGGAAACGGCCGTGGTAAAAATTGGAAATCAGCACTACCACTTTGCTCAAGGGTAGAGTAACCTGTAGGAACTGACAGTTAGCAAATAGGACTCTCAGTTAGAGAATTACGAGCGAAACATGAGATTTTCCAGCACTAAAGCTCGAAAATGGCCCGCCGGGGGTCCGAAACGGGAAAAGTCCACGAGAAAAATTGGAAACCGGCATGAGCACGGCGCTCGAGGGTAGAGTAACCTGTAGGAACTGACGGTTCACAGATAGGACTCTCGGTTAGAGAATTACGACCGAAATATACGATTTTCCAACACTAAGGCACGAAAATGGCCCGTCGGGGGCCCAGAACGGAAAACGGCATTGGGAAAAATCGAAAACCGGCACGAGCACTTCGCTCGAGGGTAGATTAACCTGCAAGAACTAATGGTTCGCAAATAGGGCTCCCGGTTAGAGAATTACGAGAGAAACATGGGATTTTCCAACACTTAGGCTCGAAAACGGCCCGCCGTGGGTCAGGAACCGGAAACGGCCATTGGAAAAATAGGAAACTGGGATGAGCACCTCGCTCGGGGGTGTAGTAGCTAAGAGGAACTGACCGTTCGCAAATAAGACTCCCCGCTAGAGAATTACGATCGAAACATGGGATTTTCCCACACTTAGGCTAGAAAACGGCCCGCTGGGTGTCCGGAACGGGAAACGGCCACGGGAAAAAATGGAAACCGGCACGAGCACTTCGCTCCAGGGTAGAGTAACCTGTAGGAATTGACGGGTAGCAAATAGACTCTCGGTTAGAGAATTACGAGCAAAACATTAGATTTTCCAACACTTAGGCTCGAAAATGACCTGCCGGGGTCCAGAACGGGAAACGGCCGCAGTAAAAATCGAAAACCGGCACGAGCACTTCGATCGAGGGTAGAGTAACTTGTAGGAACTAACGGTTCGCAAATAGGACTCCCGGTTAGAGAATTACGACAGAAACATGGGGTTTTCCAACACTTAGGCTCGAAAATGGCCTGCCGAGGGTCCGGAACGGGAAATGTTCCATGGAAAAATAGGAAACGCCATGAGCACTTAGCACGAGGGTGGATTAACCTGTAAGAACTGTTGGTTCACAACTAAGACTCCCGGTTAGAGAATTACGAGCGAAACATGGCATTTACCAATACTTAGGCTCGAAAACGGCCCGCCGGGGGTCCGGAATGGGAAACGTCCGCGGAAAAAATCAGAAACAGGCACGAGCATGTCGCTCGAGTGTAGAGTAACCTGTAGGAACTGACGGTTCGCAGATAGGACTCCCGGACAGAGAATTACGACTGAAATATAGGATTTTCCGACTCTAAGGCTCGAAAACGGCCAACCGGGGGCTCGGAACTGAAAACGGTAGCGGGAAAATTTCAAAACTGGCACGAGCACTTCGCCCGAGGGTAGATTAAACTGTAGGAAGTAATGATTCGCAAATAGGACTCCAGGTTAGAGAATTATAAGAGAAACATGGGAGTTTCCAACACTTTGGCTCGAAAACCGCCCGCAGGGGCCCGAGTCTTGAAATGGGCATAGAAAAAATTGGAAACCGGCATGAGCACTTCGCTCAAGGGTAGAGTAACATGTAGGAACTAACGGTTCGCAAATTTGACTCCCGGTTAGATAATTACGAGCGAAACATGGGATCTTCCATCACTTAGGCTCGAAAACGACCTGCCGGGGCTCCGGAATGGGAAACGGCTGCGGGAAAAATTAGAAACCATCACGCGCACTTTGCTCGAGGGTAGATTGACCTGTAAGAACTGACGGTTCGCAAATAGGACTCCCGATTAGAGAATTACGAGTGAAACATGGGAACTTTCCAACACTTAGGCTTTAAAACGGCCCGCCGGGGGTCCGAAATGGGAAATGGTCCAAGCAAAAATAGGAAATCAGCACGAACACTTCGTTCAAGGGTAGATTAATCTGAAGGAACTGACGGTTCGCAAATAAGACTCCTGGTTAGAGCATTACGAGCGAAACATGGGATTTACCAATACTTAGGCTCGAAAACGGCCCGCCGGGGGTCCGGAATGGGAAACATCTGCGGGAAAAATCGAAAACCGGCACGAGCACGTCGTTCGAGGGTAGAGTAACCTGTAGGAACTGACGGTTCTCAAATAGGTCTCCCAGTTAGAAAATCACGTCCGAAATATAGGATTTTCCAACACTAATGCTCGAAAACGGCCCGCCGGGTGCCCGGAATGGAAAACAGCCGCGGGAAAAATTGGAAACCGGCACGAGCACTTCGCTCGAGGGTAGAGTAACATGTAGGAACTGACGGTACAAAAATTGGACTCCCGGTTAGAGAATTACGAGCAAAACATGGGATTTTTTAACACTCAGGTCGAAAACGGCCTGCCGCGGGGCCGGAACGGGAAATAGCCGCGAGAAAAATCAGAAACAGGCACGACCACTACGTTCGAGGGTAGATTAACCTGTAGGTACTGATGGTTCACAAATTCGACTCCCGGTTAGAGAATTAAGAGAGAAACATGGGATTTTCCCACACTTAGTGTCGCGACCCCGGACCGGGATTAGGGGAGGATCCGAGTCCGGGATCGGGACACGGGGGTGATGTCGCGCCACGTGCATCTCTTTGGCTAAGCCTCACACGAAATTAAAAGAACATTTATCCATGTACGTGATTTCCCACAGGGTTCCGCGGTGAGGATTATCTTTACACATCCTTTCACATATAACCATATCAAACATATTCTCAAGATTGCGGAAGCGTGTAGCAAACCATATTAATACTATTCAATTCCATAAACAAGACTGATTTATGATTAACATGACAAGATATCAGAATGAGCAATGATCATAAGCATATTTCCCCAAAAGTAAATTTAAGTGTATTTACAAAGTTGATTAACGCCCCAAAATAACGGTCCACAAAGACCGTACAACCAAATGAAACCCAAAGTAAAGATATCATAAGTTCCCAAAGTGTATCGTTCTCAAGGCAAGGCCGAATGTCTACATGACATCATCGGCTTGCCACTCAATCACTCGCTGCGGTTCACCGACCGCCTCCTCCGGCTCTTCCTCAATGGCAATAAGCTCGGGACCTGAGTACCAAAATAAATGGATCAGACACGACGGTCTGGCAGGTGGGTGAAAAGATATAACAATAATTCAAAACAATGATGCCTTTAGAAACATAGTAGAATCTAGATAAATAATGAATTTTCATAAAAGAATGATGGCTCATGTAAAAGAGATACGTATGCGATAAAATCATGTAAAGGTATTCGGGGACTAACAAGATGGCAACCACACAAAGCTAAATCCTCTCTCACAAAAGTGGTAAGAGCACATCGGGACATTGACCTCAGTCACACGAGGTGAGGAGAATCAACGACGTTGACCTCAGTCACACGAGGTGAGGAGAATCAACGATTTTTATATAATAAATACATATAATACTCTGCGGGACCACGGTAGCGAACCGGGTATATCGAGGCGAGGCGGGAAACCATGCTGCAGCGGGTATAACTGAAGGGGGATATCCAAACCGGTGGATCAAACCGATAAGGTTATCCAAGCTTAGTGGTGCCGACTCATAGGTAACATGCGAAAATCAAAGCAAATAAATATACATAACGGGGCGGGAACCCATAGGTACAAAACATATAAAAGTCGGGACAGGTCTAAACAAATTAACAATATGGCAACACAATGTTCTCGGTTCAAGAGTACTCACAAATTACAGGTTGAAATCCCAAAATAGGGGATTGGTTGAAAATCAAATACAAATAGTTTCCAATACCTTTACAGGCTAACAATAGGGTTTCTAGAATTGAATCAGTGCGAATAGGGTCCCGTATGTCGGTTATGATGAAATTTTGGTACTCTTTAAGAGTTAGGGACATTCCAGGTCCTTATACACATTGGTCAATCTATAAAATCTCATAGAATCTCCATGATAAGTTTCCCCTTTCCCTCGGACTTCACGCAATACTTTACAAGTCCTTAAATAACAATGGGGCTCCAAACAATACCTCCCCACTACAACCCACTACAATTTATCCAAATCTTTCATGGGTTTAAATGCATCATTATAGATTCAATGTCTTCAAATAAGAAGAGAAGGGATAGAGTTGAATTGGACTTGAGTATGGACTTGAAATGAATTTGGAGAACAGTCCCTCGATTCTCTTACTCATAGTTCATCTCATTTCAGTCCGATCGATCGGACTCATTGGCCGATCGATCGGTCCTGAAACGTCACAGTTATTTACAGTCCGACCGATTGGTCCTGATGGGCGATCGATCGGTCCTGAAAACACTCCCAGTTATTTACAGTTCGATCGATCGGACCTGATGGGCGATCGATCGGTCCTGAAAACACTCTCAGTTATTTACAGTCCGATCGATCAGACCTGATGGGCGATCGATCGGTCCTGAAAACACTCTCAGTTATTTACAGTCCGATCGATCGGACCTGATGGGCGATCGATCGGTCCTGAAAACACTCTCAGTTATTTACAGTCCGATCGATCGGACCTGATGGGCGATCGATCGGTCCTACAACGAATCTCAACCCATTTGGTTGAATTCTTCTCTTGTCCAGCTCCTATCCATTTCCTTTCTTTCCCCTTCTTCCAAACATAACTTCATGAATAATTGGGCTATTGCTTGACCTCCTTATCTCATCAAATCATCATTCAAAATCAATAATACTAAACTATCAAACATGATAAACCATTAAAACTATTAATGAAGACAAATCAAGATTTTGCATAAAACATGATAAAACACATGAGAATCGTTTCATCCACTTGCCTTAGGTCCAATGCAAAACAAATTGAGCTCTAATCACCTTTTAAGCCCACAATCAAACACCTATACACAAAACCTCCAAATCCAAACCCTAGATTATCAAAACCAAGTAAAACAAAACGGAATCTTCCAATAAATGAAATGGAGTTTCCCTAGGGCTAAACAAACAGGATTATAAAACTTTTAGGAAGATTACTTACAAGGAAGTTCTTCAAAAAGCAAGGTGTTGTCCAAAGGAAGTCTTGGAGTGGGCGGTTTTCTTCAAAAATGGTGTCAATATGAAGCCCTTGAGATGAGAAAGAAGATTGTAGCCACTAATTTTCCATTAGCACTAGCTTAGTGGGGGATTGAAGATGAAGAAGCAAGAAAAAGGGTAAGGGAAAACCCTTAGGGCTGGGATTTCTCTTCTCCTCTAGGGTTTTTGCCAGAAATGGGAAAAAATCAAGAAGAAGCTTTCTATACAAAGTAAGTGAGGATGGGGCCCACAACTTAAAAGACTTCTCGGGCTCAAAACGTGGTTTTCGGGCTTCAAATGAATTCGACGAAGAAGACAAAGTTGATCGGCAAAATTTCTAGTTTCTAAAAAGTATATATTTTGCACATTTTGGTGACATTGAAATCGGTGTCCAGATTTTGGGTAAAAAGACCATTTTGCCCTCAATTGCGAAAAGTCAGGTTTAGGTTCCTCGAATGGAAACGATGTCAACATGAAAGTTGTAGGGATTAGCAAGATAAGTCCAACGACGTTAAAAACACGATTTTTGGAAATCATCGGTAAACCCCCAATCTCACACAATTCGTAACAAGAACCCCCAAAGGGTCCCACAAGTAAAAAGGCTCTCCAAATTCCCCAAAGCTATTATAAAAGCTATTCTAATCCCCAACTAATTCACAAACCACGAAACACACTTAAAACTAAAACACAACTTAATCAACTCTAAACGAGGTCTCTCGGGTCGGGGTCTTACACTTAGGCTCGACAACGGCCCGCCGGGGGCCGGAAGGGGAAACGGCCGCGGAAAAAATCAGAAACAGGCAAAAGCACTTCGCTCGGGAGTAGAGTAACCTATAGGAATAGCCGGTTCACAAATAGGACACACGGTTAGAGAATTACGAGCGAAAAATGGGATTTTCCAAGACTTAGGCTGGAAAACGGGCAGCCGGGGGTCCCGAATGGGAAACGGCTGCAGGAAAAATCGAAAACCGGCACGAGCACTTCGAACGGGGGTAGAGTAACTTATAGGAACTGACGGTTCGCAACTAGGACTCCCGGTTAGAGAATTACGAGCGAAACATGGGATTTTCCCTCACTTAGGTTCGAAAACGGCCCACGGGGGGTCCAGAACGGGAAACGGCCGCGGGAAAATCAAAAAACGGCACGAGCACTTCATTCGAGGGTAGATGTAGGAACTAACTGTTTGCAAATAAGACTCCCGGTTAGAGAATTACGAGCGAAATATGAGATTTTGCAACACTTAGGCTCGAAAATGGCCCGTCGGGGATCCGGAACGAGAAACGGCCATAGGAAAAATCGGAAACCGAAACGAGCACTTCGCTCGATGGTAGAGTAACTTGTAGGAACTAACGGTTCGCAAATAAGACTCCCGGTTAGAGAATTACGAGCGAAACATGAGATTTTCCAACCCTTAGTCTCGAAAACGGCCTGCCGATGGTCCGGAATGAGAAACGGCCGCGGGAAAAATTGTAAACCTAAAACGAGCACTTCACTCGAGGGTAGAGTAACTTGTAAGAACTGACGGTTCGCAAATAGGACTCCCGGTCAGAGAATTACGAGCGAAACATGGAATTTTACAACACTTGCGCTCGAAAACGGCCCACCGGCGGTCCGGAATGGTAAACGGCCATGGGAAAAATCGGAAACCGGCACGAGCACATCACTCGAGGGTAGAGTAACATGTAGGAACTTGACGGTTCGCAGATAGGACCCCCGGTTAGAAAATTACGACCGAAATATAGTATTTTCCAACACTAAGGCTCGAAAACGGCCCGCCGAGTGCCCGAAAAGGGAAACGGCCCGCCGAGTGCCCGAAAAGGGAAACGGCCATGGGAAAAATTGGAAACCAGCACGAGCACTTCGCTTGAGGTAGATTAACCTGTAAGAACTGACGGTTCAAAAATAGGACTCCCGGTTAAATAATTACGAGAGAAACATGGGATTTTCCAACACTTAGGCTCAAAAACGGCCCATCGGGGACCCGGAACTTGAAACAGTCGCGGGAAAATTAGGAAACCGGCATGAGCACTTTGCTCGAGGGTAGAGTAACTTGTAGGAACTGACGGTTCGCAAATAGGACTCCCGGTTAGAGAATTACGAGCGAAACATGGGATTTTCCAACACTTAGGCTCGAAAACAGCCTGCCGGGGGTCCGGAATGGCAAACGGCCTCAGGAAAAATTAGAAACCGGAATGAGCACTTCTCTCGAGGGTAGATTAACCTGTAGGAACTAACGGTTCGCAAATGGGACGCCCGGTTAGAGAATTACGTGCGAAACATGGGATTTTCTAAATTTAGGCTAGAAAACAGCCCGCCGTGGTCCGGAATGGGAAACAGTCCAAGGAAAAATAGGAAACTGGCATGAACACTTTGCTCGAGGGTAGGTTAACCTGTAGGAAACTGATGGTTCGCAAATAGGACTCCCGGTTAGAGAATTACGAACGAAACATGGGATTTTCCAATACTTAGGCTAAAAAACGGCCCGCCGGGGGTCCGGAATGGGAAACGGCCATGGAAAAAATTGAAAACCGGCACGAGCACGTCACTCGAGGTAGAGTAACCTGTAGGAACTGACGGTTTGCAAATAGGACTCCCGGTTAGAGAATTACGAGCGAAACATGAGATTTTCCAACACTTTGGCTCGAAAACGGCCCGCCGGGGGTCTAAAACGGGAAACGGCCGCGGGAAAAATAGGAAACCGGCACGAGCACTTCGCTCGAGGGTAGAGTAACCTGTAAGAACTGACAGTTCGCAAATAAGACTCCCGGTTAGAGAATTTGACATAACAATGTTTAATTTGGAATACTTAAGTCTCGAAAATAGGCCGTCGTTGGTCGAAAATGGGAAACGGCCATCGAACCGCCCAGAAATCAGCATGGATACCTTCTTCAATGCCAAAGTAACTTGTTGGAATTGGCGGTTAGTGAATCGGACTTTTGGTTAGCAAATTAGATGCAAAAGCCGCCGGTTTGTCAACACTTAAACTGGAAAAAAGTCAGTAGAAAAACGTAGGAAAAGTTTTATTTATATATTTACATGTTTATGTTTCATTTATAATTTAATTCATTGAAAAGGTTTTAATGTTGTTTTTGTCATTGCAGATTAATGGACGCTTTGGGATCGGTTGCAGACTTGTGGGTGTGTTGACTTCTTTTTGGTTTATTTGTATATATATATATGTATGTTGGACATTTATACTAGACTGTATCATTATGATTGTAATATTTGTTTAATGAGATGAATGATTCAATGAAAAATGGAGATGGTTGTTTGTTTATTTAGTAACATTTGTTTAATTGCATTTTTTATGTTAAATATAGGTATATGAACATGTTTATATTTGATACAAGTGTATAAACAGGTTTATAGGAAAATAATAATGAAAAAATAAATATAATGTTTAAAAAAAAAGGCCATTGCCGACGAAAATTTTCGTCGGCAAAATTGAAAATAAAATTAAAAAAATAAAATAAAATGATTTTGCCGACGAAATTTTTCATCGGCAAAATTTTAAAAAAATTCAAAAAAAAATAAAATGATTTTGCCGAAGAAAATTTTCGTCGGCAAAAGTAAAAATTAAAAAAAAATGATTTTGCCGACGAAACGTTTCGTCGGTAAAATTAAAAATAAAAATTAAAAAAAAAATAAAATGATTTCGCCAACTAAAATTTTCATAGGCAAAATTAAAAATTAAAATTAAAAAAAAATAAAATGATTTTTTCGAAGAAAATAAAAAAAGAAAAAAAAGTAAAATGATTTTCCCGACGAAAAAAAGTCGACAAAATGAAAAAATAAAAAATAAAAAAAGTAGAATGATTTGGCTGACGAAAAAAAAACGTCGGTAAACTTAAGATAATC
The DNA here is from genome assembly GCA_012931725.1 of Litsea cubeba. NCBI lineage: Eukaryota > Viridiplantae > Streptophyta > Magnoliopsida > Laurales > Lauraceae > Litsea > Litsea cubeba. The sequence continues at coordinate 54,960,884 of CM022952.1, read as the reverse complement.
GTCAGTAGAAGGTATATTTTTGCAGGCGAAAATTCATTTCGTCGGGAAAAGTCTTTGCTGACGTCTGCCCGACGAAAAAAATTTTCATCGGTAAACACTTTTGCCGACGAAAATGGGACTTTTGGCGACGAAAAATTTTGTCACTAAAAGTTCTGGTTCTTGTAGTGCTGATGATATGTCATGTAGAAATCCGATCATGCTTAGAGATGTGACACATTTTGGGGTTTTTGTTTAACATCTTTTGGGTTATTCATTTGGATGTACTTGCCTTTATTGGCCATTATTTGGGGAAATTCAATTAACTGATCTTTGTATAAAGTTTAACTTTATATTTTGGAAAATGTGCTAATAATCATTAATGCTCACTCTGACACTATGTTGTTTATATTTGTGAAATCAGTCTTGTCGTGAAATGAGACGGTATGAATATGATTTACTACACGCTTCCGTAATCCCGAATATGTGTATGTTTTCATGTGAGATGACTTGTATGAAAAATCCTCACCGCGGAATCCTGTGAGAAATCACGTGCATAGATGAAATGTTCTTGTCAAACCCGTGTACGGATTAGCCAACCAAAGATATGCACGTGGCGCGGCATCATTAGTCGCATGAGGATCTCAGATCAGGCTCCCTAACCCGGTCCGGGGTCGCGACACTTAGTAAATGGTAGGCCCCTTAGAAAATTCGTAGAAATGCTCTCCGATGGCCGACTAGGTATAGGTAGTGGCGTATACAACCCCACTTTTCTATTGTAAGGCTTGCTAATATTGCACAAAATGCATCCACGATTAAAATAATTCACATCATTCTGCATATTAGGCTAATGAACATACCTTTTGCAAATTCGCTACTGTCATATGCATACGGAAATGTCCAGCAATTACGGAAGTGTGAGCCTCTTAGATGAGCTTCAACTGAACGCAAAGCTTCCCATCTTTGAAGTGCAAATCATCTTCAAAGTGATACCATTAACTATATCATTACCTTCCTTCAATCTCATGTAAGTGTCTTCGAAATCTGTATCTTCAATATACTCGCTTTTATATGCATCGTGCCCAAATGGTTCCATACTCATGACAACTGCAATTGTCTTCAAAGGAGACCCTAACAACATCTTTGCTAATTGATTTGTTTTTCCTTTTTTTTTTTTTTGATTTAAAGATTAAACTTGTAGGTGCTGAAAAATAATGACCCACAATAATCAGGGTGCCTTACAGGACTTATCCAAGTGTAGAGCTTAGCCCGCCGCCTGAAAACCTGTAAGGAGAAGAGTGAACGGTCAGAGGACCCTGGCCTGTGCTGCGCAAGGCTCTCCGATGCTTAAGTCAGTAGGTAATCAAAGGGAGGAGAAGAAGGAGAGAGGCAGAGTAACAGCTCTGTTTTCTTTGGTGTGCATACCTGTAATGGAAAGTGTTGTTCCTCTTATAGAGGAAGATGCCTACGTTGCAAGGGGGAGGCTAATGATGACGCCTTGACATGCATAGGGCGTCATCATGTCAGCCCATCACTCATTAAATGAGGGTCCGATCAGCCCACAAAGTAATAAATGCCAGTCGGGTCAGCCCATAGCGCATTTAATGTGTGTTGTGTTGGGCCAGATCGTGTTGGACGCCTTCGGCGGTAGAGGTACCATTGGATCTTCCCTCGGGCCATGCCTTGATTTGGCTTCATCCGTTGGATGCCGCCCTGTCAGCGATCTGACGAAGATTGTGGACGGCTGGATGTCACATCTGTCCCCTTGGTTCGCGCCCCTTCTCCTCCACGTGTCCGAAGACGTGGGGGGTGAAGGGCGCGAATGGAGAGTCTCCTCTCGCTCCGGCTTTCATCCCGGCATCTTCGGCCGAGATGGAGCTTTTAACTGAGGTGGGCACCTGGGCAGCCGAGCTCGGCGCTAGCGGCCCGGACCTAACTGACTTCGGCTGAGGCCTCTGTCCCGGTAACCGTGGTGAGACTGAGGCTTCAGGACTAGCACGTGGAGGGCACGTGGGGCACGTGAGAATGCTTGGCCCCATTGGATGATTGTGATTAACATAACCCCGGAGTTGTGGAAATCTCCCCACACAATTGCCCCCTAGCTTCCGACCTTGCGAGGCTCACTAGTAAAATGAGGTCGGGAGCTATATGACGGGGAGTTTCCTTGGGATTATCCTGCTTTGGACGGTTGAGGCAGTAAATGACGTCTGCTAATCAATGCTGAAGATGAATCGACGGCTCCGCGTGGCATCCTCTGATTGGTTGCCCGATTGCCTCGATGCTGCGTGCGCCGTTTGGTCAGGGACGTCTTCAATATTCAAAATGATTTGCACGGAGTCCCAGGAGGCGTTATTTGGCGCGCGCAGCTAGGGTTTCTGAAGAGGGGGTCCTTTCTGCTACATATAGGACAATCGAGGTTCGTTTTTTCTTCGTTTGTCATTCTGAATCAGAGAAGAATAAGCTGCTGCGAGGGAACCTCATCTGAGAAGTGGTGCACTGCTAGGGCCGAGTCTCTTTGCTGCTCAGTGTCTTCGTTTCGCTTCCGTAAGTCTCCTTTGCCCCGCCTCCCTCCTATGGGTTTCTCTGTTTTTGGATTGGGATGGGAATCTATAGCCACTGGTTAGAGAGCGAGGCAGCGATTGAGGGTTTTAGGTCGACTTTTAGGATCCCTGCTGATGTCCAAGTCAGGGGCGCTGACCCTAACGGCATTAACCTTCGTGACTTCTCAGGGGGTTGGATGCCTTTCCCTTTAGTGGCCGTGACAGAAGGCGGGGTCCGATTTCCCCTTCACCCCCTTCTCAGGAGATGCCTCAGTCAATGGTGTCTCTGCCCTTGCCAGTTGCTACCCAACGCTTTCAAAATCGTGATGGGCACGGCCAGATTAAACGAGGTTTTAGGCATTAACCTTGGCGTCTTCGATATTGAGGACGTCTATGATATATGTAAGTCCGGAGGTGCTTATTATCTCCGGGCAAAGCCAGGTCGGGATGGCTTCGTCCGATACTTGGAAGACTCGAGCAAATATGCCGGAGACGATCTTCTGTATGTCTCGGGCAACTGGGAGTTAGAGGCTACCAAGTCCCTCGCCATTTCGGAACTGTTCCAAGTAAACACCTCTTTTCTCTCCGTTCATTTTTCATATGATTCCCTTATCTGTTCTGCCACACTAATGCTTCTGACCGTTACAGCTTTGAAGGAGAGAAACGGGCTGCTCGGTTACATCTGGAAAAGGAACGAAGCCTGGCTCCGTTTGGTAAAGCGGTACGGCGGTCATGATGGCAGGGCGGCCTGGTCGCTGCTAGGGTACCAACCGAAGTATCATGGGTACCTACGAGGCACCGTAGAGCCGGCCCGAGACGAAGGTGCTGCCCCTGGGGACGGGCGAGAACAGGCCGGTCCTAGAGTGCAGGCCGCAGAGGGGCCTCCACGAGCGTCGTCCGACATCAGGGCTACGTCTGGTGCCTTTGCTTCTACGTCGGGGTTGAGACCTCTCCAGGTTTCGAGAACGGAATCGAGCCAGATCGCCCAACCCCCCTTGCCGAGTTCCGAGATGAGGCGCGCCAGACGCTTGCCCTATGAGGATCTTGAGACATTGGCGCTTGGAGTCGAAGACGCCCGGGCTCCCTAAGAGCCTGCGAATGTGATCCTCCCTGAGCCTCCTTCTTCGAGCGCTCGGGTAACCTCCCCTGCGACTACGGCGGAGGCTCCTACGCCCCTTATCCCCGCCAGCCCAGAGGTTCGCTCACCCCCGACTGAGGTCGGGCCAGAGGAAACTCGGCCGCTGAAGATTCTGAGGACCGGCGCGAGTCCTAGCTCGGTCGCAGCCTCGCTGCCCCAGGGCCCATCACTGTGGGAGCCGAGCTTTATGCTTGGATCGGGGAGGCCGATGACGATGGACGATCGCGTCCTCCACAAGATCGATCCCCTGGTTCTCGAAGCTCTCGGGCGAGCTTGCGCCCTACCTCGAGACATGGAGCAGCTGGACAGGTACAGCGATCAGAAGCTGATTCTGTCGATGCTGCAATCTAACTTCACGGTAAATTTATCTGCACCTCTTTATGTTACTCGGCTGTTTTGCATCCAGAGTTTCCTAACTTTTATCACGGGTGCCTTGTCTCTTTATTAAGCGGTGCAGAAGACAATGATTGTGGCTGACAAACTCTGGAAGTACAGCACAGATGCTGCCGAACTGACTGTGGAGAAGGATGGGCTTCGAGAATCCCTGGACGCCGTTACCCAGAAACTGGCAAGGGTGGAGGAAGAGTGCGCGGCGAGGCTTGGACAAGCGAGGGAAGAAGCCGAGGCAGAAAGAACCAGGGTGGCCGAACTCGAGGTCTCCATCTCGAAGATGGAGGAAGACTACGCGGCCCTGCTTCAAGCCGAGTCCAAAAGAGCGGATGAAGCTGAGGCGAAGCTCGAGTCGGAGTGCGATGTTGCATTCGAGTGTTGACACCAAAAATGTCACTTTGCCTCTTCAAGATCCAAAGAGCTACATGAAGTCGCAACCTGCCATAAATAGGCAATGCTACTTCCAAAAAATCAAATCTTGTCAGAATCAAACAAAAACTGCAAGATCCTTCAAGACAGCCAAAAGAGGAGTACACAAGAAGTTTCGGGCCATTTCAAAATCATTTGGCCTAACTTCGCTTCTCCGACAGCCGAAAAGGAGCTCCCGGCGGCGAAAGCATCGGAGACACCAAATCTTCGATCAGAGCCGATGGATGGTCTCAAAATACTTCCAAAGGCTCCACGTCAAGTTCCGAGTCAAACCGACAACGTTTGACCCTACATCAACCCTCGAACAGCTAAATCAAGCCTCTCGGCAGCAAGAACCGCCGAGGCCATTACTCATCAGATAGAGCACATGGACGGCTTCAAAATGCTTATAAAGGGCTACACGTCAAATTTCAGGTCATTTCGACAACATTTGACCATAGTTTGACGCTCGGAAGCCAAATCAGGCCTCTCGGCGGCAAAGCTCTCCGGGACCATGGTTTCCAAGACAGAGCCTATGGATCATCTTAAAATGACTCCAATAGGTTCCCTGTCAAATTTGAAGTCAATCGGACATCGGTTGACCGCACATCAAACCGCGACATCTTCATCACGACAAAAGCGATTCTACTGGTGATAGGACCCCAAACGGCTTCAAAACTCAAACAAAAGCCTATGTTGGTCTTATTTATTGCTCAAGAGGCTTCACACCAAATTTCAGGTCATTCCGACATCGTTTGTCCTAGTTTCAGCTTCTGACGGAAAATCGGCAGCTCTGCGCGGACAAAGTCTTCGGCTTTCTCAGGAAATTGGAAACTTTGCAAAATAAAATACAAGGATTCTCATCAGGTTTCCTATAGGGAAATGAGGCCAATAAATGGTCAAAAATGTCAAGGAAAAATACAGAAGAAAAAAGAATTGAAAAACAGCAAAAACGGACACAAAACGGGACAAAAAGGGGAAAACCCCCCCCCCCCCCCCCCCAGGGTCGCAGGCCCCTGCGACCCTGGAGCCCAGGGTCGCCGGGATGGCCCCGGAAACCCCGGTTTTCGCCGTTTTTTTCGCGATTCGAAGCATCCGGCCTCTGGTATTTTCCAAAATTCATACTTTTGAGACACCAAATCCTCTGACATCCGTCCAAAACACGGGTCAATCATCAAGAGTATCGAAAACAATATTGATCGCCACCCGGTCAACCAAAAAAAGTGTGCTTTCTACCTGACCGATCGAGAAATCGACAGGACAGATGGCACCGACCTGCTGTTGGCAACAAACACCTAAAATTACATGGTCATCCGATGTCGATCTACATGAAGATCCATCGATGATCATCGCCAGAAGAATCCCAAAAGACACGGCACGGCCCACGACTCTTCAGATACTCGGCGACCACTTAATGCGAATAATTGACTAGCTTTATTACAGTCATTAATCCATTTCTTTGGACGGACCAATCAGAAGCAAGCATCCGGGAGTTACAAGTCAAGAGATTCATGGCATTTAACCCATGAAACTCCACCCATCATGGCGATTAAAGGCGATTAAATGCCCTCAATCTCCTCCGGCCAATCAGAAGCTACGAAAAAGGAGTTACAAAATAAAGAATTCAATTTTGTAACTCCTCCCTTTATGTAGCTTTATGACAATCAAGGCTCATAAACCCTCCTAAATGGCTACCTAAAAGCCTATAAATAGGAGAGCTCTCCAAGAAGAAAGAACAGCAGACACACAGACAATAGACTGCAGAAAATCCGGAACCTCAGACAGAAAGAGGCATCAGAAATCTAAGAGAGAAAACTCTGCGGAAATCCTACACTGACCACCGCTACAAGGTGACAAAAGTCCCCCCCCCAAGGTCCTTGCCTTCTCCTTCTGCCGCCAATGGCTTAGACATGGCTTTTCAAGCCCGTCTACTCGGCTTTTTATTGGAGATAGGACCTTCTTTTGGTCTTTGTTCTCTAAAAACCTGAGGTTATAGCCAAGCCAAGCGAATCAATAGCATCCTCTGTTCTCATCTGCATGGATGATGGCGAAACCCACATATGGCTTGCGACCGTCAATCTAAACGGGTCCCCACAATCTCCAGAGAAGTTAGATCCTCCTTTTCTTGCTTTTCATTGTAGTTTGCATTTTTCAAAAGAGACAAAAATCACAACTCTTGTCTTTCATTATTGATAAGGATTGTAAATCGGCTATAAACGCCAAAATCGGCTATAAACGCCAGAAACCGGCTATAAACGCCAAAATCGGCTATAAATGCCAAAAAATCGCCTTTCACGGCAAACCAAGAAAAATGTCTCTTTTCTTAAATATATGTGCAATGGAAAACTTGAAAGAAGTTGATTTCCTTTTTACTTGCGAAGGTTGATCTCCGGATCACCACTTGCAATTCCAAGTAAAATAGAAAATCTGGCACACCCACACAAAAAAAGAAATGTTTGATGCACGCCCTTGCCCCCCGGTTACGAAAGGGTCGGACCCGACGGACTCCCACGTCCGCCGAATTTATTTCCACTCTTTCTCTTTTCAAAAAAAAAAACACAAAAAATCAGATTTTTTTCATTTTGAATTCAAAATTGAGAAACCTTGATCCGTTCCTATCGTTTATCGCGCTTGCAGAAATGTTGAGCCTGTTCGACTAAGGTTTTGGGCCATCGTTTCTCTTCGATGAGTTCATTAAAGATCTAAAAAAAAATGAGATGAGATTTTTTGTTTGGAAATTTTCTAATTCTTTGAATTTATTTCCACTCTTTCTTTTTTCAAAAAAAATAAAAAAATAAAAAAATTAGATTTTTTCATTTTGAATTCAAAATTGAGAAACCTTGATCCGTTCCTATCGTTCATCGCGCTTGCAGAAATGTTGAGCCTGCTCGACTAAGGTTTTGGGCCATCGTTTCTCTTCGATGAGTTTATTAAAGATCTAAAAAATAATAATAAAAAAAATAAAAAAAATAGATTTCTCATTTTGGATTCAAAATTGAGAAACCTTGATCCGTTCCTATCGTTCATCGCGCTTGTAGAAATGTTGTGCCTGTTCGACTAAGGTTTTGGGCCATCGTTTCTCTTCGATGAGTTCATTAAAAAAAATATAATAAAATAAAGATATAATTGAAAAAAAAAGACATAGACCACTAAGGTTAAACCAACTCGTTCTTTGATCATGATTGATTCAAGAAAAGCCTTGTCCAGAGTGTGGAGACAAGCTTGACTGTTCTAGGCAAGGGTCCTCCAAACGTATTCATTAAGTAATCCTACCCTTACCTGGGGGCAATTCTATCAATCAAGATTTCATAAGACCGGGTTAGGAGGCCTATGTGTACTCTCTCGTCTTTTAAATAAATTTTTTCAAAAAAATAATTTTTTTAAAAAAAATAAAAATAAAAATTTTAAAATAAAAAATAAAAAAAATAAAAAAAAAAATAAAAAAAAAGAAAATCTTAAAAAAAATAAAAATAAATAAATAAATAAATAAAAGATTTTAAAAAAAAAAAGAAAAAAAATCTTCCAAAAAAAAATCTTCAAAAAAAAAAAAAACTTCCGTCATTTTGGGTTTAGATTGGAGAAATCTTGGTCTTCTCCTTTCTGAGCACTGGCGCTCGCGGAAATCGCTGAGCCCGTGTTCAGATTGGAGTGCCTTTTGCCCTCTTTGATGAACCCGATATTGGCCTTTCAAAAAAAAAAAAAAAAACTCGTCATTTTTAGATTCAGATTCGAGAAATTATGGTTTCATTTCTTTCTGAGCACTGGCGCTCGCGGAAATCGCTGAGCCCGTGTTCAGATTGGATACCATCTGTTCTCTTTGATGAATCCAATCTTGACCTTTCAAAACAGAGAATCTCATCTCATAGATGCGGTCTCAAAAACATTTGTGTCTAGCGGTACTAGTACGCCCTTTCAGGGTCTACTGTATTGCGACCGGCACATCTGTAACTCCAACTTTATATTCTTCTTACCTCGAGCAAGCTCTGCTTCTCGATAAGTCGAATTTAAGTTCACAATTGCTTCTAGCAGTCACTGGGATGCCCATTCTGGGCTTACCATACCTGCGATCAGAACAATTGTACCTTCTATGGCGTTTTGCCTTCTTCATGTTGCTTGGGTCATCTTCCTCTAGCAATTTGAAAAGACGAAACCATAGAACTTCCCATTTATGATCATTATATTCTTGTGATTACTAATTGATATGGTCTTGTTTCAGAAATTTTCGAAAACTAACAATGGCAGCTTCACTAACCATTACTTTCGATGAAAACAAGCACCAACTCATGCTTCAACAGAAGCAAACCACGCGCACTTACAAGCGCCCCATCAGCTGCCGAAGCATCAACTCCCTCGGCAATTCTCTGAACTCCGGGTCGACCTCGACTCCCCGGACTATCGTTTTTGGGACGCTGGGACCATTCCCACTTCCCGAGGAACAAACTGCTCCCTCCAAGAAGCAGAAACTCGCCTCTCAACGTGTCACTTACCGTGACACCAAAGGCGAGCACCAGCAGGCCTGAAAGCCCGTGGCACCCCCACGAAGCCTCGACCTGCAAACGACCAGGTCTATCCCAAGACTTGGTCCCCACGACCTTCACCAAAACAAAGAAGGTCCCAAACATCACTAAGCCAGCATTCCTAGCCCCACTCAAGGAGAACCAGTTCTATCCTCTTGCCTACATGAAAGAGGAGAAAACCAATCTCCAACCTGACTTCCAAGTCATCCCAGCATGAGCCGGCTTGTTCCTACAAGCCCAAAATCAAATCATGCATCACAGGCCTCTGCAAGCACCCGCTAAGGCCTACAAACCTGCAGTTCGACCCTTCATCTCTACAGGGGCCGAACTCCAAAAATTCAAAGCTTCGCTGCAACAGGCGAAGGACAGGGTTCGCATCCGTGTCCTTGCCTAGCTGCAAAAGAAGACAGGCTCGGCTGCGGCGCCAGAGGGAGCACATCCTTCATCGTCAAAGCCCAGCCAGAGATGACCGAAGCTCAAATTGCTCGTCGTATACGCCGCCGCGCGTCATACCGGCAAAAGAGCTAGCGAAGCAAAGGACCCAGCCTCCTACACTCCAAGTCTCTCCCAGATGGGTCGAAAAAGAAAGACCCAACCAAGTTGCTACCGTCCATATGGTTGGAAAAACCAGAAGGCGCCAAAAATCAGCAACAAAAATCCATGTCCGACGTCCGATGACCCGTAGCGTCTCAAGGACAAGAAGACATTCAGAAGAATCCCCTGCTCCTTCAAGCAAAGGACAGCAGAGTGATCCTTCCTCAAGCTCTTCTTCAAAAAGAATGAGCCCCAGCTCAGTCACCAGGATAGTTTTCTTCGTTCGAATCACGAAGGATGAATGTCTTGGCTACAAATTCTGAGCCACCACCCCGCAATCCACCTCCAGAAGATGTGATCACCCGCATCCAGCAGTTGGAACAGGGGCCAGCAGAGGATTGAAACTCTGATGGAAAACCTTCTCCTCGCCTTCCAAAATCAGGCGAAACAATGAACCTCCTCCGAATCATCAAAACGACGAGGTAAATGGAGAAGAAAATGAGTCACGCGCCCCTTACCAAAAAGGACGTAGACAAGTATCCTCGCCAAAGCAAAAGAAGAGGATATACTCAAGGAGCATGGATCAAGCCACCATATTCCCTTATGGATGGACTCGGTCCCGTTCCCCACCAAATTCAAGCATCCTACTCTCCAAACATATACGGGGAAAGGATCAGCCAGACAGCACGTCATCCACTTCAAGATCCTGACGGGAGCTATCGCGGATCAAGATGCACTCAAGATCCGCCTCTTTGCAAGTACCCTAAAAGGTACGGCCTTCGATTGGTACTCCACTCTGCCGGAGGACTCAATCCAAAACTGGGCCATGCTAGAGACACGCTTCCTGACTCACTTCAAAGGTGAAGATCATCCCGCTACTATGGCTCAGCTGTGCAGCCTAAAACAGGGGGAGAATGAATCAACATATGACTTCATTCACAAGTGGAA